>CM019064.1:342186760-342622480 GCA_009667805.1 Leptobrachium leishanense | reverse complement strand
GTGTATCGACCCCTGGCATTGGCAAAACGACTATTCTGTGTATCGACCCCTGGCATTGGCAAAACGACTATTCTGTGTATCGACCCCTGGCATTGGCAAAACGACTATTCTGTGTATCGACCCCTGGCATTGGCAAAACGACTATTCTGTGTATTAACCCCTGGCTTTGGCGAACGAACCATTCCGTGTATTGACCCCTGGCATTCGCAAGCGACCATTCTGTGTCTCGACCCCTGGCATTTGTATCACTCCTCTATTCTGGTACGGAGGTCAGTCTGTGTGGCACCCTAAGCACATCAGACCACCCCTTGTATTTTGTATGTGCTCTGTACTGCCATCCTATCAATCTGTCTAGACGTGCCGACCACTCTAAGGATCGGAAGGGTAGAGAGTGTCCTGTCTCAAGGGACTACTAGTCAGAGAGTAGAGGGATTCGTGACGTCTCTTTTTGTATGTGCTCTGTACTGCCATCCTAGTAGTCTGTCTAGACGTGCCGACCACTCTAAGGATCGGAAGGTTAGAGAGAGACCTGCGTATAGGGACCAACACTATAGTAATCAGGGGGATCCGTGACAGTAGGAGAGGTTTACCTGCCTGTTAAGCTGCACATAGACCCCGGGGGTACGTGGAGTGGGGACAGGACAAAGTTTATCATGGTCTCTTCAGACCACAGGCCATGATTCCAGTAATCCATGTCCTTAGTCTGCTAGTCTTCAGAAAACAGTATGCATCTTGTGCATCATCTTTAGAAGCGGCTTCCTTCTAGGACGACAGCCGTCCAGACCTGTCAGGGGCTGGTTCTGGGGTGGAACCAGGTAGTGGAAATATGGCCCAATATGCGGCTACTACCGACAGGATAGAGGGTGGAGGAGGGTGAGATGGAGGAGACTGACCAGATCTTGATGAATAACTGAAGACTGCGGACTGGATACTAGAAAAACAATGAAGGTAACACAGTGGGAATCTTGGTAAACACAAAAAGGGGTTTTCTGGATACAGGATACAGCAGAGCTAAACACGTCTCTCTGCTTGGAAGGGATAAACAATACTGAAGCACAGAAGGGAAAGAGGGAGGGAACTTTATTTGAGATGGGGAAAGGTGTGGTGTGTTAGCTGTGCATTTAACTGTTAGAGAACCTGTGGTTCTAGTGCTGAGGAGAGGAAGCACTTTTCCTGTGCTGCCAAGGTGCAGATCAGGAGGGAATGGTGCCAGCCTGGCCCTTCTTCCGGCGACGGCGACGTGGGGCGTGACAAGACCAATTTGATGGAGTGTGCGGCATAAGGGCTGAGCACTGAAAGGCTAACCCCCCACCCCCTTCAACCTCTGCAGCAATGTGGGCAGCACTCATACATCTATTTCCCAAAGACAACCTCTGGATATGACGCTAAGCACGTGCACTCAACTTCTTTGGTCGACCATGGCGAGGCCTGTTCTTAGTGGAACCTGTTCTGTTGAACCGCTGTATGGTCTTGGCCACCGTGCTGCAGCTCAGTTTCAGGGTCTGGTAATCTTCTTATAGCCTAGGCCATCTTTATGTAGAGCAACAATTCTTTTTTTCAGATCCTCAGAGAGTTCTTTGCCATGAGGTGCCATGTTGAACTTCCAGTGACCAGTATGAGAGAGTGAGAGCGATAATACCAAATTTAACACAGCTGCTCTCCATTCACACCTGAGACCTTGTAACACTAACGAGTCGCTGGAAAATGGCTTATTGGGCCCAATTTGGACATTTTCACTTAGGGGTGTAGACCCTTTTGTTGCCAGCGGTTTAGACATTAATGGCTTTGTGTTGAGTTATTTTGAGGGGACAGCAAATTTACACTGTTCCATGTAACTGGAGAGATAGAGTGACTTGTTCCGGGAATTGGGAGAATAAACTTTGGCACAAGCCATTTAACTATTGCCATTTTCCTACTGCTTGCTGTGTTAGTGACTCAACTTGTAATATGAGAGAGGTGCTAGTAGATACCAGCAGTGGTGCTGTGTGTATCATCTCCTTACTAGACAGGCAACTAGTTTTACTCAAGTCGACCACTTTCAAGATGCTCACCCAATATCTCTGGCACTTTTTGATCAACATTAAGACAAATAGTTGTACATAGTCTTTAATTATACCCTTTAAAATAGTCAAAGAAGTAGTAACTATATGCAGTTTTAATTTGTTGAGCTTCATTAGTCTGCTCTGACAAGATGTTTGTTATAATCTTTTGTATCAGGAGGCCATGATGTGAATGTAAGAAAAGATCAAGTGCTTAATGATATAGAATTGAACCTGGTGCATTAAGCCTTTATTGCTGTAAGGCTTAATGAGAACATGTGATCAGATATGCAGCACCTGTCAACATTACAGCACATCTTTATCTACAGCAAAGGACTGTTTAGTGGTTATTTTATCAAATGAGCCAGGATATATTATCAGTTGGAGAGCTGTTTACTCTAATCCAGAACACATTTATAAAGCATATAAAAGGAAGGAAAAAAAGTGTACTGATTAGCCGGTTTTGAAAATATAGCATGTGCAATTAAACGGTATTGTGTTCCCAGCTCACTCTTTTAATATTTGGTAAACATTTTTGTTGTAATATGTTAGTTTTCCATTTTATCAGTTTGCTAAGCCATGATCAAGAGCCTTCTCTAGTAAACCACAGTTAGAAGAAAAAGTCCGTTGTAAGTGTTGCTGACGTTGGACAACCTTCTTAACTCACCAAGTCACATTACAATAAGTCTACTACTCGATGGTATTTGCATGATGATGTGAAAGTATTTTGACTTCAGCCATAGTTAATTTCTTTGTTATGCACTCAGACCCATGATGACATGCCTGCCCTCGTGACATGGATCTGTCATACGTAATGTCATTTTCATGGTGCCTCTTCAGTTGGGATTCATTCTGGCAGAGATTCTCCAGTCTGGCATCATTCAGACAAAGCCACCCCAGTCTGGGGTCATTCCAGTGATGCCTACATGGTTCAATGTCATTCCGGCAATGCCTCCTCAGTCTAGCATCGAATTTATTTATTTATTTATTTATAAAGTATTTTACCAGGAAAGATACATTGAGATTTCTCTCGTTTTCAAGTATGTCCTGGGTTCAAGAACATTGAATTGTTACAGTTGTTACAGAAATACAAAGTAATAAATGCTAGATATTAAAAATAAAAAAACACAAATATACAGCTTAACAGAAAATAAATATATTCACTATGTTTACAGGTGTATTCTGTATTGAGGTATGTAAATAGGGAGCTCTTAAGTGACTTTAGATGAATGACGCACATATGCACGTTCTGGAGTT
Organism: Leptobrachium leishanense; assembly: GCA_009667805.1. NCBI lineage: Eukaryota > Metazoa > Chordata > Amphibia > Anura > Megophryidae > Leptobrachium > Leptobrachium leishanense. The sequence goes on along the minus strand of CM019064.1, from coordinate 342,619,184 downwards.
CTTCCTCTCGCAGGACCTATCATTAGCCTCCTCCACTTTTTAATCGCTTCCTCTTTCCCATGCAGGTTGCCCTATTGTGGTTTATTTCTGATCCCTCACTGTATTTACTCCATTTATATACAGGGTTATTCAGAGAAAGGTGAAACTCTGGAGAACTATTGAGGAAGTGGAAATTCTAGGTCAAAATAGCTGATTTGGAAAGTGAGATAAATGGGAGAATTTTTCTGGTTTGGCTATTTTGACCTAGCGTTTTCACTTCTCCAAACGTTCTCCAGAGTTTCACCTTTCTCTGAATAACCCTGATAGTGTTTCCTGGTTTTTGAATTCGGCTCTGTTTTTGGCTATGTGTGTCACTCTGAGTCCTGCCCTATACCTCTACTCTGTTGCAGGTTTTCCGTGTTCCTCTCCTGTCCATAACCGTGGCTCTTTTAAATGGTTTCGCTGTTTTCTCTTCAGTATTCCTTTACTAGGTTTTCTCTTTGTTTATTTACCTAGCCGCATTAAGCACCAGATCTCTTCAGGGTTTTTACCTTTTCTGTCTCTCAGGTCTGCATGCTGGGTGTAGCAACCGTTACATTTCCCATAAATGTTCTCACTTTGAACATTTAAGTATGAACTAACATTTATCACGTATGGTGTTTAGGGAAGTGAGGGTATGAGCTCAATACGCAGTGACGCAACGACACAGACACTCGGGTAAACTCCAAAATGGGGTTTATTGGCACGTATGCAGACAATGAAATAGTTATGGAACGGCAAGGCAGATATGAAAATGTGGTGAGGGACAATGCCTGAAAAGGGCTGAACAAAGGACTAGACAGGAGGAACAATGGAGGTAGGGAAAACCAGAGACAGGGCACAGGGGAACACGTCAAAGACACTGAGGGCAACACACTGGGAACATACAGGATGTACAGAGACAGATAGGACAGGAAGAGGGCTGCCTGGATGCAAGACATTTGTAACACGGATGGCAGTAACAGGGTTGGCAAGAGGAGACTCTTGAGGCTTGGAGGGCACTAGGAGACACTGGAGCCTTGAAGGGAATATGGCTATAGGCTTGGGGGAACAGGGGGCAGGCTTCTTGGGAAGCAACACGCACACCAAGTGTACCCGATGCTGAAGCACAGCACCTTCTGAGCTCCACTTTTATGTAATGGTTCACATTAGGTGGAGCATCTGTGGTTGCCTTCAGGAGAGGCACGATAGAAGCAAGACCTGGCCTGGATGACATAGCAGGAAAGGGGCTGCCAGGGTCTTCAGGCAGAACAGCTACAGCCCGTGACTTCCTGTGGTGGCGTTGGCGAGTGCCATGACATCTTTTTAGCATAAAGTCAGTAAACAGAGCCAGTCAACAAATGGGAGATTTAAATAACAAAAAAAAAAGCTTGGCTATCATCAACACCAACAGTGATAAAGGGGTTATTCACAGAGCACCAAAATATCGGTGATGTTTTGGTACTCTGCCATTCCCCGCACGTTGGGAATCAAACTTCCCCACCCTGCGGTTAATTCACTATTCACCGCAGGGTCCCCGAAGTGAAGCAAATCAACCACCAAATGCAACTGTCAACCTGACGCAAACCTGCCAGGGGCCGCCACAAACCTGTTGTCCCCTGCCGCCCACCTGCTGGACAGCCACTGCAAACATGCCGCCGAGCACAGCGCCAACCAGCCGCAGAAAAAATACTTTTTACTGCAGATTAAAAGAATAAACAGTTTATTAAATATTTGATACAAACGGGAATATTTTTAACATTGAAGCCTATGGGATTCTCCTGAATAAAACTGCTGAATGAAACCACCGAACAGCCGGGCAATTCTCTGACACTTCTCTGCTATTCGGTGTTCTGTGAATAGATTAACCATTGCTTCTCTATGGGGAATTTCACTGCCTTCGAACAGGCACCGTACTTGCTGGCAATTCGGCAAAATTTTGCCAACTGCCTGCTCTGTGAATAGCCGAAAGGCCAGGAAATGGCACTGCACGGGAATGTTCGGTGCCAGATTGGCTCTTTGTGAATAACCCTGATAGTCTTTGATGTCTTGACATTTACATGACATGTCACAACCTTCAAAGCTTTCAACATTTGAACCTTTCATTCCATTCTAGTCATTTTACATTAAAGCAAATATTGGTACTGTAGCGCTGGTTTAAATTCTGCCGCTGTAATTACTCGTTTCTGGCCACCAGGGAGAGACGAACGCAATGTAAGCCAATACTGGACACTTTCGGACTACGTTTTCCAGCATGCTTTGGGGCAGGGACAGGAAGTGGGTGGGGAGGACCAAGAGACATCTGCAACCTCGTGGAGAGGAGAGCCAGTGCGCGCCAAGGGGTGAAGAGAGCAAGACGCACGTGAGACAAGGAGCGATTGTGACCAGGCCGGAGCGCAGGTGCTGCCTTGCGGAGCTGGAGATCGGCTTAAATCACTTGCCAGAGACCTAGTAATCCATCAGTGAGAAGTTTATACAGATACAGAGCTGCAGAAGGACCCCGAGTTAGGAGACCACGATGATCTAATGGGAGTGCAGGCGGTAAACTGAGCATCTTGTGGCAGAAACGGACAAGCAAGACAAGCGGATCCGGTGGCACAGAGTCCCAGTCAAGTCGAGCGGAAAGACGTCCTGGGTCGAGCAGAGCGCAGAGTATCTGGCGGATGGGTGAGAGGCCTTCCCGGCCACAGTAAAATAATAAAGCACGCTGCAGTTTGTCTAAACCTACAGGGCCCCAACGTGACTAGTCGAAGACACATTGAAATCATTCACTGGCCAGTTGAATCTAGTACCCGGGTACCAACACACGCATACACGCACACCTTCTTGGGACACAACCTGTACGGGACTCACATTTCAGCAACGAAGGGGTTAAAATTCCTTTTTCTTTTCCAATGCGCGTTTCTCGCATTACGAAGTTCTGTAAATATATATGTATACCGTGCTGCTCTATATATGCCAGTTTGAGATCAGTAAACTATATAACTTATAAAATCCACAACAGTGCTGGTGTATATTTATTTCCTAGTGAGGGGAGACTGACCCGAGGTTTAAATTCAGCGGCTCCTCCGGGAGTGAGCGCTACAGTACCAAGCATGGTGATTCACATTTTGCTCTTAGCATTTCTCTGACATAGCTCACATCTCTATTTACACATGGGCTGAATTCCGTACTAGCATTATTTCCAAAAGATCGCGGCTAAAACTCAAAGGATGACTTTCAAACACTAGCAAAGTCCCTTTACGTGCCTGATGATCTACGTGTCGCGCCGTTGCTTGCATTCTTAATGTTCCTTTCCATATTATTATGGATGCTTTACAGACAATAAATAATCCCTCTGTAGATGGGTAAACAAGTCATTATCATGTAGTTTTGTATTCATAAACTGATTAAATACTGACAACATTCACTTGAAATAAAAATAACAAATTTTTACATCGCCTACAGGTTTACAATATGAAGAGATTACAATAAATAGATAGTCCTAATCTTCCAGCAGCATTGTAATTAGTGATTAAATTCAAGAGTTTATAGCTTGATTAAAAGAGGAACACAGTCTGTTATTACATAGTATAATATGTTGTGTTCAGTTCAGTTATTACTTTGTGTAAACTAATAATATAGAGATCAGGGATTTGTTTATACTAACTCAATGTTGATCTTAAAGTTTCAATTAAGATTTTCTTATTCTTTTTTTTGCATTAAACAATCAGGAATTTTTTACCTCCATTTTTCCCAGTGTGAAAAATCTGTCACTCGTGGTCGGCATCCAAACGATGGACTGAAATTTATAAATTGCAATGCCTTCTGAGCAGGATTAACATACTGTACTTTAAATACATTTCCTCATAAACTTGCTGTTGTGATGCAATCCAACAACCAGCCCCTAGTTCTGCAATGTTATGAAATATGATGTGAAAACACTTTAATCCTCTGTGCTCAGGTAGTACCACAAAACCATTCTTAGTTTCTTGGCGGTAATGAGAATTGCTAACCATTGTTATGATTTCTTGCGACTGTGCATGAGTTAGACTCAATAAAACTCTCAGCTCAACTGAGAATTTAGTCTAGCACTCGGCACGCTGATGTCACTAGTGACTGACCTGGCGACCAGCAGCTGGGAAATTCAAAATCCTGGTTGCTGGTGATATTGGGTGGGGTGATCAGAGTAGTGATGCACCGAAATTAAAATTTCCAGCCAATACCGAAAATTCGGAATCAGATCGGATGAAAATTGATACTGAAACCGAAAATCAGTCATCCGAACATGGGCCTGGAGGCCCGACCGAACCGGGTACTCACCTGAGCCTGGAGCCAGCTGAGCAGGGGGCTTGCCTGAGCTTGGAGGCCAGCCGAGCAGGGGGCTCGGCCAGCCTCTGGGCCCAGGTTCGGATGACTGATTTGTGTGTGTGTGGGGGGGGGGGGAGTGAGATGGCGTTGCCTACACATACTCCCCTACATCCACATACTTTGGCCCTGAGCTCCTCCAGCGGTGGCAGTCCTCCGGCATCCAGATCCCAGCTCTGTCAGACGCTAGTCACAGGGATGATACGGAGGCGGAAACCTAATAATAGGGTTGGAATAGGTACAATAATAGTAGGGGATATTTTTTTCCCCCTTACCATCTCTTTTTTACTGGTAACAATTGTATAGGGCACCTCATTGATTATTATATTGTTTATTAACTGTCTCCTATGTATTCTGGAATTGTCCTGTCTTTACCCATTGCACCTTGTACAGCGCTGCGGAATGTGGTGGCGCTTAATAATAATTAAACCACCTTTTACGAATAGTGATTAAACACCAAAATCAATAGACAAAATATATCCTCCAACATTACAATTTTAGTACTAAACATGTCAGGTGTGAATTTTTATAGAAAGAAGAAATGTGAGTGAGAACATTGGCAGTCATGGTACTCAGATTTTGCTATGTGTCATTGCAAAAACGTGTGATTCAACATTTATTATAACTGTATAATAAAATGGCGTGAATACACTTTTATTCTAAAAAGTTAATTGTGATGATTAGCAAACTAAGGGATTTATTCAGCACTGCCAGTCAGTGCCGGCGGTAGCGTAAGGGAGCACAGGCAGTTGCCTTACTATGCTGGTCTGGTGCCAAACTTAGGGGGCGCCAGAATCCTGTTCCCCGGTCACTGCTGGCCGGGGATTTCACTATAGGGCTGCGCATTATGTAAATTATCCCCCCTTGTGGCTGGAGCAGCTGCTTCACATCCGGGCTGGTGAGGGCACTCCGGAAGATGCAGCAGAGCTGTGGGGTATGTGCTGCCTCGTGCTGCTCCTCTAGCAACTGACTGAGGAGGTGTGACTGACCAGCCCCAGCTCAGCAGCAGAGACCAGGCCAGGAGGTGAGTGATCACACTGCCTGCCCTCAGTCTGCCCCCTCCCTTTCATGAACTGTTCCCTCTCTGAGATGCAGAGACAGTGCCCCCCCCCCTACACACACATAGCAAAAGTGTGAGAGATCTCACCTGCTGTGTAGGAGTTTTTGTTTTTAAACCCTTTCTGGAAAAGGTATCCAAGCACCACATTACAATGGGCTTAAGTTGCGATTTTATGCCATCCTTCCTGCTGCTCTGTATGATCTCTGACAGTGTGCTGTAAATCATATAGAAGATGTTATAGCCGCAGGAAGGATGGCATAAAAGCACAGCTGAAGCACATTGTATTGTGGGGCTCAGATACCTGGTCCAGCAGGAGTTAAAAACAGAAGCTACTACTTCGCAGCAGGAGAGATCTCTCACACTTATATTACTGTTATTGCTCCCACTGGGAAGCTATTCCCTGTATTCACTACCCTTTCTATATCACTGTTACTGCCCCCACTGGGAGGATATTTCATGTATCTACTACCCTTTCTATATCACTGTTACTGCCTCCACTGGGAGGATATTCCATGTATCTACTACCCTTTCTATATCACTGTTACTGCCTCCACTGGGAGGATATTCCATGTATCTACTACCCTTTCTATATAACTGTTACTGCCCCCACTGGGAGGATATTCCATGTATCTACTACCCTTTCTATATAACTGTTACTGCCCCCACTGGGAGGATATTTCATGTATCTACTACCCTTTCTATATCACTGTTACTGCCTCCACTGGGAGGATATCCCATGTATCTACTACCCTTTCTATATCACTGTTACTGCCTCCACTGGGAGGATATTCCATGTATCTACTACCCTTTCTATATAACTGTTACTGCCCCCACTGGGAGGCTATTCCATGTATCTACTACCCTTTCTATATCACTGTTACTGCTCCCACTGGGAGGCTATTCCATGTATCTACTACCCTTTCTATATCACTGTTACTGCTCCCACTGGAGACTATTCTATGTAGCTACAGACACTCTCCACCAAGTTGGCGGTGAGCCAGGCGGCCTTGCCAATGATGTCAGCAGAGCGCGCGACCTCCACCGCCCTGCATCCTGACTCCCTAGCAGTAACTGTGGCAGGTGCAGGCCGCACCCTGACATCCTGAGGAGAAGAGGACCCTGCTGGACATTGGACCGGATGCCGACGGCCTGAAAGAGAAACAGGCCCACCACAACAAAAGCGTGACAGAGTGGTAAGGTAGGGAAATTGTGGCACTGGTAATATATTGTGGGTACTGGCACTGTGGCACAGCAGGGACACCACCAGGCACAGCATAGATTTGTTGACACCTGTGCCACAGTGCCAGTCAGTGACTCAGACCACCACTAGAGGTTGTCCTTGCAAGAGCAACATTCAGCGTCCTTTACTCTCGTGAGAAGACATAAAAATACTCCTGATAGAGACTATTATTATGCATCTCTATGCTGATAGGCATGACATGGGTAAGGGTGGGGGGCGGGGACCAAAACACACCTTCGCCTGTGTAGACAAAAATGCTTGCACCGGCCCTGCTGCCAGTGTTGCAATGCCAACAATTAGAATCCAAAGAGGAGCAGAAGAACACCACTTAGGGAATAACCACTAAATATAAAAAAATTAGGTAAACATTACAGGAATGTTCACATTCTGGCTACTTTGTTTCATAGTTTGACCATTCCTTTTATCCATTTACTGTTTAGCGAACAACTGTTTTTAATAATTAATTCTTTGGTTCAAAGAGTAGAAGCTTCTGTTGCACATGTTTTTGACACATATTTTAACTACAGTGTAGCTTCAGTAAGCGTTCTGGTTCATTATACTAATTCTTACCAGTACAAAGCACCCACATCATTTATAACAAGTGAATGAGACAGCTTGTTCTGACATTTCCTCTTCAATTGAGATCATGCTGTGTTACCAGAAACTAGCTTTATGCACTAGAGACTTTAAATGCCAGCAATAGTAAGCTATATAAGCATATTTAAGAATCTCTTAAAAATTATGGCATTGGAAGAAAACAATAATGTATTGTTGATATAATTATTTTTCTCCCTGGCATCTAATGTACAACCGTTACTAATTAGTTCTGAAAAATGACACTTGAGTTCTTTACCATTTCAATAATTGCTTTTTTTAGAACACCTTCTAAAAAAATAAAATATATCCTGAGCAGCACAGTGTGGATATGGTAACAGACGTTCATACTATGTCCAGGATCATCTCATAGTGGATTTCTTGTGCAGAACATAAGGTTTGAAGTGATGGAAATTGGTTCATATCTTACATAACTTACAAGCTCTTCTAAAGTCAAATAAGGGATTAATTAAACCCAATTAGTAACATTTTGAAGTAAAATTATGCATTCTGCTGCTGGACTGTTCTATTGTAGAAATCTACCTTGATTCTGTGGTTTAAAATGGTTGTGACCAACTGATAAAGAAAATTAGTTATTCCTCTGTACTACTTTCATCTCTAAGCACGATTATATTACCAGAAAAATGTGTGTCGTTACATAACACATATTGAAAACCTGGTTCAGAGCACTCAAGAAGACTTCAGACTGGTCAAAGGCTCACCTTCCAACAAGAGAATCGCCATAAGTACACAACCAAGGCAATGCAAGAGTGCCTTGGAAACAACTCTCTGAATGTTCCTCAGAGATCCAGTCAGAGCTTGTACTTGAAAAAAAGCAGTGAGGCTGAAACGTTGCTTACTTTCTGTGTGCGCTGCAATAAAAAAAGAAAGGATGCTATGAGTGTGTAGCGCTGCTTTAAAAAGACTGTGTTCTGCTGCATTTACTTATTATGGCCACCAGGGGGAGACAGAGGCATAATGGACTATGCTGGGTAAACGGAACTACGTTTTCCATCATGCTTAGCGGTGGATACAGGAAGTGAGTGGGACAGAGAGCGAAGGACATCCGCAGCCTCGTACGAAGGAGAGCCAGTGTGAGCCGAGCGACGAAAGGTGGAAGACGCACGTGAGACTGCCAGAGATTGAGACCAGGCCGGAGAGCAGGAGCTGCCTTGCGGGTGCTGAGAATCAGAGACAGTGCTGGCGGAGACCTATCCACACATCACTGAGAGGTTTTGCGCAGACACAACGTTCCGGTTTGGACCCCGAGTAAGGAGACCGCGATGATCCACTGGGAGTGCAGGCGGTAGGCTGTAATTCTCGTTACCGAAATCGGACAAGCAGGAGAAGCGGATCCGGTGGCACAGAGTTCCAGTATAATCAAGCGGAGAGAGATCCTTGATTGGACAGCGGAAAAGATTGTCTAGCGGATGGGTCCTTCCAGGCCACAGTCCAAGTTTAAACAAAGCACGCTGCAGTATTGTTTAAATCTACAGGGCCCCAACGTGACTAGTCGAAGAATTGCTCAATCCATTCACTGGCCAGTTGAATATAGTACCCGGGTACCTGAATCACACATACCTTTTTGGGACATTACTTTTACGGGACTTACACTCCAGAAACGAAGGGGTTAAACTTTCCTTTTGCCGCCGCGTGTTTTTTCTCACATTACGAAATCCTGTCGTTCATATACCGTATTCACATTATATATGCCGCTTTATTGGGATCAGTAAAGTATATACAGTAATCTATAAAATCCACAACAGTGCTGGTGTATATTTATTCCCTAGTGCGGTGAGACTAACCTGAGGTTAAATTCAGCGGCTCCTCTGGGAGTGAGCGCTACAAGTGCTGTTACCATTTTTTCCCCCCTGAATTCAGTTGAACATCTCTAGTCCAGAGAGGCCTGAAAATGGCTGTTCACAGATGGTCTCCATCCAATATGACTGATGTTGAGAAAGCTGGCAGACCTGATTTGCAGAAAATACCCATATCCAATTGTGCAAAGTTCGTCACATCATACCCCAAAAGGCTTGATGCTGTAATTGCTGTCAAAGGTGCTTCAATTAAGTACTTAGGGCTCTATTGAATTCTTTGCACAAAAACGCTCACGCAGCGCGTTAATTTGTGCACGAAGCGTTAAACGTTAATGCGCATAAATTAACGCTGGTATTAAAATCCAAGCGCATTTTGTCATCCGTCAAAAAATAACACGCGTAAAAAAGACGTGCAAAAACACACGCGCATTAACGCTGCGCGCAGAAATCAGTGTGCGGACTGTTTTTTTCACGCGATTCAGCCAATCAGAATTAAGAACCACAATTGTCTCCCGTTCAGTTTTTGCGCCTGTCAAAATAAATCTGTGTATATATGCTGTAGCAATAATAAAAACACGCACAACCTCTCAATTTTATTGTTTGGGTATGTGTAGAATGTGTAACTATACTTTGCTGTATTTTGTTTTCGGGCTAGTGTATTTGGTTTCGGCCAGGACGTTCAGATTTGCCATTAACACCAGCTTTTAAAAGACGTTAAAATTATGCGCGCAATTGTTGCACAATATGCACAAATGCATTTGCGCTCACAATGTTAAGTATAGGCACGCAACTTACATTAGCTCGTGCAGGTTTCGCGCAGGTTCACCAGCGGTAGACGTTAACGCGCATTTTTTGCGCGGACATTGTAATACGACGTTCTGCACAAAGGGTTTTTCTCCTCGCGTTAATGTGTTTTTGCGCACGCGTTAACATTTGCGCGAAGAATTTAATAGAGCCCTTATAGTTTAACAGCTTGAGCTGATAATTTAGCAACTCTGTTGTGATCCAGTCTTTGGGGTCCATCCAATTAATGAAACGAGATTGAAGGTGTTAGAGCTATTTTGTATCCTAAAAGGTACTCAAATCGTTTGAGTTTGGTTTTCTCAAAAAAACTTCTGTTGATGTGAACCACGCCTCACAAAAATAAAGTTTTCAGAAGACCTGCAATCAAGAATTGTTGTGTTGCATAACATGAAGAAGGTTACACAATTATCTCAAAGAACTTAGATATTCATCTAGCTACTGTAAGCCAACTTGTCTATAAATGGAGACAATTAAGTAAGGCTACTCTCAGGGCCAGTACAGGGTCTTTGCACAGTTGGAGGGGCCTGACCTGCGTGCAGTCTCTCTGGATGTGTGTCATTTGCTAGTTTAGCAATCAGGGTGGAGGCGCATCCAACAAAATAGTTATTAAAGGCATTTGCTACATCTAGGGGGTGTTGCAGGGTATTGTTGTTTCTTTTGATAGCAGCCGGTTGGGAGTGGACGGGGGTGAGTGTATGTTTCTTATAATTTTCCAAAAATTTCTAGGGTTTGATATGTTATTGTTTATATTTTCATTGAAGTATTGGGCTTCAGCCATTTTTGTTTGCTTTGTGCATGCATTCCGGCATTCTCTGTATTCCCAGTGATCGTTCATGGAACCAGTAGTCTTGAATTTTGACCACAGTGAATCTCATACACAACGCATTTACTGTGAGTTTTATTATTTTTTTTTACACTTCTCCAGTCATGCCTTTTCTCAGTAAAATCTGTATGTTTTGTGTTATTGCCTGAATCTTTTTTACACTTTTCCAGGCATTTAACCCATTGCTTCAGCTTGTAAGGAGGAGATTTGACACTGGGCATTTTCCCCTGCAGTAAAATGTGTATTATGCGTTATTGTCTTTTAGATTTTTCACGCTTTTCCAATCATGCCCTTTTCTCCATAAATTAAGTATATTTTGTGCTGTTGCCTTTTTTGTAAAAAAAAACACAAACTTTTCCAGCCATGCATGTTCTCCATAAAACCTTAATATTTTTATGTTTATGTCTGATTCTGATGCTTTTCTGGGCATTTTGCACATTTATGCAGTAAGGGGTGTCTGTGCTGCAAGGCATCCATCCAGCTGCTCCTGGGCCAGGCTGGGTGGGTGGGACTTGGGATGGGGACAGGCAGGGCGTGCATTTACTGTGAGTTTTGTTTATTTATTTATTTTTTTGAAATTCAAAATTTTTATTAGACACTGAGTTTTATTACTGTATAGCTCTGTGATACTCTCAAACACACCGCACATTACTGTATAGCTCTGCGATACCCTCAAACACACCGCACATTACTGTATAGCTCTGTGATACCCTTGAACATACCGCACATTACTGTGGAGCTCTGTGATACCCTCAAACACACCGCACATTACTGTATAGCTCTGCGATACCCTCAAACACACTGCACATTACTGTACAGCTCTGTGATACCCTCGAACACACCGCACATTACTGTGGAGCTCTGCGATACCCTCAAACACACCGCACATTACTGTATAGCTCTGCGATACCCTCAAACACACCACACATTACTGTATAGCTCTGCGATACCCTCAAACACACCACACATTACTGTATAGCTCTGCGATACCCTCAAACACACTGCACATTACTGTGGAGCTCTGCGATACCCTCAAACATACCGCACATTACTGTATAGCTCTGCGATACCCTCAAACACACCACACATTACTGTATAGCTCTGTGATACCCTTGAACATACCGCACATTACTGTGGAGCTCTGTGATACCCTCAAACACACCGCACATTACTGTATAGCTCTGCGATACCCTCAAACACACTGCACATTACTGTACAGCTCTGTGATACCCTCGAACACACCGCACATTACTGTGGAGCTCTGCGATACCCTCAAACACACCGCACATTACTGTATAGCTCTGCGATACCCTCAAACACACCACACATTACTGTATAGCTCTGCGATACCCTCAAACACACCACACATTACTGTATAGCTCTGCGATACCCTCAAACACACTGCACATTACTGTGGAGCTCTGCGATACCCTCAAACATACCGCACATTACTGTATAGCTCTGCGATACCCTCAAACACACCACACATTACTGTAAAGCTCTGCGATACCTTCAAACACACGGCACATTACTGGGGCTGGTATGAAATTATATCCAGGGCTGGTTTTTATCCCCAGTCCGGCCCTAAAACTAACTAATTTCAAAGGGTTCACTTACTTTGTTTTGCTGCTGTAAACCAATTTTACATAAAGTCATCATTCTGCTAAGTTGTACTTATTTTCATAAAGGTGCTCTGGGCTCTAAATGAGTAATTATAGAGATTTTTTTTGTACAAGAATTCAATGGATTACCAAGAATAAGGCAAGTTAGTTTTGCCGTAAAGGGACATGCATGCTATGCTAGTGTGCTGTTAAAAACATGCAGTGCCTTTTTGAATGAGTCAGTAGTCTCATTCAGCAGACATAAAAAGCAAGTAAATATATTTTTTAACCCCTTAGTGACCGGGCGGTTTTACACAAATCCGTCTTTTAGTGACCGCTGCTGTTTTTACGTTTCTACACTGTTAGTGTTTAGGTCAAATTTTCCTCTTACTCGTTTATTCAACCCACACATATTATACACCCTTTTTCCCGCCATTAAATGGACTTTCTAGAAATACCATTATTTCCATCATATCGAATAATTTACTATAAAAAAAATATGAAATATGAGGAAAAAATGGTAAAAACACACTTTTTCGTAATTTAATCCTCAAAATCTACAACCACCCAAAAAGACCCCAGCTAAATAGGTTCAAAATTTTGTCCCGAGACTAGAAATACCCAATTTTTACATGCGTTTGCTTTTTAACCCCTTCACTGCTGAGACAGTTCACCTATGTGCTCTTCGCTCATTCTGACCATTTTGTGCTAATTATTTTTAGATGACAGCCTAGGTCCTATTTAATTAACCCCCCCTAGACAAAAAAAACTTTTAAAAAAAATCATTTTTTTATTTTATTTAATTTTTTTATTATTATTATTTTTTTTTTTAAACCAAACCTGGTCATGTGGGCAGGCTTCCTCCCTGCCAGATCACTGAGGGATCCAGCGAGGGAGGTGAGTATTGAGCGGGAGGGGGATTAGGCGCCGCTGACGTACCCTGTACGTCCGCGGGTCTAAGGGAGACCCGAGGACAGGACGTCCAGGGTACGTCAGCGGTCCTTAAGGGGTTAATATTTACCTGCTTATCTTTCTTGACGTTTTCCACACCCACCTCAAGAGGCACTTTAAGCTAACCAGTGTGAAGAAAAAGAGACAGCAGAGACACAACAAGAACCGATAAAGACAGCAGGATAAAGCAGAGAAAGCACAAGAAAAGGTGCAGTGAGAGAGAGCGCACAAGAGACAGCACAAGAAAGAATGAGAGAGGGAGTGACTGTGTGATGGAGTTTGAGTATGACAGTCAGAGCCGTAGCTAGCTCCTTTTGAACCCGAGGCAAAAACAGAAAATTGTGCCCCCCCCACATAATTTTAAAAATCAGAGTCCCCGACCAGTGGCGCAGTGCTAAGCTCCTGGATGCTCCCCGCGACCAGAAGCAGTGGATCGGACTACCCTTTGTACCTTACATATATAGTGCACACTTAGTACATGTACAAATACAGTACACACAGAATACATGCACGTATAGCAAAAGAACATATAGCCTAATATACAGTTGTGTTCAAAATTATTCAACCCCCACTGAAATTGAGTGTTTTGGCCAGTTTGACATTGATTTTGATCATTCAGTCATCTTGCTTACAATTAAATCAAAGAGGCACGTGTAGGTCAGACAAATATAACTTAACATTTATAATGAAATAACCACAAATGTCTTTTCTGTGCTCACATCATTATCAGTTTTATTCAACCCCCAAGTGACATTCAATCTTAGTACTTAGTACAACATCCTTTTACAGTTATAACAGCTTTTAAACGTGAAGCATAGCTTGACACAAGTGTCTTGAAGCGATCTACGGGTATCTTCGCCCATTCGTCATGGGCAAAAGCCTCCAGTTCAGTCACATTCTTAGGCTTGCGCACTGCAACTGCTTTCTTTAAGTCCCACCAGAGGTTCTCAATCGGATTCAAGTCAGGTGACTGCGATGGCCACTCCAAAATGTTCCAGCCTTTAATCTGCAACCATGCTCTAGTGGACTTGGAGGTATGCTTGGGATCACTGTCCTGTTGAAAGGTCCAACGTCTCCCAAGCCTCGGGTTTGTGACGGACTGCATCACATTGTCATCCAATATCTCCAATATCTCCTGGTACTGAAGAGAATTCATGGTACCTTGCACACGCTGAAGCTTCCCTGTACCTGCAGAAGCAAAACAGCCCCAAAGCATGATTGACCCCCCGCCATGCTTCACAGTAGGCAAGGTGTTCTTTTCTTCATAGGCCTTGTTCTTCCTCCTCCAAACATAGCGTTGATCCATGGGCCCAAACAGTTCTAATTTTGTTTCATCAGTCCACAAAACACTATCCCAAAACTTCTGTGGTTTGTCCACATGACTTTTGTCATACTGCAGTCGACTTTTCTTATTCTTTGGAGACAGCAAGGGAGTGCGCCTGGGAGTTCTGGCATGGAGGCCTTCATTACGCAGTGTGCGCCGTATTGTCTGAGCTGAAACTTCAGTACCCACATCTGACAAATCTTTTCTCAGTTCCTCAGCAGTCACACGGGGACTTTTCTCCACTCTACGCTTCAGGTAGCGCACAGCAGTCAAAGTCAGCATCTTCTTTCTGCCACGACCAGGTAGTGTTTCAACAGTGCCCTTTGCCTTGAATTTGCGAATGATGCTTCCTATGGTCTCTCTTGGTATGTTGAACATCTTTGCAATCTTCTTATAGCCATTGCCCTTCCTGTGAAGAGTAATCACCTCTTCTCTTGTCTTCCTGGACCATTCTCTTGACTTCACCATGTTTGTAACCACACCAGTAAATGTCTAGAAGGAGCGGAGTATCACAGTCATTTTAAAGCTGCCTAGTTAGTGCTTATTATGCTTTATTGCTGCTCCGTGACATCCACAGGTGTTTTCAATACCTGATTGAAAACACTTGAATGAACCTCTGTTCTTCAGAGTGGTTGTCTTTAAGGGGTTGAATAATTGTGTCAATGAAAAATTCACAAAAGAAACTTTTACTACTGTATTACAAAATCAATTGATGTCATTTTAGTTGCATATGGTTCTTTAAAAAGTCCTTGTAGGATTTCATTTTGAACACAATTACAAATGTACACTAAATTCCCTAAACCCCTTTACAGCATTGGGGGTTGAATAATTTTGAACACAACTGTACACCCCCCCCCAGAATAATATACACAGCACTGAGCCCCCAGTCTATTTTCCCCAGTTCACATGGATATTATTGACCCCAGCTCATATGGGTATATATTGCCCCAGTTCACATGGATATGCCCCAGCTCATGGATATGCCCCCCAGCTCTCATGGATATTGCCCCAGCTCTCATGGATAATGCCCCAGCTCTCATGGATAATGCCCCAGGTCTCATGGATAATGCCCCAGGTCTCATGGATATGCCCCAGCTCTCCTGGATAATGCCCCCCAGGTCTCATGGATATACCCCCCCAGGTCTCATGGATATGGCCCCCCAGGTCTAATGGATATGCCCCCCCTGGTCTCATGGATATGCCCCCCAGGTTTCATGGATAGTGCCCCCAGGTCTCATGGATAATGCCCCCAGGTCTCATGGATAGTGTCCCCAGATAGTGCCCCCAGGTCTCATGGATAGTGCCCCCAGGTCTCATGATATTGCCCCCAGGTCTCCTGGATACTGCCCCCAGGTCTCATGGATATTGCCCCCAGGTCTCATGGATAGTGCCCCCAGGTCTCATGGATATTGGCCCCCAGGTCTCATGGATATTGCCCCCCAGGTCTCATGGATAGTGCCCCCCAGGTCTCATGGATAGTGCCCCCAGGTCTCATGGATAGTGTCCCCAGATAGTGCCCCAGGTCTCATGGATATTGCCCCCAGGTCTCCTGGATACTGCCCCCAGGTCTCATGCATAGTGCCCCCAGGTCTCATGGATATTGCCCCCCAGGGCTCATGGATAGTGCCCCAGGTCTCATGGATATTGCCCCCAGGTCTCATGGATAGTGCCCCCAGGTCTCATGGATAGTGTCCCCAGATAGTGCCCCAGGTCTCATGGATAGTGCCCCAGGTCTCATGATATTGCCCCCAGGTCTCCTGGATACTGCCCCCAGGTCTCATGGATATTGCCCCCAGGTCTCATGGATAGTGCCCCCAGGTCTCATGGATATTGGCCCCCAGGTCTCATGGATATTGCCCCCCAGGTCTCATGGATAGTGCCCCCCAGGTCTCATGGATAGTGCCCCCAGGTCTCATGGATAGTGTCCCCAGATAGTGCCCCAGGTCTCATGGATATTGCCCCCAGGTCTCCTGGATACTGCCCCCCAGGTCTCATGCATAGTGCCCCCCAGGTCTCATGGATATTGCCCCCCAGGGCTCATGGATAGTGCCCCCAGGTCTCATGGATATTGCCCCCCAGGTCTCATGGATAGTGCCCCCAGGTCTCATGGATATTGCCCCCCAGGTCTCATGGATATCGTATTGCACCCCAGGTCTCATGGATATTGCCCCCCAGGTCTCATGGATATTGCCCCCCAGGTCTCATGGATAGTACCCCCAGGTCTCATGGATATGGCCCCCCAGGTCTCATGGATATTGCCCCCCAGGTCTCATGGATAGTGCCCCCAGGTCTCATGGATAGTGCCCCCAGGTCTCATGGATATCGCCCCCCAGGTCTCCTGGATATTGCCCCAGCTCACCTCTCATTGCCAGCGGATGCCGGCAATCATTTCGGGCTGGGCGCTTCACAGCTGTGAAGGGGCGCAGCCATGGCTCGAGACCTGCTGGAAAGCTGTGGGAACGCAGGTTCCCGCAACCTGCGTTCCCGCAGGACTCGAGCCATGGCTGCGCCCCTTCACAGCTGTGCCCGAGGCAGGCGCCTCACTCGCCTCGCCCTTCCTACAGCCCTGATGACAGTGAGTATGTAAATCTTGAAAGAGCACAAGTGAGAGTGTCAGTGGGTGAGTGAGTCTGTGTGTGAGAGAGTGTAAGTGTGATCGAGTCAGCGGGTTTGTGTGGGCGCTAGCAAGTTCCATAGCGCTGAGCAATGGGAGAGGCAGAATAACAAATGTCCATACAAGTTAAACACACAGAACAATAGGAGGAACCGGCCCAAGAGCTTACAATCTAAGAGGAGAGGGGTAACATACTAGGTGAGGGTAATAGCTGAATATGTGAAGTAGTTGGGTGCATGGGGCTGTGGGCAAGATGGAGCAAGAAATGTATTTCATGTGAAGCTTTGATTGGTGAAGTAATGGGCGGGGAGGAGGTGGAGAATATTCAGGGAGTAGGAGCTGAAGAAACACCCCTAGCTGAGGGGTGTCACCGGAGAAGATGAAATGGCAGAGTTTAAAGCAAGAAAAAGGGCAAATGAAACTCCTTATCATGATACTCCTGTATCATTCATAAGGAGTTTCCTTTGTCCTTTTTTTGCCTTTTTGATGAACACATATACAATTTGAGTTCCTCTGAGGATTCTGTTGATTGGAGTTTTGCCAATACGTCAGTTCCGGGTTCGGTCAGTGTTCCGTACTTGGACGTATGACCCAGATGGTGAGCGAATTACATCCTTTGTATACAGGTATAAATTGTTTTTGAACCATTTTAAAGTTACCTTCATAAAGGCTTAGACAGAGCCGAAACGTCAGATTTATGTAACTTTTAATATTTTTACAATAAAGTTTGTTATTTTTATTGGGAGTCCTTGAGTGCGTCTCACATTGTATACGTGTGTGTGTGTGTGTGTATATATATATATATATATATATATATATATATATTAGGTAGGCCGTGTTAGTCCAGATGCCAAAATCACGAGTATAGCAGTCTGTAGTGATACCTTTTTTATTGGACTAACGTTACATTTAAAGTACAAGCTTTCGAGAGTGATCCTCCCTTCGTCAGGTATAGAAGCTTACTGATCAGAATGGTAGAATTAAACATTGGGACATTCATAGGGCGCACAGTTGGGGGTATTAGATGTTGTACATCGCCAAATGCCGATGTTTTTTTTTCCCCCTCTGACCACGCCATTTGGCGATGTACAACATCTAACACCCCCAACTGTGCGCCCTATGAATGTCCCAATGTTTAATTCTACCATTCTGATCAGTAAGCTTCTATACCTGACAAAGGGAGGATCACTCTCGAAAGCTTGTACTTTAAATGTAACGTTAGTCCAATAAAAAAGGTATGACTGCTATACTCATGATTTATATATATATATATATATATAATAAAATTATATATAATTGGGTTGTGGTGGAGGGCAAAAAATTAGATAAAAAGCCTCCACGCAATAACCAATAAGGTTTATTATTGCAGCAGCCATTTGTACATCACAGCAATTCAAAGAACTGCATCACAGAGCTCCTATGCTACATTTCCCATCTGCAGCACAGAACTCTGAGTAAGATATGCAAGTGACATCTGTCTCGCTCTTTTGCATCCTTTCAGCTGGGGGGTGCAGCAACCCTGCCGCTCATGTGGGTTCCACCAGCCAGCCGCGAGATCGCGGAGTTCACGTGAACTCCACGATCTCGTGAGATCGCAGCTGGCTGGTGAAACCCACGTGAGCGGCAGAGCTTCTTGCCGGCGGCCACTCGTAGAACGAAAAGCACGTGGCCGCCGGCAGAGGAGAGGTGAGCTGGGGGCAATATATATCTGTTTGAGCTGCTGGGGGCAATATATATCCATGTGTGAGCTGCTGGGGCAATATATATATCCATGTGTGAGCTGCTGGGGCAATATATAACCCCGTGTGAGCTGCTGAGGCAATATATATCCATGTGTGAGCTGCTAGGGCAATATATATCCATGTGTGAGCTGCTGAGGCAATATATATCCTTGTGTGAGCTGCTGGGGCAATATATATCCATGTGTGAGCTGGGGCAATATATCCATGTGAGCTGGGGGCAATATATCCATGTACGGTGTGTATGAGTGTGAGTTTTATTGCTGTTGAGCTCTGTGATACGCGCATACACACTGCACATTACTGTGAGTTTTATAGTTGTGGAGCTCTGTGATACGCTCATACACACTGCACATTACTGTGAGTTTTATAGCTGTGGAGCTCTGCGATACGCGCATACACACTGCACATTACTGTGAGTTTTGTAGTTGTGGAGCTCTGTGATACGGTCATACACACCATACGCAGCCAATGAGGCAAGTGGCACGTCGGCTAGTCTTGGCTGTAAGAGGTTAATGATGCTCTCCTGTTAACCTGTTTTATGTGTTGCACCTTTCCAATTGTTATTGAAAAAAATAGTTATTATATTTTGGGGGGGTTTTAAATAATTGTAAAATTTGTATGCTTTAGTGATTATTTTTGGTTGGGGGGCACTAATGAAAGACTTGCCCCCGGGCACCACATGATCTCGCTACGCCTCTGGCAGGGTATCAGAGATATCCCTAAGGGCTTGCAGCAGACATACATTGTCATAAAGTAAAAAACTAAACAATTTATTTTCCATTCCCCCCCCCATTGTTCTATTCTCCAGCGCCGCTGGTAATATCACCGCTTTCTTTCTCTATTTGGCAGATGTGACCCTGTCCGGGCACAGAGATCTGTTACAGGCAACATGTATTAGTTAATTTACCTTACTCAAATGTGTCTTAAATTGTGTGGGCCATATTACTGTCATGCTGTGGTATCGTAGGTTTGTTTGGAGTCCAGTATGCAGATATAATTGATAAGGAAAGATGCAAGAGGCGTAACCTGGGAAGGAATTGGTATCGGTTCAGGCGGAGTTCGTTCTTTAGCGAGGGAGGAAGCCAGGAGTCGGTAGCCGGGAGTTCAGTCAGAATCGAGCGCGGTACAAAAGGAGGTAGACTGGAGACTTGGTCAGGTGGAAGCAAGGGTTCGTTCAACAAGGATTCAGAGGTAATAATGCAAGGAACTTGAGTAGCTTAGGGAGCTGACGACTGAGCGTCTTTCCTTTGGTGTTCTGAACTTTTATGGTGCGCAGGTAATGGGCTCCGCCCGTTTGCTGGGAAGAGGCCCCTCCCCTGCCCCTCCTACCCACTGGGTCTCCCCAGGCTCCATCCGGAACTCGCAGGAGCTACGCCCCGCAGGCGAGCCGGGAGACGCCGCCCCCGATCCCGCCGAGACTCGAGAGTCCAACGCAGGACCCGGAAGGAGGACCGCGCCCCACGCCGCGCCGACGAGCGATGACCGCCACGCGAGAGGCCGATGGAAGGGAGAGGGAGGCAGCGGCGGGACCCCAGCGCTGGACCGAAAGGTCACCACAACCCGTGGCAAGGGAGCTCCCAATGCCCGACGTTCCCCAACATGGAAGACGCCGACGGTTGCCATGACACCTCGGCCGCGCCGCGGGGGTAAGGCATGACAATTACATAGTTGGTGCTAAGTTAACCAGAGCTGTTGTAAACTTCCCAGAGCCATTATAGCCTATGGAGGTTTTAAGTTTACAACAGCTCTGGTTAAGTTAGCACCAAATATGTAATGTGGCCCTATGTCTCTTATCTTTTACCCTCACCTGATGTCTGCGTTGAGGTTGTTTACAGGTTGGATGTCAGACATTAACGAGGACCTCCATATAGGCTTATAAAATTACAAGTGAGTATAATTTCAACACAAATATTTCTGGATGTGATAATTGTATCAACTTATACTTTGGCTAATAGGGGCTTTTTATAGCAATGGTTAAGGGTTTGCACAATGAAATTATAACTCAAGTTAATTACCGTTTTACTTGTAATGGAATCATAGATCACCAAAGTGTTAGATTATCTTGACATTTTACGTCTTAATCTTAATTACTGACACTAAAAACTGTCCCCTTTGATACTATTAAAATGGATATAATTAAAATTGCATTTTATTCTTATCAGACTGTTAATTAATTTATTAATATAGAGATTTATAAAACAAAACGTTTTAAATTCATATCACTTTAAAACTTGGCAAGAATTAATGGTTATTTTGAATAAACACTATAACTGAATTTGTTATTTAAATACAGATTATGACAAAGTTCCCTTTCATTTAATATTATGTAGCAACTAAATAATGACCATTTATTTGTTTTGCACATTAGAAAAATTCAGCATATGATTCATATAGATTGAAACCTCTCCACCAAATTAGTAGAAAGGGTCAAAACTGATTCATCAGGCTTTTAGTTTATCATTAGTTTTTCCTTAATTTCTTTGAGAGTTAAGTTGCTATGGAAACTGAGCTAAATGTCAGTGGAGTATGGCAATCAAATTTCCTTCCTTAGACAGCTAATTTATAAACATGTACTTCACGGCTGATTAATTGCTAATGTCAGACCCTTGGAAAATCTGTCTTTGCACAATATTCCATTGGGTATCTGCAAGCAAACATGTAAATATGTAAAATATAGAAGTGAGGTAACTAAATTATAAAAAGATCATGTACCAGGCCGAATGCAACATGCAATGAACACCCAATAAGTTAGTCTTAACCACTGCATGAGTGCTGCCTTTTAAATGTAAAACACCATGGGAAGTCAAAGCATGTTTACTAGGATAAATTTTAATTAAGATTATTAGTTTGGTGTTATGCATAATAAAAAATTTAATTATATATGTGAGTGACACTCCAATGAGGGGAAACAGAGGGGTTAAACATTAACACCTCCTGACCCTCCCCACACCCTCCCATTGGAGCTTCAAATGTCATGTGACGGGGGGTATGCTCGGTGCTTGAGCATGCATCCAACATACAGAGGAGTAGAGCAGATCAGTCTTAAAATGCATTGTCTAGATCAGTGGTTCCCAACCGCAGGGCCGGTGCTATCGCTAGGCGAGCTAGGCGGCCGCCTAGAGCGCGGTGCCGTCTAGGGGCGCAGCCGGCCCCGACCAGGTGTCTGCAAGGACCAGGTACGTGTCCATGAGCAATTCCGACCGGGACACGCTATACCCCGGCCATCCAGAGCGCCCTATGACCTAATTAGTGCCGCGTGACATCTGCCCCACCACCATCACCCCACCAATAGAATGCTCCACCACCACCACCCTCCCAGTAAAATGCCCCATCACCATCAATCCCCCCAGTAAGATGCCCCACCACCATATCACCATCACCCCCCAGTAAAAATGCCCCACCACCATCTCTTCCCCCCAGTAAAATTCCCCACCACCATACCACTATCACCCCCCAGTAAAAATGCCCCACCACCATCACTCCCCCCAGTAAAATGCCCCACCACCATCACTCCCCCCCAGTAAAATGCCCCACCACCATCACTTCCCCCAGTAAAAATGCCCCACCACCATCACTCCCCCAGTAAGATGCCCCACCACCATACCACCATCCCCCAGTAAAAATGCCACACCACCATCACTCCCCCCAGTAAAATGCCCCACCACCATACCACCATCACCCCCCAGTAAAAATGCCCCACCACCATCACTCCCCCAGTAAAATGCACCAGCCAGCACTCTTCTTCCTCCTTCTGTAAAATACCTCATCACTCTCACCCTTCTATAAAATACCCCAGCCATCACCCCCCCCAGTAAATTACCCCACCATCACTCTCCCTCCCTCAAAATGAGTGGTCCTATTAACCCCTTCCACCCACTGTAAGGGCCCCAAAACCTCTCCCCAAGCCTAAAACAGTGAGGACACTATGCTCTGGCATAGACGTCACGTGGCGCTCCCTGCAGCCAAATCAGAGGGGGCCGGCTGCCATCTTGAAGTCAGCAGGGCCACAACTCCACAGTATTCTACCGTGAGTATGAGGGTATCACAGAGCTCCACAGTAATTTGTGGTGTTTATGAGAGTGTCAAAGTGCTCAACAGTAATGTGCGGTGTATATGAGGGTGTCACAGAGCTCCACAGTAATGTTCAGTGTTTATGAGGGTGTCACAGAGCTCCACAGTAATGTGCGGTGTTTATGAGGATGTCACAGAGTTCCACAGTAATGTGCAGTGTTTATGAGGGTGTAACAGAGCTCCACAGTAATGTTCAGTGTTTATGAGGGTGTCACAGAGCTCCACAGTAATGTGCGGTGTTTATGAGGGTGTCACAGAGTTCCACAGTAATGTGCAGTGTTTATGAGGGTGTAACAGAGCTCCACAGTAGTGTGCAGTGTTTATGAGGGTGTCACAGAGCTCCACAGTAATGTGTGGTGTTTATGAGGGTGTCACAGAGCTCCACAGTAATTAATGTGCCGGGTTTTTTTTTTTTTTTAGGGGGGGCGCAAATAGCTGGTCTTGCCTAGGGCACAAAATAGTCTAGCACTGGTACTGCCCAACCGCGGTCCTCAAGTACCCCCAACAGGTCAGGTGTTCCAGATAGCTGAAGCACAGGACAGGTGATATGATTTATTGCTCAGTGATTGCAGGATTCGGTCTGCATTTCCCAAAGGAGATCTGCAAAATCTGGCCTGTTAGGGGTACTTGAGGATGAGGACCGTGGTTGGGAACCACTGGTCTTGATGGAGATGAACTATTGTTCATTTGTCACCTTTTCTGGGCCATACTCGAAAGGCTGCAAGGGCACATTAGGACACCCACAGAGGGTGGAGGACACCAATATTACTCTGACCATTCAATTCGCATTGAATGGTCACATTGCCTAGTATGTGCATTAAAACTTACCTTTGTGCAAGCGTCATGATCACCATTGGCACTCTTTCACTGCAGGAAGGGCACGTGCCATTTATTTCATGATCAATGTGTGCACAAGAACTGTATACACAGCGAATAATGTGCCTCTCAATGCAGAAGCAGATCATGTTTCAAATTAAAGCCATGAAATATTAACAAGTCAAGCTAACCTCAAATATGTTATGTTAAACAGCAGGTGGAGGCTGCACTCAAAATATTAATTATGCAAAGCGAAGAAAATATATTGGGTGCTCAGGGGACCGATGACTTCAACCACAACAGTACCATAGCAAAAGAGGAAGGTACTAGGAACTCCAAGGAAATACTGCAAGTGGCTCTAATAGAAGACCCAAAAAAGAACAACTGTGTTGCAGTCAGTCAGATGATCAACAATGTACCAAGGGTGCTACCTGGAAAAAACAGCCACCCCTAATAGCCAAACAACATATAGTAACAAAAGAAATCAAGTGCACACCACTGAAAAAAATGATTTTATTTAAGGAACAGCTCAGAAACACAAAAAAAGGGAAGAGAAACTGGTATGCAGCCACAGATACATATATATTGCCACAAGTATAATCATAAGATTAAAGATGAATATACAAAGGTTGAACACAGAGTATAGAGAATAACTCACTGTTAACACAGAATAGCACCACCTGGCAATCAATAACCATAAGCTTAAAAGGCACAACCAGCAACCTAAGACAAAAAAATAAATAAAAAATACCTCACACTCCTAAGAGTAGAACAAAATGAACATACATGGAGTCACTATTGACAGACGCAGAATCCAAAACCAGGTACCCCCAACGTTTCGGCGATATGCCTTT
Organism: Leptobrachium leishanense; assembly: GCA_009667805.1. Classification (NCBI taxonomy): domain Eukaryota; kingdom Metazoa; phylum Chordata; class Amphibia; order Anura; family Megophryidae; genus Leptobrachium; species Leptobrachium leishanense. The sequence goes on along the minus strand of CM019064.1, from coordinate 342,594,529 downwards.
CTCAAGGGTTACAAATACACAGCACACACTAGGAAGTATTTATAGCAAATGAACAAAAAAGGAAAGAGAAAGAAGACAGGTTCTGCCAATTAGGACCTAATTACCTTACTCGTTGAGAAGAATGGCCATTCATAAAGACATCAGTGCTCCTGCGCCAAACGGCAAGCAGGAAGCCATGACGTCTCCATGGCAACCCGCTCATGCGCAGACCAAAAATATGCGCATGCAACCGGGACGCCAGGTAAACAATCTAACCCTTGGTACCATAATACACAACACTCAGGAGAAAAGACACAGAGCAAAATAAAGTATCAGAACCAAAGATGGTATTGAAGCAACAAATATAAACAATATACTGTGTTTTCCTAATGCAAACCAACTAGACACTGTAAAGAAATATGAACAAAATATATATAAAAAAGAAAAGAAAGGAAAAGAAAAACAGATGTGTCCATTATTGAATGCACTGCATAGAGCTGTAAGCAAATTATTTCTGACACCATTTGGGGAAAAATAACAAAAAAACAAAACAAAACATGAAAATAAAAAAAATATATATAATAATTTAAGGTTATATTATATATGCAAACAAAAACATAATGTTAAATGTTCAAAAATATAATAAACCGAAAAAAGCAAAAGTGAAAAAAGAAGAAAAACAGGAAAAAAGAAAAAATACTTTCTGGACACATACAAAAAAATCAACTCAATACAAGTTCCTATTGCTAGGAGTAAAAAATAAACTGTCGATACATCAAGGAATCGCTAGAAGGCAACATCAATGGAGCAGTTCTTGGCAAGTCTTCAATCAACTGAGGTCCAAAGAACGAAAATCAAAAAGGCAGAACCGATAAAAACCAAATAAAAGAAGGAAGGAAAGAAAGAAAAAGAATTAAAAAGAATAAAAACAGTCTAACAGGCAGGGTGTACTTTAGCAAAACAACAAGGGAGTAAGGTCACGCTCTTCATTCAATCCCAAGGGGGCCAAAGTTTGTAATTGGTAAATCCAGTATAACTCGCGTTTCATCAGTAAATTTTCCCGGTTCCCTCCAAATCTAGGGCGTGGAATCCTCTCTATGATAGTATAACGTAGCTGGGCAACAGAATGCCCAGCCTCTGAGTAATGCCTTGCCACCGGATACTGCAATTTAAGCGTACGTATACTGCTTTTATGTTACCTAATTCGCACTGTGAACGGTCTCTGAGTTTGACCCACATAGCCCAGTCCACAAGGGCATTTCAAGAGGTACACTACAAAGTCAGATTGACAATCCACTCGTGTTTTAATATCAAACCGCTTTCCCGATCGAGGATGGGTAAAACAAGAACCCGTCAAGACTCCACTGCAGTGTGTACACCGACCACACTTGTACATACCTTTTTGTGGTTGTAACAAAGAATGTTCTGAGAGTAGCTCCTGTCTCGGGGTAAGATCACGATTCTTCGTTAAACGGTCTCCCAAATTCTGTGAGCGTCTATGGCTCATCAAGGGTTTGTCCTGAAATAGATCACGTAATTTTCTGTCAGCTTGTAGGATATGCCAATGCTTCCAAATTATCCATTTAACCCTTGGTGAACCCGCACTAAAGATCGTAATACATGGAAGTCTTGTCGATGCATCACGTTTCCTGGGAGCCAAGAGATCAAGTTGTGGTATATCCCTCACTTTCTGTTTGTATCCCAGTAGTAAATCCTCTGGGTATCCACGTAGTGAAAAATTTTGGACCAGTTGATCACTCCTAACATCATAATCCTCTAAGCGACTTGTGTTATGTTTAGCCCGTAGGAATTGTCCATAGGGCAAATTTCTAATAAGATACTCTGGGTGAAACGATTTTGCATGGAGGTAAGTAGGCCTATCCGTAGGTTTTACAAACAAATCAAATATAAGAGTATTGCCACTCACCCGAAGATCCACATCAAGAAAATGTAACCGATCAATGCTATGTTCCATCGTGAAATCAATGGTGGGCAGATGTCCATTAATACGGTTGGCAAAAAGCAGTAAAGATCCTAAATCACCCGTCCAGATAAAGAAAATTTCATCAATATATCTGAACCAACATGTTGCATACTGTTGAAATAGTACATCTGTATATACAAACGCTTCTTCAAAAGATGACATAAACAAGTTAGCATATGAGGGTGCCACATTATATCCCATAGAGATACCCTGTACCTGGAGATAATATTCTCCCTCGAAATAAAAATAATTCCGATTTAGAACAACCATCAATAAATCCATAAGAAACAACCTATATTGCTGCGATACAGTTAAATCCTGAAGGGCTCCAAAGATGGCCTCTCTCCCTTCATTGTGCGGAATAGAGGTGTACAAGCTACCCACATCCATAGTGCACAAAAAAGAACCTGGAGCAATATCCTGAGTTCTCACTTTATTGATAAAGTCAGGAGTATCCCGTAAGAAAGATCTGGTCCGCATCACCAATGGTTGGAGATGTAAATCCAAAAATACAGATAAGGGTTGTAACACCGAGTCACAGCCCGAGACAATCGGTCTACCTGGTGGATTATTCAAATTTTTGTGAATTTTGGGAACTAAATAAAGATATGGAGTCTTTGGATAGACAATTCAAAAACTCGAATTCACGTTTAGAAGTCAATCTAGAATCTACAGCAGCTTGTGTTAAATTTCTAATCTCCTTTTGTATATCACTACAGGGATCAGTATCCAATTTACAATAGTGTGATTCCACACTTAATTGCATAAAAGCTTCCTTTAGATAAAGGGAGGTGTCCATAACAACTAAGGCCCCACCCTTATCTGCCGAACATATAGTCACTGAAGCATCCAACCTTAGTTCACGCAAAGCTAGTCGTTGTTTATATGAGAGATTACTTTTCTTAGAGGACCCACCTGTCCATTGTAAACGTTCCATGTCCAATTCCACCGTGCGAATGAAGGTCTCAACAGTGGTATTAAAACCTACTGGAGTAAATCTGCTTTTAGGTTTGCATTTAGTAAGCCCAAACTGGGCAGACTCCACCGGTTCCGGATCCATATTCATAGGTATAGATTCCTGTAAATGGAAGAACGCTTTCAATCGTAAAGTTCTAAAAAATGCAGACAATTCAGTGTCAAGTTGTAATTTATCACCACAGTAATAGGGAACAAAATTCAAGCCTTTGGATAATAGGGTGATCTGTGCGGATGTAAGTGACTTACTTGAAATGTTAATTATCAATGTTTCGGTCGTTGCCTGACCCTGTTCGGATATCTCTGAGGCTGGCCTGGTAGGTCCGTGCTCTCCTGCTGTTGTATCTAAGACCTGATTGACCTGCTTCTTCCTTTTCCTACCATGCCCCCTCCTCATGCGTCTCTTGGACGGGTATCTAAAAAATCCTTGTTGGTACTAGAGGAGTCCGATGAAAATTCAGTGTCAGAATATTCACGTATCGTTTTTTGATATGATCTGTTTCTATTGAAATTTCTCCACTCATAGACCCGATCCTCGAGATAGTCCAAGGTGTCCCTCCTGAATTTACTCAATTTTCTAGATATAACTTCTTCTTTATGTTTATCCAAAGATTGTCTAATAATCGTCACTTTTTCTTCAATCTGTATTGAGGTCTCAACCACAAGCAATTTACTTCTAATAGTACCGATGGAGTCTCTAAGTTGGCCCAACTCCTGTTGTAGGGCCTCACCCGACAATGTAATCAGATCCAGACTACATTTGTTCAACACCCTATACCAATTCTGACAAAATTCCTTGTTTTCCTTACAGAACGTGGGACGTAAACCCACATGCAGACCCCTTGGAATACGTTTAACCTTAAGATATTCAATCAGAGTATCTGAATGTAACTGATAATTAATCAATTTCTTTTCCAAATATTCCATTCTTTTATACAATGATGTATTATCCACTGTCAAGTGAGTCTCCTTAGAAGCATACTTAGAAATAATATCATCAACCTCTGCCTGTGAGTAAACCCTGGTCTCAGCACGTCTATCACAAAGTGCTCCAATATCCTGATAGAAGACCCAACCTCTCCACAGACCTTTCCCAAGTGTCAAGTTGTGTCTTCTATTAAAGCTGCTTATTACCTTGCAGTGCCTGGTACCCTCCTTCTTTGCTATTCAAATTATATTATAGCATTTACAAATCCTGTTAAGTGCATTATGTACAGTACATGGGGAGTCAACAACAAAACAAGTTATGTTCTAATAAAGTGATCAGATCAAAGTTCTTTTAGGAGTTAGACTCTTCAGCCCTACTGGAAAATGAGGTGGAATAAGTAGATAAATGATCCTTCAGAAACCGGCTACTCCAGTTAATTCTGTTCACCAATAGAGAGATGGGAATAGAAGGGCAAAGCGCATGATGTAACACCTTTTTTGTGTATATAAAAAAATAAGTACTCTAAAACTACCCTAATCATGTTTTCTTTTAATCCAGTTTAAACAAAGCAGTCTTCCTGTGTTTTAATGTATATACGGAACATTATTTGTTCTGTATGCATTTCATAGAATAATTAAAGAGCTAAAATGGGGACATTAATGGGGGAAAATCACCCTGCAAAGTTCCCCGTAGCATTCCTATGTTAGAGCGATATTCTGGGGCAGTCGCTACCTCAGCACCTCACCCCGGAACGCAGCACTAACCGGTGCGATACTCACAGTAGAGCTTCTTTGTCGCCACGAGTATCACCTCCTGGAGTGTAAGCAAAGTTCAAATGTTTTGCCACTGAGGAAGCGCAGTATTGCGCGAAACGCATCTGGCCTGTTATTTCCAGTATTATATTGTTTTTTATTATATGTTCTAGCTCCCTAATGCTTCTCGGGTTCCTACAATATTTATAGCTACCACGAGTGAAACCAAGCATTGGTAAAATTGGGGAGACTCCCATGCTGTCATCCTGAGTTTACTAGGTGAATAGGTATATATATTATTTTCCTTTTCACGCCAGAATACCTTTATATGCTGTTTACCCTTTTTGTCTTCTGGGGAAACAATACATCTCATTTGGGAGGATTGTGGCAGACAGGTCAGCCCATTAATTATATGTGACTTGCAGCTCTAGAAAAGTGGGGGTTACTAGCACTTCTGATTTTTTTCATCATTTATTTATGTTTCACAGTATTGCACTATGAGAATATGTGTCATTTTATGTCTTTGAGGACATGTTAAAACCATAGCTGAGCAAAAGAGATGCCTGAAAAAACCGTACCTGTTTCTAAGCATATTTATGTTTACACTTACTATCTTGTGTGGTAAGAAGAGAGCGCTGCCCTATCTATAAACTTTGTGTGGATTCCTTTTTAAGGTGTTGGGCGGAACACCTTCTTTTGAGAACATCTAGCGAACTTGTCACATTTTTTTTGTATCATTCTGTGTGTGCGCCACGAAACACCTTGTACCGGTCCCAAACAATTTGAAATTGGGATGCTTAACCCGTAGTTGTAATGCATTGGAAATTCACATTTTTATGTCAGAGATCTGAGATTCAAGAAGATACATAACATAAGCGAGGTTGTGAGAAAAGATTATCTTCGTAATCAGACTCTTGCAGCACTATTCCCTAGTGAACGCTAACGATAGCATCCTGATGTGTAACCATTGCAGCCAGGATAAGTGACTTTAACGCATGCCCCCCATATTACCTTCCTGACGCTAAACCCCTAAGAAATCACTTAGCGCATCGCCTTTTGCGCTTGCTTCCACAAGCTTACTGTACTTTGAACTCCCCATGTTAAGTACAGAATGCGCAATCATTGATTAGCATCTTGATGAGTAAGGTATTACAAAGTGCTAGCCCTAATTAACGTCGGGATGCGCCAGCCAGAACTTTAGCTAAAGGGCAAGTCCACGTGTAATGGAATCACCTTTTTACATTTAAAAACTACATTAACCCCATCGTGACCAGGTGATTTTACCATTGTCTCTCCGAAAGTGCCCGCTGCTGTTTTTACATTTCTGCACTGTTTGTGTTTAGCTTTAATTTTCCTCTTACTCGTTTATGGAACCCACACATTATATACCGTTTTTCTCGGCCATTAAGTGAACTTTCTAAAGATACCATTATTTCCATCATATATCAAAAATTATGAAATATGATAAAAAAAATTAGGTAAACACACTTTTTCAAATGCCAAAATCTACAACCACCAAGAAAGACCCTGGCTAAATTGTTTTGAAATTTTGACCTGAAATTAGACATACACAATTTTTACATGTTTTTGCTTTTTAACCCCTTCACTGCTGAGCCATTTCACCTCTGTGCGCTGAGCTCATTTTGACCATTTTATGTTCATCATGTTTAAATGTTATTTGAAACCCTATTTTATTATACCCCAGACAAAAAATAAAAAAACACTTTATTTTTAATTATGTTTATTTTTTTTTATTTTTTTTTATTTTTACACCAAACCTGGTCATGTTTGGTATCATTGGAAAGGATCAGGCATTTCCAATGATACCAAGCATGACCCTCTAGCTGCTGGGGATCGGGAGCTAAGGGGATCGAAAGGATCTGCAGACGCAGGTTTTCCCCATTAGCGCCCCCATTTTAGAGCAGAGAACGGAATAGGGCCCTTGATGTGAAGAAGTGGCAGGGGAATGAGCAGTCAGTCGTTTGTTAGTGTTTTGCAGTGTTTATGATATTTCTTAAAGTATAGCAATGGCTGTCTTTAAATTTATTAATGTCAGGTACCTTGCTCATCAGGATCATGGATGTTGAAGCTAGGATACACACAGCTGAGAAAGCAGAGGGGGTTATTCAGAGAGCACCGAAATGTCGCCGACATTTCAGTGCTCTCTCGTTCCCTGCACTTCGGGGAATCAAAGTTCCCCACCCTGTGATGTATTCAGAATTCATTGCAGAGCCCCCGGAGTGCAGGGAAAACCCACCGCAAACCCGCCAGACGCTCACTGAAATCCAGCAGAAACTGTTGCAAAACCACGCTGAACACTCTGGAAAAAGCCGACAAGCCACCGATCACAGCGCAGACCAGCCGTAGGAAAAAGCCGACAAGCTGACGAACGGGCTAAAAAACCCCACAAAAAAACAGTATGCTTGAAAGTTTCAAAATTTAAACACTGTTTGCAAAACAAACTACTGAACGAAAATGTCTGGAATTTACAAATAAGATCCTATAAATGATAATAAAAAGGTCTGTTACAGAAAAAAAAACCTCTTAAAAAAAAAACTGAAAAAAAAATTGCCGAATAAGTCACGAAAAATGCCTAAAAGTTCCTAAAAAAATCTATAAATACAGAGACTTTTTACTTTATTGGATTAAACGGGAAAATTATAAACATTTTAGCCTATGGGATTCGCCTGAATAAACCTGTCGAGTGAAAACACCGAACAGCAGGGCACTTCAGCAACTTTTCACTGCTGTTCGGTATTTTCTATATAGATTACCATTGCTTATCTATGGGCGATTTCACTGCCGTCAAACAGGCACCATACGTGCAGGCATTATGCCAAAGTTTGGCGAACTGCCTGCTCTCTGAATAGCCGAATGGCCTCGAAATGTCACCGTCTGCTGAATTTCAGTGTCCGGTTACATTTAGGGCCAGATCGGCTCTCTCTCAATAACCCCTAGAGTCTATAACCAGGAGTGCTACTGAAGGAGGTGGGGAAGGGAAAATAATAAGACTATGGTATATGGTAAAGCCAAACAAGTTTCAGGTACTATATGAAAAGCTGCAAGCATTGGGGAAGCTTGGGGAAATAATGAAAAGTCTGGTAGAGAAAATTGCGAGTTTGACTGGGAGGCTCGGTGAATATCTGTGAAAGGCAGAAAAGCTTGAGTGAATCAAAGCAAATATATTTATACGTGTTGCTGCAAATGATCAATTCTACCTAAGGAAAAAGAAAGAGGTCTCATGCAACTAATAAGATATTTGCAAGTTTTATATAAGGGCCTTAGAGCGTAATAATAATCTTAAAAGCCAGACTAGTTTGTACAAATCAAAGCAGACTGAATCATATCCATATGGCTGTAGGTAATGGAGTCCCCAAATAAATCATAGGCTACCAGGGGTACTGCTTCAGGGAGATGGCATGTCAGATTTCAAAACGAAACCCTATAAAAAATGATTTAACAAAAGCGAATATAATTTTGTATTTTTTTTTAATAAAAATACATATAAATAATGTTGATTCAGTTTTAATGGAATGTTCCCTCATGGAATAGAAACAGAATAAAATTACTGTATGTACTTTTATTTCCATATGTAAAAAACCCTTTGAATTATTAAATCCTAACCTAATCCCACGATTTGATGAAAATGTTTTAATATTAGAATATAATAATTCTATTAACCATAGGGTGTTATTCACCATCTACCACAGTTTACTGTTGTTGCAACAATGATAAACTTCGGCGTTTCCCAATATGGAAATTTCAACAGCAGCAGGAGAATCTTCTGCCATTGTTTGAATTTTTCTCTGGAGATTACTGAAGTTTAGTGGCGTTACAAGTACAACAATTTATAACAGTAAACTATGGTAGATAGCGAATTACCCTGTAGTATCATTCCCTAAAGGGGTTATTAAAGTGGATTATTCATTCACCGGATTTAGTTTGGAGAACCACAGCGGAGGAAGTATGGTGAAACTAAAGTCAATTCACTATTTAGGGAACTTCAACCTTAGATCGCTATAGTTTGCTTTTCATTCCGTTGTCCACCACAGAGTCTGCCTTGGCAATTTAAAGTACTTTCCATCAGTGTAAGTTGTTTAGTGTTTGTTTCTATTGGTTCACCATAGTTTGTGTGAGCGGCCTATGGAGATCACCACTTTAAAATCGGAAAAGTATATTCACCGTTGAAACATCTGCAATTTACACTTTTTTTAGATAAAAATTGTGGTGTACTGATGTTCAACATTATTTGCAGCAACTTCTCCTGTTGTTAGATATTCCTTCTATGCATAATTGAAATTCATCGTAGTTGTAATATGGGTGAAAATCGTGGCTTTGTGATAAACCCCTTAGGACTTGGATCAGCAATCTTGCCCTTCCAAATGGTTTGGAACTAGAATTCCCATGAAGCTCAGCCATCATAATCCGTGACTAAGGATCATGGAAGATGTAGTTTCAAACATCTAGAGGGCCAAGGTTGCAGACCCCTGCCGTAGGACTTAAAGGGATACTCTAGGCAACATCACCACCTAAGCTTTTTTAGGTGGTCATGATGCCCTGGGTATGCCCTCGCCTTTCCCCCCGCCCTCCACTCAGCCGATCGGCTGAAAAAGCTGAAAACAGCTGAGAGATGCGAAGAACTTTACTCCGCCCTCCCAGCTGTCAGTCAGCAGAGCGGGATTCATATTTCCCGCTTCTGCCGACTATTGCCGAGTAGGAGACGTCATCGCCCTTTCAGCACGATGACGTCTCCAACTCGCCGCAGTAGCTGGCGGCAGCGAGCCGCCAGCATAGTCTGCGGCTGCGATTAGTGTTGCGCGCATCCTCTGCGCGTAACACTAATCCAATTAGAAGAGGAAGCCTGCTGATTGGCTGGCTTACGTGAGAGGCGCGCATGCGCGCTTCTCACGTAAATCATTAGCCAAGTTACAGAGTTAGAAGGATGGGAGCGGAAGAGGAGGGAGGTGTGTATAAAAAAAAAAAAAAACACCGTTGGAAAGAAGTGGTTTTAGGGTAAGTATTACATTTAAAAAAAAAACATATATACACAATAACTAGGTAGGGAATAGGTATATTTTAATGTAAGAAAAAAGGGGGGGGATTTTTAGCCTAGAGTGTTCCTTTAATGTCTTGTGCTGTTTTTCTGTCTTAGTGACTGTTACCGAATATAGCCCTATATTGGATAGAGTAACAGAGTACAGGCAGAATTGGTGTAAAATTGTGGTCTTCTGGGGACTGCTGCTACACCTGCCCTTGGAATCATGTCACTTGTAGCTCATATTATTCTTTATATTTACTTTTTTATCCCTCGATCTCAAAAAGTAAAGTCTGCTGAAGGGTAACAGGATAACCAGAGTTACAGTTCACCAAGTCTTAAATATATTAATTAGACATGTGCACAACGGGTTTTTTTCTCTGATTTTTTCATCCCCTATTTTTCCGTTTAGGGACATTTCGGCCGTTCTTATTTCGTTTCGGGTCATTCATTGTTTACCGCTTTTTAGTATTTTCGGACTTATCTGAAATCTCTGAACACTTCATTTTTATGGGTTATTTCATATTTGGGTTTGATTTGTATTTAGTTTTTGTGAGTTATTTCATTTTTTATTAGTTATTTCAGAATGTGAATGTCAGGATCAGCACCGAGGGGTACTGGCCTTGCGGGTATGAGCCCGGTATGCAGTTATATCTTTGAATGCAAACACTTGAGAGAACAAGGGTGGAGGCAGGAGCAGGAGAGCCGGCAAGTAATGTTGATATACAGGGGTTGCAGAGGGTTGACCAGGGTGAATGACAGGAGAGGATACCAGGTAGCTTGAATACAGCACGGATCTTGTGTATACTTGAGGGGGGACTCAATGACAGTGAAGGTACCAGGACACTTGGGGGACACTTGGGAATTTTAAAGGTACTTTTGGGTCGAGGATAAACGGGTGTTATAACAGGACACAAGACAAGGGAGGGATCCTTTTGCAGTACAAGGGAAATATTCAGAAAGTCATGGTCAAATAGGTAAGCTGGGTCAAACCACAGGTATATCAGGAATACCTCTGAACCCTTACAGTGTTAGACTCCTAAACTGAGGCCCTGATGGAAGGGGGGAGTGGTGTGTGGATTGTGTTTAACTGTTTCTGGTCTGGACAGCCAGTGCTTAGGTTGAGCAGCATTCTGCATGTGCTGACCACTTGCAAATGGTAGGCATTATACAGTCAGCGTTGGGGAGCCTGACAGTGAAACAGATGTGTTCAGCAATGAATACATTGTTTCAGAACCATGGAGAGCTCTGAGAAGGTTTATGGAGCTATCTATGGTCCTGAACTGAAACATTGTTTTCATTGATACTATGTTCCAGGACAATGGCTAGGGCTGGGGCTATCTTTGGTCCTGAAACATACAGGGTTATTCAGAGAAAGGTGAAACTCTGTAGAAGTATAAATTCTAGGTCAAAATAGACGATTTGGAAATTGAGATAAATGAGAGAATTTTTCTATTTTGGCTATTTTAACCTATAATTTTCACTTCTCCAGAGTTTCACCTTTTAGTGAATAGACCCTATAGTATAAATGAAGGCAATGTTTCAGTTCAGGACCATAGATAGCTCCGTAAACTCCCTGGATTAGGGATGAGCTGTTCGGGTTCGGTCGGTTCGATGTTCGGCCCGAACTTTGGCAGTTCGAAAGTTCGCGAACTTCGAACTTTTTGGGCGTGTTCAGTTCGAGTTTGGAAAAAAAAAGAAATTTTGAAAAAAGTATAAACAATGCTTAAAAAAAAAAAAAAAATCTAGAAATAAAGAGACTCTTTACTGCAGAATATTATAAGCAACGGTTTATTAGATATTGAATTAAAAACTAATGTGTACGTGCAAAGATTCTTCTCACCTCTAAATGACCTTTTTTTTTCAAACGGCATAACAACAACAGATGTTTTAGTCTGGTCTAATCAATTTGATACATTTTATGTAGAATGAAGGTGTGGGATGTCTGCTTCTGTTCTGAGTGAGTGTTAATTTCCCTCCTAAAACTTCCTAATATGCTGCATTTAACTGCTGTGTGAAAAAATACAAAATTTCCTCATTGCCCGCTTTTAACATCTAAAGCAATGTTATTTTTCACCTCAGGATTAAACATTCAGAGGGTTATTCAGAGTGCAGTGAAAAGCAGGAGAATGACTGGAGAAATGAAAATTCTAGGTCAAAATAGCCAAACCAGAAAAATTCTCCCATTTATCTCACTTTCCAAATCGGCTATTTGGTCTAGATTGTTCTCTTCTCCTGCCAGTTCTCCTGGCTTTCACCTGTCTCTCAGGGTTGTTCAGAGAGAGGTGAAAACCAGGAGAATGGCAGGAAAAGAGAACAATCTGGACCAAATAGCCGATTTGGAAAGTGAGATAAGGCTAGAGTCAGACTAACGCATTTTTCACAGCGACCGTCAAAAAGTGCGTCCGAACGCATTGCCGTATTTTTTCACGTAATGCGTGAAAACGGTCATACGATGCGCATTTTTGTGCGTGATTTTTTATGGATCCAAACCAGGAAACTTTGGGTGTCTGGAGGTTATGTTGGCCGGACATGAGCAGGGTCTGACGTCTCCAAATCACGCACACACGCCGCTAGTGGACGCAGCATACTCTGTACGTCCGTACTAGCGGTTCTGCGTTCTCGAAAAAATGCGTTCATTTTCCACTTGCGTTGCGCAGCCGGACTTTCGTGCGACCGTACTTCGTATATTGGTCGTCATTGCCCGTAATTTGCTGCTAGTGCGGCCGTGATTAAGTGCGCCTAAACGCACGTTAAAAATTTGCTAGTCTGACCCCAGCCTAAATGGGAGAATTTTTCTGGATTGGCTATTTTGACCTAGAATTTTCCATTCTCCAGTCATTCTCCTGCTCTTCACCGCTCTCTGAATAACCCTGACAGGGTTATTCAGAGAAAGGTGAAACTCAGGAGAATGACTGAAGAGAAAATTCTAGGTCAAAATAGCCAAACCAGAAAAATTCTCCTATTTATCTCACTTTCCAAATCGGCTATTTGGTCTAGAATTTTCCATTCTCCTGCTTTTCACCGCCAAAAAATCAGTAAACGTTTTCTGCGTGTCCGACAATGTCTCCTCTTTTCATACAGACTGCCACCCCAAGCAGTTGTTTATGGATAGATTAAAGGAAGGAAAAGCATTTACCGTCATTTGAAATGTCATTTTTTTGTTTTTAAGTGTTTCTATACATCCTAGAAATCCGCCACTTCACGGGCAGGTTATGGGGACCTCCTAGGCACGATATTTTAAGGAATTTTTTGTTTTTATTTTTAACCCTTATTTCATGGAAAACTCACTGTCCCTTTAAAAACTTTTTTTTTTTTTTTACCTTTTGTCCTTGTTTCCTGTCCCCCAGGGCACTACCCGGATCCCCATACACCTTTTATGGCAAATATCTAGCATATATGCCCTCTTGGAGGGCACTCTAAAAACCGAATTTTCAGCCCCATTGACTTGCATTGAGTTCGAGTTCGGGTTCAGGTTCGGGTTCGGATCCGAACATATGGAAAGTTCGGGTTCGGGCCCGAACCTAACTCGGGGGGTGTTCGGCTCATCCCTACCCTGGAGTTCTCCATGGTTCTGAAACAATGTATTCATTACTAAACACAGAGGGACTGTAAGAAAATAATATAGCTGCGGTCAGCAAAGAAAAAAGAAACCTCGTTATTACTTTAAAATAAATTATAAAACCTTAAAATTTACCCAAAAAATCTCAAAAAATGCTTAAAGCAATCCGAAAAAATAAATAACATTTTTGCTGCAAGTGAAAAAAATAAACGGTTTAATAAAAACGGGAATATTTTTTTACATTGAAACCTATGGGGAAAAAAGTCTTGTTGCTTTAGAATAAATTAGGGGCTCGACTCGCCGTGCCTGGCTGTACCCGGTTGAAGCCCTTGAAGCTGCCATGTCGCTTTCGGCGTGGCTGTGGGCCGGAGCTAGCAGCTCGGTCAGGCGATACTTGCACTGTACAGCGAGATGTGGTGGCGCCCGCGGAGCCTCTTTTGTGCACTGGGATACACCTGAGAACAACCCCGACGTACCTTTTGACTTCACCCCAGAAAACTACAAGAGAGCTAAAGCAATAATGAGCAATTACTCAGATGGTCACAAAGCTTGAGCTGTGATACCAGTGCTCGACTTGACTCAGAGGCAGCATGGATGGTTGCCGATTTCTGCAATGAACAAGATGGCTGAGGTTTTGCAGATGCCTGCCATGAGAGTGTATGAGGTTGCAACGTTTTACACAATGTTCAACAGGAAACCAGTTGGAAAATATCACATTCAAATCTGTACGACCACCCCATGCATGCTTAGAGACTATGATGCGATTTTGGAGGTCCTCGAGAAGAAATTGGGAATACACGTGGGAGAGAAGACACCGGATAAGCTATTCACGCTGTCAGAAGTTGAATGTCTTGGGGCCTGTGTAAATCCACCCATGGTTCAAATAAATGACAACTATTACGAGGACCTCTTGCCAAAAGATATTGAAAATATTCTTGATGATCTGAAAGCAGGCAAAGTACCGGATCCTGGCCCAAGGAACGGCCGTTTTTCATGTGAACCTGCTGGAAGACTAACATCTCTAACTGGGCCACCCCCAGGACCTGTTTTTTTAATTCGTGCAGACCTCTAAGTTTAAATATCAATATACCTTTTTGTGTAAATCTGAAGAAAATGTATACTTAAATAAAAATACATCTTAAACAATAGTTTTTCTAAAACTAAATTCAAGACTCTCTGTTCACATACACAAATGAAGAAAGTGCAAGGCTATAAGACCTTCTTCAAATGCGCGATATCTTGCCACCAACGCAACTTGCTTTCTAATCACTAGAAGAAATTTAGCATACTAGAGATGTTATAGTGCAAGTCCCTTTATAAAGCCATTTAGGACAAATAAACAAGTTTCTTAGAGTAAAAAAAATAAAAAATAAAAATTAGGAAACCTAAAATTTCACCCCAAAAAATCCTGAAAAATGGCTAATTTTTTTTAAAAAAAATCTCCTGAGGCGGATATAAGCTGTGCGCTGCTATTAGCCCCTGACTGGAATACAAGCTGTGCTATGTGAGATGCCCATTAACCCCTGACTGGGATATAAGCTGTGCCCTGTGAGCTCCCATTAACCCATTGCTCTGTTTTTTTCATTGCAGAAATTTTTTGATCATTGTCATTTCGTTTTTTTCGTTGTTACAGCGATTCGTATTTCCGAAGCAAGAATCAGGTGAATTTTGTCCTTATTTTGATTCGGTACGAAATGCACATATTTAATATTAACCCCTTTGCTGCGGAGGACGCGCTCAGCACGTCCACCCACAGGTAACGTTCCTTGCGGTGGACGCGCTGAGCGCGTCCTCCCTTTGGGGCCAGCGTTCGGCCGGGTTCCGGCCGATCGCTGGGCCCCCCAGTACGGGCTGAGATCCTCGATGTCAGCCCAGCACCCGGAACCGCCGCCGGCCTAATTAGGCTAGGGTCAGACGAGCGTGATTTCTACGGACTGTACGTCCTTGCACACGGACGTACGTCAGAACGGAAGACACAGTAGTGGTCACACAGTCCGTTTTTTTCACTGACGTTTATTTTTTGACGGATGTAGGAGGGAAAATAAATTAAAAAGCAAAACCATTTTGTCCGTGAAAAATGCTGGACGTATAAATGCAGTCCGTCTGACCACGTTCCATCACTCACACACAAAGCTATGCGGACGTTGCGGACGCAGCCCACTTTGTGCGGCCGTTCTAGGGGTTGTACGTTCTTGGCTGCCTTGCGTCCGTTTGCCGCGGCCGTTGTGCGTCCGCAGTTCAGTGCGGAAGTACTTCATGTGTCGGGCTCCAATGGACTTTCTTTCATGCTATCACGGACGTACTTTTAGGCGCAATCACGGACGTGAACACTACGCTCGTCTGACCCCAGCCTTAGGTGTCATCTCGGCGGCGCGATGACACCTAATTCAGGCGCCCCCCCTCGCATGTGCGGAGGAGGCGCCTGAAAGGGAGGGGGGGTCCTTCGGACCTCTCTCCCTCCCGATCGCCGGCGTTGCGGGGGTTAATCCAGGCACCGTTTGGAAGGGCACAGCCTGCCCTTCCTAACGGTACCTGGAATTAACCCCATGGGGGCTGGATCACGAATCGGCGCCGAAAAGCGCCGGTTCGTGATCTTTTCCCGAAGCTATCTCCCGATACGTGGCAGTTAGGGGTTAATGTTTGGTATTGTTGGGCCAGAGCATGGCCGTTCCAACAATACCAAGCTTGACTATGAAAAAAGTTTTTTAAAAAAAAATAAAAAAATATATTTTAAAAGAATAATAAAAAAAATAAACAAGTTTTTTTTTCTTTTTTTTGGTTCGTTAATGCAGCAATATTGTTCCCATTTCAATTATAATGTGAACAATGATGCTGCACTAACGATTTTTGTATGCGGTGCGTTTGTTAAAAATCGCGTAATTTTCCCCCAAAAAAAATGTAATGAGACCCCATCTCTAATTTTTTTAACAAGCGCACCCCATACAAAATATAACCGCAATTGCTCGCATGTTAAAATGTGAAAAAAAAACACTTTACACGTTGTAAATTTTTGAAAATTCATATTTTATTGCATTTTTTGTTATAATATACAGACAGGTCATGACGTATACATATAATAATGACATATTATGAATCTGCCGAGTCTGATGGAAAGAACGATATATAATATGTCTGGGTCATATACTAAAATAAGCCTTCAAAACACGTTTAAACATGATGAGCAAAATCGGTAAAAATGAGTTCAGCACAGAGGCGGGAAATGCCTCAGCAGCGAAAGGGTTAAGCTATATATAAAATCACCACAGTATAGCAACACACAGTGCTACCATTTTTATTGGACTAACATTACACATAAAAGACAAGCTTTTGAGAGTATACCACTCTTCTTCAGGTCTGGAAGCTATACTGAGCAAAATCATGAAATTGAACATTAAAGAGTCAATCAGAGGGATGGGGGGGTTAGGATGGGTGTCGTAAATACTGAATAGTGGAATAGTATAGTCCCCATATATGTCCCACTACCCCCCCCCCCTCCACCCCATATGACCTCCCCATATGCTTTGGCAATGCTAAAATGTATTTGGTCCTGCCAATAAAGCTTATTTTGCTTTTTGATTTGATTTGATAGTCAAGAAAGGTAAACAAACAGTACAGACCATAGGCCCATAAAACAACAGAGATAAGCATCATGATGTGCATCAACGATTGTGCCCAAAAAGGAAGAACTTCCAGAAAATAAAATGAAAAAAGAAAAACCATCCCAAAAACCACATAAACCAGGCACAATTCTGACTGTTATGTGACATTATGGTAGTGAGTTAAAAAGCCAGAGTCTACATTACATCCATCCTTTATGGTGTTAAAATATGTGATCATCTTTATTTCAAATGTCTTGCGTTACTGAGAGGCTTTAACATTTCCTTTGAGGACTTTAATCCAGATGTTGTGGATGGAGTGGCCTGTCAGATTAAAGTGATGTCCCAACGGGGTACAATATTTATTTTCCTGATGGTTTTTGATGGAGTGTCTGTGCAGGTTCATCCTGAGATTAGGTTTCAGACCAGTTAAACCAATATATCAGCCGTTTTTACAGGCTGTGCACTGGATCATGTACACCACATTAGCAGACGTGCATAGGTACGAGCCCTTGATGTTGTATGTGGCGTTAGTGTGCGGGGCATTGCTGATGTCACATTTATGTTGTCACAGTTTGCAGAGGGACTTGTTGCAGCTTATGTTCCCATTCTGTATGTTGTCCTGTCCCTGCGTTAGTTTACTGTGGACCAGTCTTTGCCTCAGGTTTGGTGGTTGGTTGAATGCCAGTAAGGGGGCTGTAGGAATATTCCTTTGAGCACAGGGTCCTCTGTGACCAGTGGCTGCAGATATTTGATGATTTTGCAAATTCTCTCTAGAGTTGGGTTATAGGATACAACTAGAGGGATCCGTGTTGTGTTTTTCTTTTCTTTGTAAAGCAACAGCTGTTTACATGGTGTTTTTTGGGCCAATTTGATTTGATTTAGAAATTGTCTTTTCCTTATAACCCTTACGCTTAAATGACGCACACAGTGTTACCTGATGGCCTGACTGTAGATGATGCCCTGTTTGGTGTAATTGGGATGAAAGGTGGCCTTGTAGAGGTAGCTGGGCCTGTCTGTGGGTTTTCTGTGCACAGATGTGTCCAGTGTGCAATTGGCAGCTGATATGGTACAGTCCAGGGTTCAGCAACCTTGGCTCCCTGATGTTTTGGGAAATAGATCTCCAATGATGCTCAGTCACCCATTAGGCTGACTGAGCCACAAGGGAAATGTAGTTCCCAAAACATCAGGGAGCCAAGGTTGTTGACCCCTGGTACAGTCCATTTGTGTGGTTTGTGGGGGTGAGTGTCCAGGAACCTCTGTTCCAGATCAGCCGTGAAAAAAGATTGGCATATTGTGGTGACATTTTACTACCCATAGTAGCCACGGTCATTTGTAGGTAGCAGTTATTGCAAAAGCTGAAATAGTTGTGTGTGTGAGTATAAAATCAGTCAGCTTGGTAATTATCTCATCATCATATTTATACAGAGTATTGTGGGAGGAGCAAAATTTGAGACAGGCATTGATTTATCTTTATGTGGGATGCTACTGTATAGAGATTCTACATCCATAGTAACTAATATAGTGCTGGCCGGTAGTGTCGGAGTTTGCTGAGAAGGTCTGTGGTATCCTGTATGTAGCTGGCAGTGTTGGTTCAGGCAGGGCTGTCTTTAGGGTGGGGCAAAAGGGGCTGCTGCCCTGGGCCCAGTCATTGTTGTCGGGCTCAAACATGGTGTTTGTTGACACTCTAATTTCCTGGTTTTATGCATGTGAGGCTTCATGGTGTGTCGCTGACATCACCACAGCACCCTGCACGTGGTCACAGAGTAGAAGCCACGTGCATAGCACATGCTATGGGAAGGTTACGAACTCTAAACTGCCAAGAACCAGGAGCGGAGATCAGTGCCAGTAGACACACACTGGAATGCTAAGCCCCACCCGCACATCCCGGGTGCAGGTAAGAAGGGCTCAAAGGAGGGGGCAGGCTGCAGACTGGCAGGACGTGTAATGGAGTCTGGCAGCACTCAGCGCCTGAACCTGTTCTCCTGTCCCCCGGTTTTGCAGTCTTGTCCGAAGTGCCTTTTTAACCCCTCTCATTGTGACCTCTGCCCCACAAGAACAGCTTACTGGCAGCAGCCACCTCCCGTCGGTCGCGTCCTTGCGACCTGTGCCCTCTCTCCCTGTTGAATGCGTGCTTTGCAGTCACTCAGGGGGAAACGTCGGATTCCACTGGTGCTGCACTTTGAGGCGGGAGTATTCACTAAGCAGCGTATGGTGCATGTGCAGAGCAGCACATTAGGCACAGGTCTTTGTTTATTTGGGGGTTTTTGGGATGTTGGGTTGAAGAGTAATATTGCATGTCTGGCGGGTGGTGGGCCCCAAGAAAATGTTTGCCCAGGGTCCAATTAATGTTAAAGAGGGCCCTGGGTTCAGGATACCCTCTGTAAGGCAAGAAATTTGTTCAGTAAGTGAGTCCATACCTGTGATAATGGGTCGTCCTGGGTTCCCGGGCTTGTGGATTTTGGTCAGCATGTAGAAAGTGCCTATGCGAGGATTGGACACCACAAGATTCATCAATTCTTGCTGTAGATGTTTGTGGAAGGACCTGATGAGTTTGACAAATTGGGTTTTGTATACAATTGTGAGGTCTTGAGTCAATTTCTAGTAATAGTTTTCATCGGACAGTTGTCTATCACCTTCTGCAATGTAGTCCTGGATATCCATGACAACTACTGATCCACTTTGTCAGCTGGCTTGATATTTTTGTTGCTGGATAGATTATTTAGGGCCATTCTTTCTGAATGCGAGAGGTTGAGAGTGGTAATTTCTTCTGCTGTGCGGTAACCAGGGATGTTCCTCACATACAGAAGTTTTCAGTATAGCTGTCCAATTTAACATTGTGTCCTGCTGCAGGTGTGAAGTCTTTCTTTCTAACTTTCCCCTAGTTCAGGGGTCAGCAACCTTGGCTCCCTGATGATTTGGGAACTACATTTCCCATGTGGCTCAGTCAGCCTAATGAGTGAATGAGCATCAAGGGAGATGTAGTTCCCAAAACATCAGGGAGCCAAGGTTGCTGATACTTGCCCTAGTTGTTCATGGTTGAAATATTGAAATGTTTTTAAAGAAAAATTCCTTATGTTTCAGTATTTTAAAGAACTCCTCCAAATCTGAATATAATAGGATGTGGCCAGTTAGGTGCTAGGACAAAAAGAAACCGGGTTATTCAGAGAGAGGTGAAAACCAGGAGAATGACTGGAGAAGTGAAAATTCTAGGTCAAAATAGCCAAACCAGAAAAATTCTCCCATTTATCTCACTTTCCAAATCGACTATTTTGACCTAGAATTTTCCCTTCTCCAGTCATTCTCCTGGTTTTCACTTCTCTCTGAATAACCCTGTTAATCTTTTGGACAGGACTGCTTTCTCTGGTATGGACAGGTCATAATCCGAGAGGTGTGCATGTATATATACTGTATATATCACTGTAATGACTGCTTTAATCACAGATTGTCATCATAAAATGTTCAAGTCCACCACAAAGAGGTTTTGAGTGCAGAGACTCACCCTGTCTTGTATGGATATAAATATTTGCAGTATGAAATATCCAGAGGTATTATGGGATGTAGAAAAAAATTTTACTAAATTGATAAAAGTACCCTTTTCAGTTTCTAATAAATAAAAAAAAATTGAAGACTAACTAATAAAGAAAAATAATGAGAATTACCCATGTTTTATTTTTATGATTTTGTATTCAAATAATGTGCTGTTGGCATAGCATACAACACTGAGACATGTTTATTTACATGTCATGGAAACTTTGCTCCAGCCAGAGAACCTCCCACCTGCCATGTACTGCAATAAAGTTCACAGACTATAGTGAAACCAGCTGAGATCCACACTGGGCTGAGGAAGATGTATAACAGCTATGATCAGAGGACAGGGGGTGGGAGAGGGGTAAACAGGACCGGGGCTTATCAGTCTGGAAACAATACGAACTATCAGAACAGAGGAAATGCCATGATGGCACAAGATTATTTACCTGACAGCAATGAGGAGTCAACACAGCCACCCCAATCTGTCCAGCAGCCCACCCCACAGGCATCAAGGGAGCCACAATAGTAAGTACAGGGACAGTATGAATGGAAGTAACACTGAATTGTCATTGTAGTATCCTTTGTGAAGTAACAAAATATCACAATATTAGTCTGCTATACAATGTATTATGTATAAGAACCTTAAATTTTAGCAAATGTGAAAATCTATATGTGTATTGTTCTGTCAGTCTGTCTATCTATCTATATATGTATGTCTGTCTATCTATATATGTATGTCTGTCTATCTAGATCTACTATTGCTCTATTTATTAAAAGTTCTACAGGGGGTGTTTTAATAGCCCCCCCCCCCGAGTTAAATAACACAGGTTGTTTCAGTTTCATTTCTCTTTCTTTGCTGGGATTTTCTAACTTTCATTTCCTCCTCCCATACACCAGAGCAGAGGCAGCAGGGTGTGTAGCACTCTGTATGATCCAGTGTATCTCTGTGCTGAGATCACAGCAGCCTATGTGCAAGGCATGCAGAATTAAGAGGAATTCTTTGAAAACTGTACTTTTTTTTTCTTTCTACTAAACAAATTGTTTTGATGCAATAACCTGAGAAATTGTGGACTGTATTTGCACGTACTACCCACAATCCCTTGCACATGTAAATATTTTCATGCAATGACTTCTATTCTCTGTTGCAATTTGCATAGTGGAGAATTTTAACCTTTTTTTTTTGTTTTGTTTTCCTCCTTTTATGTATATATCGAATATATATCGAAAAGTCACGTTCGGTGACTTTTTGTTCTCTTCAATTCGGTTCGTTTTGCCGATCCCATTTCGGCGACACTGAGGTGTATTCAGCAAGCACCACAGGGTCCCTGAATTGCAGGGAAAGGCCGGCCCAAACCAAAGAAAAACTAACCGCAAAACCCGGCGAATGCCACAAAAACATCTGGATTAATCTGTCGAAGACGCCGGAAAAACCCAAGCAGGAGCCGATCACACGCAGCGAAGCTGCCGGAAAAAAACAACACCGCAGACGAAGGCAGTGAATAAATTAGCAAAACAGTTTGCTTGAATGTTTGAAAAGTGAAACGCTGTTTGCAAAGAAACTACTGGGCGAAAATGTGTGAAATTTACATATGAGGTCCAGGGAATGATAATAAAGAGGGCTGTTACAGAAAAAAGAAGAAAACTTTCAAAAAAAAAATCCAGAAAAATGCTTAAATCTATAAGTAAAGAGACGCTTTACTGCAGAATTTTATAATGAACGGTTTATTAGATATTGAATTAACCCCTTAGTGACCGGGCGGTTTTACACAAATCCGTCTTTTAGTGACCGCTGCTGTTTTTACGTTTCTGCGCTGTTAGTGTTTAGGTCAAATTTTCCTCTTACTCGTTTATTCAACCCACACATATTATACACCCTTTTTCCCGCCATTAAATGGACTTTCTAGAAATACCATTATTTCCATCATATCGAATAATTTACTATAAAAAAAAATATGAAATATGAGGAAAAAAATGGTAAAAACACACTTTTTTGTAATTTAATCCCCAAAATCTACAACCACCCAAAATGACCCCAGCTAAATAGGTTTAAAATTTTGTCCCGAGACTAGAAATACCCAATTTTTACATGCGTTTGCTTTTTAACCCCTTCACTGCTGAGCCAGTTCACCTATGTGCGCTGCGCTCATTCTGACCATTTTGTGCTATTTATTTTTAGATGACAGCCTAGGTCCTATTTAACCCCTTAGTGACCGGGCGGTTTTACACAAATCCGTCCTTTAGTGACCGCTGCTGTTTTTACGTTTCTGCGCTGCTCGTGTTTAGATCAAATTTTCCTCTTACTCGTTTAGGCTAGGGACAGATGAGCGCATTTTCTGCAGCCACCGTCAAAATGTACGTCGATGCGTGCGCACGCATTTTTTCACGGAATACGCTTAAGTGGTCAGACGATGCGCAATTCTGGACGTATTTCATGACGATGGGGTGAAAAGAAGTCTAGGGAAATCCGGCTGTTTGAACGTTATGTAGGCCGCACACTAGCAGCGTCTGACATCTCCTAATCACGCACACACGCTGCTATGCGGCCGCAGCGCACTCTGTACGTCAGTAGCAGCGGTTTCACGTTCTGATAAAAATGCGTTCATTTGCTGGTTGCGTGGTGTCGGCGCACTTTCGTACGCACGTACTGCGTATATTGGCCGTCATTGGCCGTTATGTGCTGCTACTGCCGCCGTGATTTAGTGCGCCTGCACGCGCGTTCCGACTGCCCCACTCTGACCCTAGCCTTATTCAACCCACACATATTATACACCCTGTTTCCCGCCATTAAATGGACTTTCTAGAAATACCATTATTTCCATCATATCCAATAATTTAATATGAAAAAAAATATGAAATATGATGAAAAAAATGGTAAAAACACACTTTTTCGTAATTTAATCCCCTAAAGCTATAACCACCAATAAAGACCCCGGCTAAATAGTTTCCAAATTTTATCCCGAGAATAGAAATACCCAATTTTTACATGTTTTTACCTTTTAACCCTTTCACTGCTGAGCCAGTTCACCTATGTACGCTGCGCTCATTCTGACTATTTTGTGCTAATTATTTTTAGATGACAGCCTAGGTCCTATTTAATTAAATTCCCCCCAGACAAAAAAAACTTTAAAAAAAAAAACATTTTTTTATTTAATTTAATTTTTTTATTATTTTTTTTTTATTTAATTTTTTTTTACATTTGTTTTTAAAACCAAACCTGGTCATGTTTGGTATCATTTGAAAGGCCATAATCAGGCCTTTCAAATGATGGCAAATATGACCATCTAGCTGCCATGGATCGGGAGATAAAGGGATCCTTAGGATCCCCTTATCTCTACATGGCAGCTAGAGGGTTAACTGGCCCACTGACATCCTCACACATATGGTGAGGTTGTCAGTGGGTGGGGGGGACCTGGAGGCTAGGCTGACATCCAAGATGTCAGCCCCCTTCCAGGTTTGAATCCCGTTTTGGCGCCAATTGGCTGATTGCCAAATGATTGCTACGACGGACATTAAACTGTGCGGCGACACGGATGTGATCACTGCGTTTGTCTGACACGGGCCTGAGCGTATACCTCTCTTCCTCCGGTCTTAACACCATACTGACCAAATCATAGAATTGAACAATAGAGAGCCAAGCAGAAGGGGGGTGGTTGTAAATGCTATATGTATGTAACGGATCTCCTACCCTGCAGGGGTAGCTCCGTCTGCAGCGCCGAGTCTTGCTGGAGAACTTAGCCGGATAGCGAGCTAGCAAGGTGGGAGAGCGATTGGCAGCGGTCCCTGGATGATCTGGAAGCGAAGGATTCAGTAAAAGCCAGCTTATTCAGTGATTATGCCCTCCCCAAATACTAGTCGTGACTCAGTATAGGTTTAAGCAAGTTGGTTTAATGAAATACAGCACATACATGGTCCATTTATATGGTACAGTCCCATTGTTCTCTCCCATGCCCGCCCACCCCAACAGTTCTGATTGGTTGGTTCCAAGACCACTGCAGGCTTCTTTCAGGTCCTCTTCAGGCTTCACTTTGGTCCACTAGTTGTATGCAGATGAAGTCTTGACCCCACAGTGACCACACACAGTGATTTACATAACCCATTGTAAAGGGAATCAGATAGTGGGTGGCTGAGACAATGTGACTCCCAACCCTTCAGACATGCAAACAGATAACAGATACCCAAAGAGAAAGCACTGTTGCATAATCCACAAGTCACTCAAACCTATTGTACATTCTAAAGGAAGGAAAGCATTTGACACTAGCGGCAGGTAGTATCTTTAAAAAAACCACATTTACCTAAAGAAATATAAGTCTATTTAAAACTAAACATGAGCAATTTACAATACATTTAAAACCACACAATATAACTGCACATAGAGTCTTTTGGAGTTTGAAGCGTGGAGCGCCATGTCAATGACTGATAAATTGTAGCAAGCATATACTCCATGGTTACTAACAGGATCGGTGCAGGGGAAAAACATGATTAATTAGTCTAGCAACAGTTTTACACTAAATCTAACAAGGGAATTAGTTCCTATAAATAAAGGGTAAACGAAATATAACAAAATAAGAATGAAATTAAACTAAATAAATCCTGTGGCGGCCGATCCGTCACAATGTATATAAAAAATCATGTTCAGACAGTTTTTTACCTTTTCTGTAAAATCATGATCTATATTATCGAAGTACATCCAGCAGAACTGCATAATCTGCGTATATATTAAATAAGCTGTGCAGTCCAGAGTTTTTTCAAGGTAGTGACATCATGGGGGTTATTCAGAGAGCACCGAAATGTTGCCGACATTTCGGTGCTCTCTCATTCCCTGCACTTCGGGAAATCAAATTTCCCCACCCTGCGGTGCATTCAGCAGTCACCGCAGGGTCCTCGAAGTGCAGGGAATCGGCCGCTGAATGCTGCCACCAACCCACCAAACATCTGCTACAAACACGCCAGACGGCCGCCAAATGCAGCCGTCAAGCACAGCGCCGACCAACCGCAGGAGAAAGCTGACAAGCCGCCTGACGGTTAAAAAACCCCAAAACAAAAAAAAACAACAATACAGTTGCAAGTGTCAAAATTGAAAAGCTGTTTGCTAATAACTACTGAATGAAAATGCCTGGTATTTACATATAAGGTCCGATGAATGATTTTCAGGGTTATTCAAAGAGATCCGAATGGCTGGAGAAAGGCAACCGAACGCTGAAAATCAGCTTTCGGTTACCTTTCCTCGCCATTCGGCTATCCAGAGAGCAGGCAATACGCCGAATCCTGGCGAATTGCCTAAACATACGGTGCCTGTTCGGGGGCAGTGAAATCCCCATAAAAAAGCACTGCTATTCAGAAAACACAAACCAGCAGTGAAAGGTTCCCGAAATTCCCTGCCATTCGGCTGTTTCATTCGACAGGTTTATTCAGGAGAATCCCATAGGCGTCAATGTTAAAAATATTCCCGTTTTAATTCAATATCTAATAAACCATTCATTATAAAATTTTGCAATAAAGAGTCTCTTTATTTATAGATTTTAGGATATTTTAAGCATTTTTCTGGATTTTTTTTTTTAAAAAGTCCGATTTTTGTTTTTTTTAAATTTACTTATTTTTTCTGTAACAGCCCTTTTTATTATCATTCCCTGGACCTCATATGTAAATTTCAGACATTTTCGCTCAGTAGTTTTGTTTGCAAACAGTGTTTCACTTTTCAAACATTCAACCAAACTGTTTTGCTAATTTATTCACTTCACTCGTCTGCGATGTCGGCTTTTTCCGAAGGCTGCACTGTGTGTGATCGGCTCATGCTCGGGTTTTTCTTGCGTCTTTGGCGGGTTAATCCAGATGTTTTTGCGGGTTTCGGCATGCATTCGCCGGGTTTTTGCGGTGACTTTTTGTCGGGTTTGCGGCAGCTTTTACCTGCGCTTCGACGGCCCTGTGGTCCTTGCTGAATACACTGCAGGGTCACCAAAATGGGATTGCCGAATCAGCCCGAATTGAAGAGAACGAAAAGTCACCGAACGTGCTGTGACTTTTCGATTCTCTTTGAATAACCCTGCATGAATAGGTCTGTTACAGAAAAAAGAAAAACGCTTTTAAAAAAAAATGGAAAAAAATATGGCCGGAAAATGCCTAAAAGATCCTAAAGATAAATCAATAAATAAAAAGACTTTTTACAGAAAATTAAAAGAATAAACGGTTTATTAGATATTGAGTAAAAATTTAAATATTTTTAACATTGAAGCCCATGGGGTTCGCCTGAATAAACCTGCCGAATGAAAACACCAAACAGTAGGGCACTTCAGCAACTTTTCACTGCTGTTCGGTGTTCTCCGAATAGATTAACCATTGCTTCTCTATGGGGATTTCACTGCCTTCAATCAGGCACCGAATTTGCAGGCAGTTCGCCAAAATTTGGCAACTGCCTGCTCTCCGAATGGCCCTCAAATGTCACCTTAAGTGGGAATTCCCTATTCGGTGACATTTCGGCTCTCTGGGTTATTCAAAAAGATCCGAATGGCTGGAGAAAGGTAACCGAACGCTGAAAATCAGCGTTCGGTTACCTTTCCTGGTCATTCGGCTATCTCAATGTATCCTTCCTGGTAAAATACTTTGCAAATAAATAATACAAGTAATAGTCCGCAAAGGACTTTATGGAACAAATTAATTTTGTTTCACTGTTTAATTTGACTCAAATACTAAATCTGTGACAGCTTAAAATTTAACCCTAGCTTTTCTTTTAACAGCAAAATTTGATCAATTGGGGTTTTATTTAGTGACCCAAAATTTGAATTGATATCAACTATCGAATTGATATATGAAACTTCAAATCGATACGAAATAAAACGAAATCCGAAACGAAATTAGTTCCGAAATTCCGAAAACAAAATGATTTAAAAACTAATTTTTCAGCCATGCACATCCCTAGTGCTGATATGTTTTATGTGCTTTGTTTTTCTCTTGTATGTTTAGTTAAGAAAATATTTTTCTCTGTATCACTGGTAGGGTTGCCAGATAGGCCATGTTTTCCTGGACACATCTAGTTTATTCATGCTGATGGGCAGTGCATGAAAAATGCCACCCTGCAGCATGTAGAATCCATATGCTGCAGGTGAGAACTCAACAAGGAATCCCAGGTGACCTGATTTCCTTTCTGCAGTATATGAATTATACATGTTGCAGGGCTGCACTTTCCAATTGCTCCCCTCTGCATGAAATAGTAATATGTGTCCAGGAAAACATGGCCGACCTGGCAACCCTAATCACTGGGTGCAACAATTTTTTGTTATAAACTGCCCCACCCCCCACAGTATCTTTACATCACTTGGGCAATAACCACACAGTGATGACCAAGAATGGAGTTAATGGGTCAGTCACATGAGGATGTCCCACACACATCATTTGCATCCAAGGGGTTAACTGTTAGATATTGTAGATTAAATTAACAAGAGCCACCAAGCAAAGCTTTTGGTAAATGTTGCACCATGGGAAAAATCCAGAACCTGAAACCCGGAGATAAAATAACTAATTTTATTTTTCCTTTTTACATGCAATTACTTAAGACAAAGAAAAATAAAAACAGCAGCATGTGTTTTTATAGGGTGAGGTGGTACCTATCCATAAAAGTGGCGACAATACTTTGGTATCCAACTACCGTCCGATATCAGTGCTTGCTCTAATGTGTCTGGATCCCCATCGCTGACTGTACAGTGCTTGCTATTCATACTCAGGCAGCACATATAAAGTGCTGCCCATACTCAGTACTAATATCCTGAAACCTGAAAGGAAACTGTTAAGAACACAAAAACTTGTTAGCTTCCTAATATCCTGCAAATGAGGGAATATAACACAGTCTAATGTCTCTGAGTGACAGATCACTCGATGTAAAGCATACCACTCGCAGCGTGGATCTCGTTCTGGTGGTGGATATTCTCTGGTCCGGAGCACCAATACAAATGAGAGAGGGTGGTAAAGAATTTAAAGTAAAAAATGTATTCGTAGCTTTAAAAATGCAAATTTTTTACTTTGGATTACCACCCTCTCGAGTTCATTTGGATTGGATTACCACCCACATCGAGTGATCTACCACTCGGAGACATTAGACTGTGTTATATTCCCTCATTTGCAGGATATTAACCACCTGGCTGCTAAGGACATGCTAAGCACGACCTGCCAAGTGTTCCTCCTGTGCTACGGACACGCTGAGTGCATCCTAGCAAAGGAGGCAGCAATCAGCCGAGATTCTGGCTGATTGCTGCCCCTCCCCGTTCGGGCTGACATCTGCATGTCAGCCCGGCACTCCGGGACCCCGGGGGAAGATAGATGTCATTGCGGCGGCGCAATGACATCTATTTCAGGTGCCCCCCCCCACGAGTGCGGAGGAGGTGCCTGAAAGGGAGGGGAAGGTCCTTCGGACCTCTCTCCCTCCCAATCACCGGGGTCAAGAGGCTGAAAGCAGGCACGGTTTGGAAGGGCACAGCCTTTAACCCCTGCCCTTAACCCCTTGG
Organism: Leptobrachium leishanense; assembly: GCA_009667805.1. Taxonomy (NCBI): domain Eukaryota; kingdom Metazoa; phylum Chordata; class Amphibia; order Anura; family Megophryidae; genus Leptobrachium; species Leptobrachium leishanense. The sequence goes on along the minus strand of CM019064.1, from coordinate 342,565,695 downwards.
GTGCGGATCACGATTCGGGGGCCGAAAAGCGCCGAATCGTGATCCTCTTCCGGAGCTGGCCGACATCTTGGATGTCGGCCAAGCTTCCGGGAATGCCTCCTGACAACTGGCGTCATCGTGCATAGTGCAATGATGCCAGTCCTGGAGTTAACCCCTAACTGCCACCAATAGTGGAGATAGGGGTTCATTGGAAAATAAATGAACAGGTTTTTTTTTTGTTTGATTTGTTAATGCAGCAATATTGTTCCCATTTCAATTATAATGTGAACAATGATGCTACACTAACGATTTTTGTATGCGGTGCGTTTGTTAAAAATAGCGAAATTTTCCCCAAAAAAGAAGGAACGAGTCCCCATTTCTAATTTTTTTAACCCTTTCGCTGCTGAGGCTTTTCACACCTCTGTGCTGAGGTCATTTTTACCGGTTTTGCTCATCATGTTTAAACGTGTTTTGAAGGCTTATTTTTGTATATTACCCAGACATATTATATATCGTTCTTTCCGTCAGACTCGGTAGGTTCATAATATGTCATTATTATATGTATACGTTATGTCATGTCTGTATATTATAACAAAAAATGCAATAAAATATGTATTTTCAATAATTTACAACGTGTAAAGTGTTTTTTTTCACATTTTAACATGCGAGCAATTGCGGTTATATTTTGTATGGGGTGCGCTTGTTAAAAAAATTAGAGATGGGGTCTCGTTACATTTTTTTTTGGGGAAAATTACGCGATTTTTAACAAACGCACCGCATACAAAAATCGTTAGTGCAGCATCATTGTTCACATTATAATTGAAATGGGAACAATATTGCTACACTAACGAATAAAAAAAAAAAAAAAATTTTTTTTTTTATAATTTGTTTTTTAAATATATTTTTATTCTTAATTTTAATTTTTTTTTGAAAAAACTTTTTTCACATTCGAGTTTGGTATCGTTGGAACGGCCATGCTCTGGCCGATCCAACCATACCAAACTTTAACCCCTAGCTTCCACGGATCGGGAGATAGGGAGTTCATTGGAACTCCCTATCTCCACCGTTGGTGGCAGTTAGGGGTTAACTCTAGGACTGGCGTCATCGTGCTATGCACGATGACGCCAGTCCTCAGGGGGAGTTCCCAGAGGCTTGGCCGACATCCAAGATGTCGGCCAGCTCCGGGAAAGGATCACGAACCGGCGCTTTTCAGCGCCGATTCGCGATCCAGCTCCCCAGGGGTTAATGCCAGGCACCATTTGGAAGGGCAGGCTGTGCCCTTCCAAATGGTGCCTGGGTTAACCCCCGCAATGCCGCCGATCGGGAGGGAGAGAGGTCCGAAGGACCTCCCCCCCTCCCTTTCAGGCGCCTCCTCCGCACATGCGGGGGGGGCGCCTGAATTAGGTGTCATCGCGCTGGCGCGATGACACCTAATTTCAGCGGCTGCGGTTCCGGATGCTGGGCTGACATCGAGGATGTCAGCCCGCACCGGGGGGAGCCAGCGATCGGCCAGAACCCGACGAATGCTGGCCCCAAAGGGAGGACGCGCTCAGCGCGTCCTCCGCATACCAGCAGCTGAGCGCGTCCTCCGCATTGAAGTGGTTAACAAGCGCACCCATAGAAAATATAACCACAAATGCTCGCATGTTAAAATGTGAAAAAAAAACACTTTACACGTTGTAAATTATTGAAAATTCAAATTTTATTGCATTTTTTGTTATAATATACAGACAGGACATAACGTATACATATAATAATGACCTATTATGAATCTACCGAGTGTGCCGGAAAGAACGATATATAATATGTCTGGGTCATATATTAAAATAAGGCTTTAAAACGCGGTTAAACATGATGAGCGAAACCGGTAAAAATTAGCTCAGCACAGAGGCGTGAAATGGCTCAGCAGCGAAAGGGTTAAGAAGCTCCCAAGTTTTTGTGCAGGATATTAAGAAGCTCCCAAGTTTTTGTGATTTTTATCTATATGTATATAGAGAATTGGAATACCTCCAAGGGAAGCTGATCCAGCAGAATCTTAAAGTTAAGGCTGGGGTCAGACGAGCGTGATTTCTACGGACTGTACGTCCGTGCAGTACGGACATCGTCAGTACGGATGACGCAGTAGTGGTCACACAGTCCGTTTTTTCACTGAAGTTATTTTTTGACGGATGTAGGAGGGGAAAATAAATTACAATGAAAAAACATTCTGTCCGTCAAAAATGCTGGACGTATAAATGCAGTCCGTCTGACCATGCTCCATCACTCACACACAAAGCTATGCAGACGTTGAGGACGTGGCGCACTCCGCACGTCCGTTCTAGCAGTATTACGTTCTTGCCTAACCTGCGTCCGTTTGCCGCGGCCGTTGTGCGTCCGCAGTTCAGTGCGGACGTACTTCATGTGTCAGGCTCCAATGGACTTACTTTCATGCTATCACGGACGTACTTTTAGGCGCAATCACGGACGTGAACACTACGCTCGTCTGACCCCAGCCTTAGTACTATGTCTCATCGTGTCTGTTATACTATCTGATTTGAGGAAACCATTAAGCACAGCTCACATACACCACACACCTGTCTGGAATAGTTTAGACTCTACCCTGGCGCAGCATTAGAGTCTAAACGTGACTGTATGCAGACCTTTTCTATACTTCCTGTGCTATACCGTGTACCAGACCCTCTGCTTTGTTAAGTATCCATGTAATTGGACAGACTAGATGGGCCGAAAGGTTCTTATCTGCCGACATTTTTCTATGTTTCTATGCTTGCCCATCGACTACCATACTCCGCCAGCCCTTTGACCTCGTATCGCTCCTTGACTATTCTACTTTGGATTACTCCTTTGTACCTTTTGCCTGGAGCTCCCCTATATCTGTTTGCCCTCCTTCACCCGCAGTGTGTATACCTGCATATTGGGCTCAGACACCCTTGTACCTGCAGTGCCATCCTGGTGCCATCCCTGACATAATGTCAGAAATTTTGGAAAAATGTGTCTACACGCAATTATTATCAATATTCAAACTATTTAACCCCAGTTCATTCAGCCTTTTGTCCAAATCATTCAACTACAACCGCCCTTTTAAAGGTTTGCAATGATATCCATGCTGGCATGGAACAAGGAAACCGAACCGGAGCCATCTTCCTTGATTTTGCCAAGGCCTTTGACCCAATAGACCATGGCATCCTATTACAAAAACTTAACTCCAGAATTGGTGGTCAAACGCTAACCTGGTTTCAATCATATATGTATCTGATCAGTCGCAATATGCGTCCCTTTCTGTCAGTGCCCCCCCCAGTCACATGCGGTGTACCCCAAGGCTCGATACTCGGCCCCCTGCTATTCACAATTAGGGATGAGCCGAACACCCCCGAGTTCGGTTCGCATTCGAACTCAAACTTTCCAAATGTTCGAATTTGAACTCGAACTCGAACTCAATACAAGTCAATAGGACTCAAAATTCGATTTTTAGAGTGCCCTCCAAGAGGGCATGTATGCTAGATATTTGCCATAAAAGGTGTATGGGGGTCCGGGTAGTGCCCTGGGGGACAGGAAACAAGGACAAAAAGTTTTAAAAAAAGTTTTTAAAGGGACAGTGAGTTTTCCATGAAATAAGGGATAAAAATGAAAAATTCCTTCAAATATCGTGCCTAGGAGGTCCCCATAACCTGCCCGTGAAGTGGCGGATTTCTAGGATGTATAGAAACATTTAAAAACAAAAAAATGACATTTAAAATGACGGTAAATGCTTTTCCTTTAATCTATTCATAAAAAACTGCTTGGGGCGGCAGTCTGTCTGAAAATACATTTTAGGACGCGCAGAAAAAGTTTAGTGATTTTTTTTTGGGCTAAATTATGGTGCAGGGGTTGGATGAAAGTAACAATAGGTGCTTTAAAATTGGGGCTTTAGCGTAGGCAACAGTGCCGTCATACAGTAACCCCTCTGAGGATATGAATCTGGTACAGGCGTCAGTGGCAGTGCACCCAAATATTGTGCTTTTGGTGCCAGGCCAGCAAGTACATTCATACAGTAACCCTTCTGTAGTATTGTGGAAGAGTGCAGCGGTGGACCGTGCAGTCCTATATTAAAAAGATATGAATCTGGTAAAGGCGTCAGTGCACCCAGATATTGTGCTTTTGGTGCCAGGCCAGCAAGTGCATTCATACAATAACGCCTCTGTAGTATTGTGGAAGAGTGCAGGGGTGGACGATGCGGTTCAAAAAATTAAAATGATATAAATGTGGCACAGGCGTCAGTGCAGCCAAATATTGTGCCTTTCATAGCAGCAAGTGCCTTCACACCGTAACCCTTTTGTGGTATTATGGAAGAGTTCAGTGCTGGAGGTTTTGTGAATGCAGAAGACATCCCCGATCTATTCCGTTACGTCAGCATCAGGGGATTGATAGCTGCTGATCCAGGACTGATTCATTTTTATAAATGTCAGCCGGTCTACAGAGTCGGTGGACAGACGCACTCTTTTGTCTGTGACAAAACCTCCAGCGGCACTGAACGTCCTTTCAGAAAGCACGCTATATGAAGGGCAACCTAGTAGCTGCATAGCATATTGGCTAAATTCTGGCCAGTGATCCAATCTCAACACCCAGTAAGCCAGTGGATCATCTGCTGGAAAGTTTTCCAGGTCTACCCTTGCCCCTAGGTAGTCCTGCACCATATGGTGAAGACGCTGGCAATGGGTGCCTACATTTGACGTCCCTGGGCGTCGTGGACTAAAAAAAATTAAAAAGGCATCAGTCAAGCGGCCCGGCCTTCACCACTATTCCTCTGATCATCCGCAGCCTCAGAAGCACCTGTGTCATCACTGATTATACTCCCTTCCTCAACCTCAGAGATTGAATCAGAGCACTGTACTTGCTGCGCATCCTCAAGCAGCATGTCACTGACATTGTAGTCAAACAATTCAGCTGACTCCTCCGTGTGTGATAGCGAGGCTACGGCAGGAGTAGCTGTGGACATGGAGGCTGCATTAGATGCTTTGGCAGCTGAGGTGGACTGTAAAACACTACAAGCCTGGCTGGCAGAGGACTCGGAGAATGAGGATGGCCTGGTTAGCCAATCCACCAAATCCTCTGTATGTTGCTGCTGCTTAAGACGGCCAGCACCAGTTAGAAAGGACAAACGTGCTCCTGCAGAGGATGCACCACGTCCACCATGACCAGAGGCACAGCCTCCCAACACAGAGGCTGCTTGCCCTCTTAACTGTGTCTGGGAGCGTCTGCCTGTCCTTTTTGGTCTTTCTGACATAGTGAGTGATATATAGATTAAATATATACAGAACTCTGGTTTAAAGATTTCCAGAACTCTTGCATAACTCAGTGAGGCACCCTTATAGCTGGTAGCCAGTGACAAGACACAGATTACAAGTCTCAGAAACCTCCTATAAATCAGTGAGACCCCCTGATGGGTGGCAGTGACAAGACACAGATTAGAACAATTCCCAAATATTTTGTAGCAATTACTGACCCTCAAAATACTTGCTGGCAGTGACAAGACACAGATCGCCTCAATTCCCAGATATTTTGTAGAAATTACTGACGCCCAAAATACTGTGTGGCACTGGCTGTGACAAGACACAGATCACCTCAATTCCCAAATATTTTGTAGAAATTACTGACCCCCAAAATACTTGCTGGCAGTGACAAGACACAGATCACCTCAATTCCCAGATATTTTGTAGAAATTACTGACGCCCAAAATACTGCGTGGCACTGGCTGTGACAAGACACAGATCACCTCAATTCCCAAATATTTTGTAGAAATTACTGACCCCCAAAATACTGCGTGGCACTGGCAGTGAGTCACAAGACACAGATCACCTCAATTCCCAAATATTTTGTAGAAATTACTGATGCCCAAAATACTGCGTGGCACTGGCAGTGAGTCACAAGACACAGATCACCTCAGTTCCCAAATATTTTGTAGAAATTACTGACGCCCAAAATACTGCGTGGCACTGGCAGTGAGTCACAAGACACAGATCACCTCAATTCCCAAATATTCTGTAGAAATTACTGACCCCCAAAATACTGCGTGGCACTGGCAGTGAGTCACAAGACACAGATCACCTCAATTCCCAAATATTCTGTAGAAATTACTGACCCCCAAAATACTGCGTGCACTGGCAGTGAGTCACAAGACACAGATCACCTCAATTCCCAAATATTTTGTAGAAATTACTGATGCCCAAAATACTGCGTGGCACTGGCAGTGAGTCACAAGACACAGATCACCTCAATTCCCAAATATTCTGTAGAAATTACTGACCCCCAAAATACTGCGTGGCACTGGCAGTGAGTCACAAGACACAGATCACCTCAATTCCCAAATATTTTGTAGAAATTACTGATGCCCAAAATACTGCGTGGCACTGGCAGTGAGTCACAAGACACAGATCACCTCAGTTCCCAAATATTTTGTAGAAATTACTGATGCCCAAAATACTGCGTGGCACTGGCAGTGAGTCACAAGACACAGATCACCTCAATTCCCAAATATTTTGTAGAAATTACTGAGCCCCCAAAATAGTTGCTGGGAGTGAGAACACAAAGATTACAACAATTCCCAGATATTTGGTAGAAATGAGACCCTCCCAGTAGATGAGACCCCCCCAGTAGCTGGTGGCAGACTGGCAGTAAGAACACACACAGAGTTATTCAAAGAGCTCCGAATTGCTTGAGAAAGGTAACCGAACGCTGAAAATCAGCGTTCGGTTACCTTTCCTGGCCATTCGGCTATCCAGAGAGCAGGCAATTCGCCAAATCCTGGCAAATTGCCTGAACATACGGTGCCTGTTCGAGGGCAGTGAAATCCCCATAAAAAAGCACTGCTTCGGCTATTCAGAGAACACAAACCAGCAGTGAACGGTTCCCGAAATGCCCTGCCATTTGGTGGTTTAATTCGGCAAGTTTATTCAGGAGAATTCCATAGGCTTCAATGTTAAAAATATTCCCGTTTTAATTCAATATCTAATAAACCGTTCATTATAAAATTCTGCAGCAAAAAGTCTCTTTATTTATAGATTTTTTAGGATACTTTAAGCATTTTTCTGATTTATTATTTTTAAAACTCCTATTTTTTTTTTTAGTTTACTTATTTTTTCTGTAACAGCCCTTTTTATTATCATTCCCTGGACCTCATATGTAAATTTCAGAAATTTTCGCTCAGTAGTTTCTTTGCAAACAGCATTTCATTTTCACAGATTCACACAAACTATTTTGCTAATTTATTCACCTCCCTCGTCTGCGGTCTCGGCTGCTTCGGCTGTGTGCGATCGGCTCCTGCTCGGGCTTTTTCCGTGGTTTTCGGCAGGTTAATCCAAATGTTTTTGGGGGTTTTCGGTGTGCATTCGCTGGGTTTTGTGGTTCGTTTTCGTCGGGTTTGCGGTAGCTTTTCCCTGCAATTCGGGGACCCTGTGGTGCTTGCTGAATACACCGCAGGGTCACCGAAATGGGATCGGCAAAAGGAACCGAATTGAAGAGAACGAAAAGTCACCGAATGAGCCTTATATAGTGTGCTGCGGGACTTAGCTCTGTGAGCCCATGATTGGGCAAAATTTGCCCATAGTGTTGAACCTGTCTTGCACCTGACCTGCGGTCAGGTGCAAGGCTGTAGCCAATTACAAGCTTCAGGCCAGTGGAAAAGTGCATTGTGGTCCATTGTGGGCGAACACGCGGTGAACAGGCGGAAATGTTAGTAGTTCAAAAAACATGCGAACAGGCTATGTTCGACGCAAACTCCGAACCGAACGAACCGAACAGCTCATCCCTATTCACAATATTCATAAATGATCTGCCCAACATCTGCAAAGCCTCAACTGTACACATGTACACAGACGACACCATCATCTATACCATCAAAACAAATTTCCCGCAGCTGGAGGCCGTGCTACAAGAACAATTCACAGAGGTAGAAAAGTGGATCAAAGATAACAAACTTTTTCTAAATACTGACAAAACTGTTACAATGCTCTTTGGAACAGTACCTAAACTACATAAATTGCAAAATCCCAAACTACGTGTTCTGTTCACTGCTCTCAAATATCTAGGTATGTGGTTAGACCCAAACCAATCCTTTGGCCCCACATCGAAAAACTCTCATCTAAACTCTACCCCAAACGTGGTGCCCTGTACAGAAACAAATCCTGCCTGAGCATCACGGTAAGAAAGCAGATTGTACAACAAATGCTTATCCGGCTATTGAATACGGAGATGTAGTGTATGCAGCTGCCCTGCAAATGCACCTTCATAAAATTACTACATCGTATAACTCATTCTGCCGCTTTGTGCTACAATGTAACTACATGACCCACCAATGTGACATGTTAAAAGAGCTAAACTGGCCGTTGCTGGAATTCAGACGCAACTTTCCAACCTGGTGTTTAAGAGCTTTTCTGGGATGCTACCACCCTACCTGAATAGACTGTGAAAGTGAAAACCTTACCAGTTAGCATTCAAATTGCACGTTAAAGTGCCTCTGTTTTGCCTAAAACAAGTTGGGCTCATTTGACAGCACCACGCCCTTCCATAGGCATACACAGAAGATGTGCCTGGTATGCCCATGCACACCCTAATGTTGGGTGACAGGCTCACCTTTGACCCCCTACATTGGTTTTATTATTTTTTGTGGGGGGGGGATATTATGAATGTTTTGTTATCTGGTTCCTGATAAATAGCATAAACATGCATTATACCCAACTAAAGAAATCCTTCTGTGCTAGGGTATCTTTGTTTTTTTTTTAGAAAGGATTTTACCAGGAAGGATACATTGAGATTTCTCTCGTTTTCAAGTATGTCTTGGGTGGCGAGTATGTACCGTTAGGTGTCTTGCCCAAGGACACTTACTGTAGAGGTATCTGGGCTTAAATGTTTAATAAATGTTGAATGGGTGCACACCCTAATGAAAAGGGTCGTGCACGCTATTGCCAGCCCCTTTACATATGTAACATTTTCGGCAAGCATATACAGTTGTGTTCAAATTATTCAACCCCAATGCTGTAAAGGGTTTTATGGAATTTAGTTTACATTTGTAATTGTATTCAGAATGAAATCCTACAAGGACTTTTTTTTTTCATATAAACTTTTATTAAGGTTCACTCGTGAGGAACAAATGCCAGAAATCACAAATATTGAGATATTTGAAAAAGGAAGGGATCACGCAGGATCCTACAATTAACAATTCTAGCAACAACATAAGATTGCAATATAAGCAGTCGGTCGAACCAATCTTTTTCATATTAAACTAAAACACAGTAAAATTTATAACATTTTAAGACATAACAAAAACTCACAAATTATAAGGATACACAAAATTAAAAGAGAGAGAAAAACAGAAAGAGAGGAGGAAAAATAAAAAAAAATAAGAGAAAATCAGGTCCATGAACGGCAAATTTTTGTCATATCCTTATCAAGTATATCATTTATATCAGGTCTCCAGAAGCTACAAAGAGTTCCTAACCTTCCCATATACCTTGGAACAAGCTTAGTGAGTTAGCAGCCCTGTGGTACATTTCCTCATACAGATAAACATTCTCCAGTGATAACATGACTTCTCTCATAGAGGGACTGACTTGAGAAAGCCAATGACGTGCTATAATAGTTTTAGCTACGCTAAGTATTATCGATAGAGGCATCATATGTCGTTGTTGTATAGTAATCGGAAGCATATGTAATAGGTATTGTTTAGGGCACAGGGGCAGAGACAAACAGGTACAATGAGAGATCAGTCTACAAACTTTTCCCCAGAAGGCAGCGAGGAGCGGACATTGCCAAAAGATGTGAAGAATAGATCCGACACTGGTGCCGCAACGCCAACATAGACTGGAGTGCCCGGGTATATGAGCCAAACGATTCGGGGTCAAATACCATCTATATAAAAGTTTAAGATGTGATTCCCGCAAATTAGTGCTCCTAGTGTATTTATACACCGTTTCAGTGGCATAAAACCAGTCCTCCTCAGAAGAATCGAACGCCAAATCTTCTACAAGGACTTTTTGAAGAACCATATGCAACTAAAATGACATCAATTGGTTTTGTAATACAGTAGTAAATGTTTCTTTTGTGAATTCTTCATTGACACAATTATTCAACCCCTTAAAGACTACCACTCTGAAGAACAGAGGTTCATTCAAGTGTTTTCAATCAGGTATTGAAAACACCTGTGGATGTCACGGAGCAGCAATAAAGCATAATAAGCACCAATTAGGCAGCTTTAAAATGACTGTGATACTCAGCTCCTTCTAGACATTAACTGGTGTGGTTACAAACATGGTGAAGTCAAGAGAATGGTCCAGGAAGACAAGAGAAGAGGTGATTACTCTTCACAGGAAGGGCAATGGCTATAAGAAGATTGCAAAGATGTTAAACATACCAAGAGAGACCATAGGAAGCATCATTCGCAAATTCAAGGCAAAGGGCACTGTTGAAATGATACCTGGTCGTGGCAGAAAGAAGATGCTGACTTCGACTGCTGTGCGCTACCTGAAGCGTAGAGTGGAGAAAAGTCCCCGTGTGACTGCTGAGGAACTGAGAAAAGATTTGTCAGATGTGGGTACTGAAGTTTCAGCTCAGACAATACGGCGCACACTGCGTAATGAAGGCCTCCATGCAGGGCCGGATTAACATAGGGGCAGATGGAGCAGCAGCTCCAGGCCCATGCCCCAGAATAGGCCCACAGAAAGGATAAATTTGACTGCATTGATAGGCATTTGGACCGCTATATCTCCACCTCCATAGCAGCTACAGGGTCATGTGAGGTATCACTGGAAAGGTCAGAGCATGGTCTTTCCAATGATATATGACCAGGTTTTATGTAACAATAAATATAAAAATAATAAATATTTCTTTATTTTTTATTTTTATTTCTAACACAGCAATATTTTTCAATTTATAAAGGGAACAATGATGCTGCATTAACTCACCATCTCATTTTTCATGTCACTAACAAGTGTGGAGGTGATGGTACAATCCATTTATTACGGATTGTTACATCAAGAACCTAAACCGCCACACTGCAGCGAAGTGCACTGGGGGGGGGAGGCTTTGGAAACCTGCGCCACTAATCTTTACACCTTGCAAGGTCAAATGAGGCATCAAAAAGGACAGAGTCTGGCCTTTGCATTGATACCAAACATGACAATGTAAAATCTAAAAGAAAACAAAAAACTTTTTTATTTATTTTTTGTTCCAAAGCGATGGTATTGTCCATTTGTCACGTATAAAATTAGCAATACCACTGCCATTACTCACCTTCTCCTTTCCCACGCTGGGAGCAAGTTCAGTGTTTTATACATAGTCATATTATTCATAAAACACCATTATCCAAAACACATGGGAAATATCAAATTTTTGGGTTAAAATTGTATATTTTCTCAGAAAAATGCAGTTATAGATTCCCATTTATTATTTTTTTTAACAAGAATTCCCTATAGAATATATAACCAGAGGTTTGAATGATAAAATATGAAAAAATTATTTTACACGCTGTGATGATTGAAATCTGAATGGAAATTTACTCACACACAGTATCTGCTTGGTAAGATATACATATATATGCAATATTAAATAGCCTAAAATATGTTGTCATTTCACTAAATTCCAAAAAAAGCCACCGAAATATTCAGCTCCAGGCCCATAGAGATCTTAATCCGGCCCTGCCTCCATGCCAGAACTCCCAGGCGCACCCCCTTGCTGTCTCCAAAGAATAAGAAGAGTCGACTGCAGTATGCCAAAAGTCATGTGGACAAGCCACAGAAGTTTTGGGATAGTGTTCTGTGGACTGATGAAACAAAATTAGAACTGTTTGGGCCCATGGATCAACGCTATGTTTGGAGGAGGAAGAACAAGGCCTATGAAGAAAAGAACACCTTGCCTACTGTGAAGCATGGCGGGGGGTCAATCATGCTTTGGGGCGGTTTTGCTTCTGCAGGTACAGGGAAGCTTCAGCGTGTACAAGGTACCATGAATTCTCTTCAGTACCAGGAGATATTGGATGACAATGTGATGCAGTCCGTCACAAACCTGAGGCTTGGGAGACGTTGGACCTTTCAACAGGACAATGATCCCAAGCATACCACCAAGTCCACTAGAGCATGGTTGCAGATTAAAGGGTGGAACATTTTGGAGTGGCCATCGCAGTCACCTGACTTAAATCCGATTGAGAACCTCTGGTGGGACTTAAAGAAAGCAGTTGCAGTGCGCAAGTCTAAGAATGTGACTGAACTGGAGGCTTTTGCCCATGACGAATGGGCGAAGATACCCGTAGATCGCTGCAAGACACTTGTGTCAAGCTATGCTTCACGTTTAATAGCTGTTATAACTGTAAAAGGATGTTGTACTAAGTACTAAGATTGAATGTCACTTGGGGGTTGAATAAAACTGATAACGATGTGAGCACAGAAAAGACATTTGTGGTTATTTCATTATAAATGTTATGTTATATTTGTCTGACCTACACGTGCCTCTTTGATTTAATTGTAAGCAAGATGACTGAATGATCAAAATCAATGTCAAACTGGCCAAAACACTCAATTTCAGTGGGGGTTGAATAATTTTGAACACAACTGTATAATTGATAAAAGGGAGTTGTTCACATTCAGATTTTTCTGGTCCCTTATATGCCCCCAGCATGGTACAGGTGGGAGGGTCCTCTGCATGCAGAGAGCCATCATACAGGACAGCCCTCACTCATTGTGCTACGGTGGTTGTCAGTCATGCAAGGAACCGGAAACTATATAATAAGTCCCTTTTTTCAAACATATAGGTCAGCTACAGTCGTTGCAAATGTAGTGAACTTTCACGTTTCAAAAAAGAGAAATTCAGACAGTGGCAAGAGAAGCTTCATGGATGCGGTTTGAATATCCCTTCTGTGAAACGTCAAGTTGGTTGTGGTTGCAACAGAGATTTTCACCGATGACATCTACAGCAAAGATTGGTGCTTTAAGAACAACCGCCTAAATTATGCTTTTATTCCTTCTTTCATCAGATTATAAACGTAATTCCGTCAGTGCCTCCTCACAGCCGCTACATCTGACTGGTACTGTCAGCGCACACACTCTGATTAGCTGTCAGATAGCAGTGATTTTAAGCAGCATGTATCTGCATAAATAAGCACCTGTAAAGATAAATATACACTTTCTCTAGCTCTGGAGCAACAGGAATCAACTTTTATGTCAAGAGTGTGTGTGTTGAAGTTTAGTTTACTTTCAAAAAGAACCTTAGAAACAGACTGATAAATAAGGTCTGACAATTATTTTTGAAATTTGTCCTCTTTAATAGTAATTTCCCTGCATTAACAGATCTGCATATCCTATAGAAAATATGCAAATTTGACTTTCATTAAAAAAAATCAGTTTACTTCTGATTTGCATCAATGGAGTAAAACTCATCCCGACCTTTGTCAGCAGCATGAGGGTCCTTGATGGTACAAACGCCAAGGCAGGGGAGAAATAGAAGAATAAAAGCGATGCTTTCAGGAGTTGGAAGTTGTAGGAGGTTGATGTATTGCTTGCTTTCCAGTTATTGTCCCTTTAACCCCTTCACTTTAGCCCCTTCGACGTATATGCACAACCAGCGGTAATAGACACAGCAGCCAGAGATCGTGTTAACACGATCTGGAGCTGTTGTGTATCATTGCAAATGAAATTCTTTTGTTGCAAAATATTTTGCTTGCTTTTGGGCTCCTGAAGGCACCCCCAACGTTTTTGTCCTTTGGGCATAATGCCCAGGGTGCTAAAACTGGTTAAGATCGGCTAGGGTATGTACTGATATATCGGGCATTACCTAGCCAACACAGGTCCACGAGCTGCAATTCTACCTGCAGTAACTTCATTTGGCCATCTGCCTGCCAAATAAGTTATTACAGCAAGGATTACATTGTGAATATTCCTAAATTAATCATACTGCATGATTAATTAAAAATGATTTTACAAAAATCCACTTGTGACGAAACTGTCACTTCAAAGTCTATTTTACATTTATTTTCTTTACAGTTTATGGTCTCTGTATATAGTGTAGAGTGTTGTGTGATGTGCTATGCTGTGTCAAAGTGTGTATCAGTATGTTACAGTATAAGTTGTTATATTTTGCACTCACTAAACAGTAGGAGAGGGCCCTTGCTTGAGAGCTTGCACTCTAACCTCCTGTGTTTCCTCTCTGTAAGAAGACTCCTTTGTTCCCCTCTCTGCATATTGTAGACTTACACTTTTGTTTCCCTCTAGTCTCAGCACACTGTTTAGAGAAGACGCATGTGTAAACATTCCATTGTGTTGAATGTCCTGTTATTATCTGTAATGTATTCTGGAAGGGAGGGTTTGTCTCAACTGTGTGTATTTGAAATAAAGAAGGATTGTCCATTTGGATTTTGAATGAGCAACATCTCTTCATACAGTTTACGTGCCGTCTATACTGTATCTGGATACAAACTCCGTCTTATACAACGGAAAGGGGCGCCTGGGATACTAGGATCCTTAACACCACTGGTTCCATCCTGATAGTCGATATTTTTTTTGAAAAATCATTGCTAGTGAAAGGGGTTAAAGAATCCTATTAATTTGAGATTGAAAGTCCACTTTACTCCATCCTGACCACTTTAGCGTTTTAAGGTGGTCCGTTTGCGAGGAGTGCCATCCATACTGCCCAGATCTGGCAGAAACGCTGGGTGATGTAGAGGAATTTTCCAGCTGCCAGTCACCAGATCTGTAACTAATGATATCAGCACACAGAGAGTAAAGCTTCAGGGACTTCTGGATTCAAAAAGTTCCTGACCTGAAGAAGTGGCAAGGGACATAAGGTGAGTAAAATCACCTTTCAATAAAATAAATAAAAAATAATTGGGCAGAGGATGTCCCACAGAGCATCCCTTTTATAGTAATTTTCCTATAGATATTCAGATGACCTGTGGGTTTAGCCTAATATTTGATTTATGTAGTGTTGAAAAGATTCCTTAATATCATTAATCAAATTTCTGATGATTTTTTTCAGCATGGGTGCCTATACTTTAATACCACCGAATGAATCAAGGAGGAATGCAATTCAAAGAAGTAAGAAGCAATTTTTGGCTATCAATCTCTTACACAATGACAGTTGTTTATTAGTGGTTGGTCGGTTTATAAAGCAGAATATCACACTTGAAGTAGCTTTTCAGTTGCAGAAACTGCAGGGGAGAATCCTACCAAAGCAGTTGTACAGTTTCATTTCTGTTAGAAACTATTTGTACTGTCATTCTTGCATTCTCATGGTAGTTATATTTCCCTTTGATGTAATTGTTTTTTAACTAGCTGCTTATTCAGTCCTACAGTCATGTATACATTCACAAGAATGAAAGTGGTTACATATTGTGACGAGAGTCACTTTGAACTTGGGTTACATGGTCCTAGAGATGCATTTGGGAGGTGTTCTATATTGTTTCCCTGCCCTCTCCTATGTTTCAGTCACCACACTGTACCTACAATTCTAGGTGCAGGGTGTTTGTGTCGTCTGTGTTAAACATTGAATACTGTTATTGCTATTATCGTTATTGACTATGTTTATCTGTTATTATCTTCTAAAATTATTACTGTGTGGGTCGCTGTAGCCCTTTCCAACTCCCCCTATCTAGAATATGTTTACATCTGTTAAAGGTTTGAGTGGTCTTTGTTTGTCTGTCTTGTTTGGCAAACACTGCCCCATTATTTGATACTGAATAATCAAAATCCTTTATTGATGTGTTGGCATGTTGCGCAGTGCGTCTCGGTGACCCGCGTTAATTCCATTATCTGTCCCAGACACCAAGGGAAAGATTCCTGATGAAGTGCAGCAATATGCCAGGGTAGGGATTCCTGATGAATTGCAGTAAGATGCCATAGTGTCATTTTCCATTGACCTCTAGGCCCCGCCTGGCACTGTATATATTCTACATTTTAAAGGCTCAGTTCCTGTCTGACTGTTCTAACCCCAAGATCTACGTTCTATCACTGCGCTTTCAGTTTACCCGTCCTTAAGCTTCGGTTAAGGGCTGGAGAAGGCTAGAAGGACTGCTGGTGGGAGAACGGGGGTCTTGCAAAAGGTACGGCATTAACAGAATTGACCCTAATTTATTATTATCAATAAGATAACTACAGGAGTTGGTACACATAATGTCTCCTGTGGTTATCTTGTTGGTGGGAATCGCTATTTCATTCTTAGTGCAAACTGGGCTTACAGCTCGAATGTAGCAATTCTCTACTAGAATAGGAGATGTTCATTTCCACCTCCTCATGGAAGCTCAAGCTATACCAATATAGCTTGTGCTTCCACTTGGGAGACTCTATTTCACTGAAAAATAGCGTCTCTTCGAATCTGGTGTTGTTTAGTTTTGCAAATGCAAAATCACTTAACACACTCTGAACCACCCCCCATTAAATCCAATACTCACTACTCATCCCACGGTGAAGAGGGCAGCGCGATCCCGTTGCTTCCTCTCTCGGCATCAGAGTGAGACTTGGAAAAAATAGTTCCTAGTCTTCCTTTGTGATTCCCTCGCCACGCTGTGCAATCTTGCGCAGAGCTCAAGGCCAGGACGCACAAGACTCCATGGAGTCCTATGGACTGCACAAGTCAATATTTGCTTTTAGTATCTGGCAGATTTGCACTTCGTCCCAGGTGCTAATAAAGTAACTACTCTGAAATATGCCCGGGGGGGGGGGCGTTAAGGGAGATCTGCAGGTGCAGGTTTTCTTACTTACAGTCTCCATTATACCGACAGCTATGGAATAGGGCCCAAAGTTTGTGGAGTTGGTAAGTTTACTTCATCTCTGGTTAAAATTACAACCGGGGTGGAATACAGGCCTTAGTGTGGAATAAAAAAAAAAATGTTTTCTATTTGTAGTATTTATCATCAACAAGAACTTAACAGTAAAGTGGGGTGGAAAAACTCAGAATGGAATGGCGTGGGGTGTGTGTTAATCTCTAGCACGGTTTCCGAAATGGAATTAGATAAGACTAGCCTTATAAACCATAATACAGTTTACTAATTTATTAGGTTAGATACTGGTTAAATTAATATAAAGTTTCCTATATGTTGTGACATATAGTCACTAAAAATGCATCTTAATCTAAAGCCATATATTTGCTTCTTGTCCATGAGGACCATGCTGTGGAAGCTATTATACTTTATATAAACCATAGTAGAAAATAATTTAGTGGACATAATGAGAAAAAAAAGTAGGAAGAAACTAAAATATTGGCAAACCCACAAATGTTAAATATGAATGAAGCAATTTCTACAGTGTCCTAAAAGATTTAAGTATCAACCCCTTCGCTACCAAGCACTTTTTGCTGAGAAAAATATCACATTTATTTGAATATTGGGATGCATAGTTTAATTAGAGATAAAATAGCACTTTTGCACAGAGATTGGTGTTCTGTGGTAGTGACATGATTAAAATAATGTAAATTTGCTGATTTTTAAAAATTTCTATTATTGCATCCTTTACAGAAAAATTGCTGGGATGAAAGGTTCTAAACTCTAGATGATGTTCACAATTTAAAATGAAATCTGCATTACTAACATACAGACAGAAACGGCCTTTACATTGCATACAGTAAATATTAGAAATAAGAAATGACAATGTTGGGATTTCCTCCTTTTATGGGGATTTGTAGTGATCATAATGAGATTATTGGCAATGCAGCTTCCAAAAAATACCAAGAGTATAAAAATATCTGTATGTGCCATAATACCTGTATGGATAGTAGTGTAAGACCTTGCATCAGTACTGTATGGGGATTTGCAACAATCATAACCCCCTAAATTCATGTACAGTAGTGAGTGACCCCAGAGCTCTCCTGTATTCTGTCCTCTCCCTGGTTATTGTAATGCAGCAGCAACGTCTATTCAGCTTTTTCTTGCAATTGGGGGGGGGGGTGGCTGCTCCTTGTACCCTGTTTAGAGTAATGCACAGTAACAGCAGTGAGGTCTGACAGAAAATTTCATGTTTCCCCCCTGAAGGCACTCTAATATGGTTAAAAAGGTATGGTAAGGGGGTAACAAAAGAGATAAATCTTTTTAGGATCATAGAATAAAACCCCATTAAAAGTAAATTAAAGTAAAAAATCTAGTAAGACAGTAAAAGCAATGTCAGTAACTGTTGTCTCACAAAATTAATATTTACTACCTCCAGCTAATAAATAATTGCAGTGAAGGGGTTTGAACACTTTGTTATCTCATACTGTAAATAGTCTTGATAAAACTGTACGAATTACTAATTGTACGTATACAAAAATTTCGAAACCGCATTTATTTCCGAAATCCGATTTTAGATAATGTTCAGGCATTATTTCTTTCAGTAATTAAAGTATCAGGAAAAGTTAAACAGCACCCCCATAGAGATTACTTGGGGGGTAGTCTATTAAAGTGCAATTTCAGAGAAAAGCATCCAATTTGTAAAATATTTGCAACCCCCTGTGTAAGCTCTACTGCAGAGCAGTGTGAAAGCAGATTCTTGATTATGCTTAATGGTTCGTCACCTCTATAGACACAGTATGTAATTTTTTTGTTTATGTGCAAACTCACACTATTATATTTTTATGACTCTTGTAATGGTAGAAACAAAGCATACTACTTGCGAGGACATCACGCTTCGGTTTTGGATACTTTAATGAAGTGAAGGCAGCCGTGAGAAATAACGAACAATTAAATGGTTTGAACATTTGTGTAGATGTCTAAGAGGAAATTAGCACTTTTAGGGCCCTTTTCCGAGCGATTCATTATGTTTAATGAGTGAGCCGCTAAGTATAATGACCCCAAACGTTATAATGGATCCCCTGCTGTTCCAGCCAAGCCACAAACCTTTCCTTACAGTTCAGCTGTAACTGCACTTTACTGTAAAATAACACTCTGTATAGGAAGCTTTAACTTACTAGTTGCCAGAGAATGCGTGATTCCAAGTTTAATTACTACTATCTTAAAACAAGAATAATAAGAAAAAAAAAGAAGAAAAACTGTCTTTGAGATTCTGGTGTTAAGTGATTTTGCAAATGCAAAGTCACTTAACACTACAAAAAAGTAGTTAAAAAAACAGCAATTTCTTCACGCTGGTCCCACGGTGCAGAAGACAGTTGCAGCAGCTTTCTCTTGCGACAACCAGTTACCACTGACTCCGCATGATGTGTCTTATGCAAACTTGTTCAGAGTTTGTGCTTGTCTCATTGTAGTCTTATACCAGCGATGGAAGGCACAGTGCCACATCTGGTATCAGCAGCTCCATTGTATTTCAGTCAAGCTTCTAACCTAACGACTCATTCGTAATAGAGCTAGCAATGGGGATCTGTTAAGGATTAATGTCTCGCCTTGCATTTACCCTTTATTGCAGGGATCTCATATTCTTGCCCCACATGTTTTTTAGCTACAACTCCCATGTCTCACGTACTTCCTAGAAATATTGTCTGCTCCATGTATACAGACAAGTTATCCTATACTGCGGGGCTTTTAGGTGGCCTGGAATATCTACCTATTGATATATACAGATACACAAAACCAAAGGTAGATTCAAAAACAGAACGGGTTAGCAAACACCAAGTTGCTTATAAACCAGATACCAGGGGTTAATGCCAGATCAGGTGGTCAGACAAATGCCAGGGGTAGTTATGCTAGAGCGGGTCATCAGTCAAATGCCAATGGGGTTAACGGCCAGGAGAATAGTAAGACAAACCAGAATTCAATACACAGGTAAATCAGATGAATTTGCACAAAGAATGCACGGAGAGGAGTGAAAACCATATCAGGGCAAGGAACCAGGGCTCAGACGTCTCGATTTGAACTTGGCGGGCACCACATCATCACGCCGCACCCCACCAGCTTCATCATGCCATACCCCACCCGTGTCCTCGACCCATGACTGCAACCATCTGCTATTTCACTCTAGCAGCGGTACCTTTCTTTTTTTCTAGCCCTAACCATCTCGCTTCCAAGACTTCTCAAAGGAAGCTCCGGTCCTGTGGAATGACTTACCTCGCGCTATCAAACTCTCCCATAATCTTCAGGCCTTCAAGAAATCCCTCAAAACCCATCTCTTCAGATTTGCGTACCACATCACTGATGCAGATCATCCGAGGGCACACCTACTCACACATGATTGAAGCCGCTTCCATTACCCCACCATTCCCGAACCACTGGCACTAATGATCCTGACATCTAGTAAAATTTCCCTGGTCTTCCTCAACCCCAATCCCTTTAGATTGTAAACTCCTATGAGCAGAAACCTCTTGTTTTGTTTCCATCCTATGCCAATTTATCTGTATCTTGTTCCCTTTGGTTATTGTAAAGCGCTACGGAAACTGTTGGCAATATATAAATGATGATAATAATAATAATTCAATTTTAGATATTGGACTGTGATCTCCATCTGTGATTGAGGCCTAGAATTGTATTTCCTTCTGGAAAACAAAATAATTTCAATCCTCAATAGATTAGTCTCAATTCTTAACTCTTCAACATTGTCATCAATCCCTTTTCCCTTCATAATGTAAAATATTATCTCTATCTCTCTCATAACGAGAAGACTTTAAAATACACGATAATATTTTAAAAAAAGAATTTAGGAACACCAGAGATATTGATAAGCTAATGTCAAAAAAAACTTTCATTATAAACAAAAATTTTTAGTGTTTCTGGATACATAGAAACAAATACAATGACTCAAATGAATGTGATGTATAAAAGTATGTTTGAAACAATCATTATGCGTCTGTTGGATTCATTTGGTTGCAACGTTTTATGGAGAGTATCCTTTGTGTTGTGAAAGTGCATATGTGCAAATAAAACTTTGGGATGATCCTGAAGCGAAGATCTGAGGATAGATTTTTAATTGGGTTAATTGAAGACAGATATTGCTACATGTGTAGAATTTTTGGATAACAGCATCTGCCTTCCTCATTATAACTGTGACTGCATTTCAGCGGCTAATCAAGGATTGGAAGCCTGGGATCGTTTTAAGGAGGCTCAAAGGCCTGGACCCATAAACCTCACACCAGAAAAAGTTGGTGAGTACACTCATTCGACAGCAAATCTCAATTGCTATAATTTTCATTCTATCAGGGTAATTCAAAGAGATCCGAATTGCTTGAGAAAGGTAACCGAACGCTGAAAATTAGCGTTCGTTACCTTTCTTGGCCATTCGGCTATCCAGAGAGCAGGCAATTCGCCAAATCCTGGCGAATTGCCTGCACATACGGTGTCTGTTCGGTGCATGTTCGAGGGCAGTGAAATCCCCATGAAAAAGCACTGCTTCGGCTATTCAGAGAACACAAACCAGCAGTGAAAGGTTCCCGAAATGCCCTGCCATTCGGTGGTTTAATTCGGCACGTTTATTCAGGAGAATTCCATAGGCTTCAATGTTTAAAGAATTCCCGTTTTAATTCAATATCTAATAAACCGTTCATTATAAAATTCTGCAGTAAAGAGTCTCTTTATTTATAGATTAGATCTCAGGATATTTTAAGCATTTTTCTTGTTTTTTTTTTTTAAAAGTCCGTTTTTTTTTTATTTATTTTTTAAGTTTACTTATTTTTTCTGTAACAGCCCTTTTTATTATCATTCCCTGGACCTCATTTGTAAATTTCAGACATTTTCGCTCAGTAGTTTCTTTGCAAACAGTGTTTCACTTTTCAAATATTCATGCAAACTGTTTTCCGAATTTATTCACTGCCTCTTCTGCGGTCTCGGCTTTTTCTGGAGGTTGCGATCGGCTCCTGCTCGGGTTTTTCCGTGGTTTTCGGCAGGTTAATCCAGATGTTTTTGGGGGTTTTCGGCGTGCATTCACCGGGTTTTGCAGTTAGTTTTCGTCAGGTTTGCGGCAGCTTTTCCCTGCAATTCGGGGACCCTGTGGTGCTTGCTGAATACACCGCAGGGTCACCGAAATGGGATTGGCAAAAGGAACCGAATTGAAGAGAACGAAAAGTCACCGAACGTGACTTTCGAATCTCTTTGAATTACCCTGTATGGTTTTTTTTCTTCGAGAGGTTACATTAAACCTATATCAAAGTATCAATTTTATGTCTAAATTATTTAGCCGTTCTAAGCTACGATCATACCATCTCACTTTTTATTCTGGTAGTGCTGCTCTGCATTTCCTTCATTAAAAGTCAATGACAAAAAAAAATTACTGAAAATTTCATTCAAGATCTGCTCACTGGTTTATGAAGAAGCACTGTTTTATTTTCATTAATGTTTCATTAATGTTTCCTCCCTGCTTATTGTTTGTTGCATTGTATGTTTACACCTGTCATGCTTATGGCAGCAGGTTCCACAGGCAAAGCCCAATTGCAGGGAAAACAAGACTGGCAGGTATGGTGCAAAACGGGTGCTTTATTTTACATGTGGCAGTTGAAACACAGCAGGTGGTGATACATGTACAATACCGACTCCAGGGATAACAGAAAACACAAGGGCAGCATTGATCTAATACAGCAAACAATCAGGAGCATGGAGTTCAGGAATAGCCATGAACAGCTAGTGTGTTGTCAAGGTAAGGAGGCTCTGGGGTACCTCCCTTACATAACAAGGTATGCCGCCCCTCAGCTTCACATAAGCAGGACATTGAGAAAATCAAAGCACTTGTTTAGTTTAGAGAAAAGGCGCCTTAGAGGGGATCTGATAACTTTATATAAATATATATGGAGCCATTATAAACCATTGTCTGGGAACTTATTCACTAATATGCCTATACACAGGACACGAGGTCACCCAATTAGACTGGGCGAAAGGAAATTCAGCCTAAAGCATAGGAAGGGTTATTTTACAGTGAGAACAATAAAGATGTGGAATTCTCTGCCTGTTGAGGTGGTTGGGTCAGAGACTGTACAGACTTTTAAAAAAACGACTGGACGACTTCCTGCAGATGCAGAGTATTAAGCGTTATAATATTTAATATGCGGGTAAGCTTCTTGATCCAAGGAGAAATCTGACTGCCATTCTGGGGTCAAGAAGGAATTTTCCCCCAGTGTGTTGCATATTGGTGAGCATTTCAGACTGGGTTTTCTGCCTTTGTCAGGGTTCCATACCGCCGCTCCTAGGCTGCGCTCCGGTCCCGGGCACTGGTGGGCATTCCGACGCTCGTGGCGTCCATCAATCCTCCTCCCTCGTGGCCAACCTGCAGAGTGAAGCGCGCGTGCGCACGTTTTCCCAGGCTAACAAAGGGCGTCGTACGCTGGTACGCTCGGGACGGCCGACGGCAGTTCACACGTCATCAGAGACCGCCCGAGAGGTTCCCCATAAAGAGTCGCCTGGCTGATAGTTCAGTACTAGTTTATTCTAGTCTGTTGCGCTGTTAATTACTTGTTTCCTGAGACCGTGATTCTGACCCATGCCTGGATATATTACTACGCTGCCTGCTTTAACCCTTCAACCTCTGCCTGGATATATGACTACACTGCCTGCTTTAAGCCTTCGACCTCTGCCTGCATATATGACTACGCTGCCTGCTTTTACCCTTCGACCTCTGCCTGGATATATGACTACGTCGCCTGCTGTAACCCTTCGATCTCTGCCTGGATATATGACTACGTCGCCTGCTGTAACCCTTCGATCTCTGCCTGGAGATATTGCTACGCTACTTATACCGCTCAGCTATAGGTACATCTTGCATATTGGCTCCAACGCTACCACCGCTACGTGCAACCCTGACATAATAAACTAGTCTACCATGGAACCAGCAAGTGTACCAGAGACTCTAGCCGCCATTGCTCAACAGCTCAATATATTGACCCAATCTGTGCAGGCTTTGGAAGCCAATCAAACAGCAATGCAGGTACACCAAGATCGTCTGGAACAAGGATTAGCGAGCAGCAGTACCTCACGGCCTATGGCCGAGCCTCCAACGCTCCCTCTGGATAATGCTGCTATGGGTCCAGAACCTTACGTGTCACCACCCGAGAAATTTGATGGAGATCGAAAACAATTCCGCTGTTTCATAACGTCATGTCAGATAATGTTTTCCCTACAGAGACGGACCTATAACACCGACTTCGCACGAGTCAGATCAGTGATATCGCTACTAACAGGTAGGCCTCAACGATGGGCTCATCATTTGCTACGAACTCACAATCCCTTATTGAACAGCTGGAGCACTTTCTATAAAACTATGGAAGAAATGTATGATGACCCCCACAGGGTAACCAATGCGGCCCAGGCTCTAGACAACCTAAAACAAGGGAGAAATGATGTAGAAGAATATATTACAGACTTCAAACACTTGGCCCTCGAATCAGAGTGGAATGAACCAGCACTCATAGCTCAATTCCGGAAAGGATTGTCTGAAGCGTTGAAGGACGAGCTAGCAAGAACCGGGTTACCTCCGTCATTGGACAAGACTATGTCCTTATGTATTGAAATCGACCATCGAATACGAGAAAGGCGCGCTGAACGAGCCAACACTCATCAGTCCACACCTGTAAGAAAACCCGTCATTCCACCACCTTCCATGTCCTCTATGCCCACCGATAATAATGAAGAACCCATGCAAGTTGGGGCAGCTAGAGGGCCCTTGACAGAAGCCGAGAAGTCAAGGAGACGTTCCTTAGGCCTCTGCATGTACTGCGGCCGTGCAGGGCACCAAGTCCGGGAATGTCGCGAGAAGCCTAACACCCGTATGGGTAAGCCTTTAGCCCTTCCCGCCTTTGTATCCGTCAAAAGCATCCACGCTGTCATGTCCACCCACCTCATAGTACCCTTGTCTTTACAGTGGGATGGCCATACAACCACGCTCAACGCCATGATTGATTCCGGGGCCAGCGGCTGCTTCTTGGACACTGAGGTAACACAGACCCTTGGAATAACTACTACTTCAAAAAAGCAGCCTTACCCCATCCAATTGTTAGACGGAAGCACTCCTCAATCAGGTCCCGTGACCAAAGAAACTATACCTCTCCTAGCCACCATAGGGGAGCACCCACAGGACACACTCATCTTTGATAACGTTCCTTCACCAGTGTTCCCAGCCGTCCTTGGTCTTAACTGGTTAAGAAGAATCAATCCTACTATCGACTGGACTAGTAACACCGTTACCTTCCACCAGAAAGACTTCTCTACAACCTTCGAAACCCCCCAAACAAAGATCCATACTGCAGCTATGTGCACAGAAATACCCAAAGCTTATCAGGACTTGCATAGTGTGTTCGAGAAGAAAGGGGCAGACGATCTACCACCATTCAGAGCCTACGACTGTCCAATTGATCTACTACCTGGTGCTCCCATTCCTCACGGCAGAATATACCCGTTGTCCGAACCAGAATTGGAGTCTCTCAAAGAATATATATCAGAGAACCTGAAAAAAGGTTTTATACGTCCCTCGACATCTCCTGCAGGAGCACCCATCTTCTTCGTAGG
This sequence comes from Leptobrachium leishanense, assembly GCA_009667805.1. NCBI lineage: Eukaryota > Metazoa > Chordata > Amphibia > Anura > Megophryidae > Leptobrachium > Leptobrachium leishanense. The sequence goes on along the minus strand of CM019064.1, from coordinate 342,540,365 downwards.
AAAGAAAGATGGGGGTCTTCGCCCTTGTGTGGACTACCGTGCCTTGAATAATATTACAATTAAAAACAAATATCCTTTGCCTTTAATATCCGAACTCATGGATCGATTAAGAACCTCGTCAGTGTTTACTAAACTTGATTTACGAGGCGCGTACAATCTGGTGAGAATACGAGACGGAGACGAGTGGAAGACGGCCTTCAGGTCCAGGTATGGACATTTCGAGTATTTAGTAATGCCATATGGTCTCTGCAATGCCCCTGCTACGTTTCAGAGATTTCTCAATGATATTTTCCAAGACATACTGGACTGTTACGTAATAGTATATTTGGATGACATATTAATTTATTCTGACACGGCTGAAACGCATAGGGATCATGTACGAACTGTATTGCTACGTCTATTGAAACACAAACTGTATGTAAAGCTGGAAAAATGTTTATTCGATACACAACGCATTGACTTTCTTGGTTTCATCATTACCCCCGGGCACATCCAGATGGATCCAGCCAAGATAGAAGCAGTCACGGATTGGCCAGCTCCTGCCAACAGAAAGGGGGTCCAGTGTTTTTTGGGTTTTTGCAACTTTTACAGAAAATTCGTAAAGAACTTCTCCAAGATAGCCAAACCATTGACTGACCTAACCCGTATCCATACCCGTTTTTCTTGGTCTACAGCAGCTCAAGACGCTTTTGATCTATTAAAAAGAACTATCACTACCGCACCTATCCTCTCGATTCCCAATCCTTCTCATCCGTATATCCTAGAGGTAGATGCCTCGGCTTTCGCTGTTGGAGCCGTTTTATCTCAAAGACAACAAGAAACTGAAGTAATGCATCCTATATCATTTTTTTCTAAAACCCTTTCCGCAGCCGAAAGGAATTATGACGTCGGAGAGAGAGAATTGCTGGCAATCAAACTGTCTCTGGAAGAATGGCGTCATCTCCTTGAAGGCGCTCACCATCCAGTGTCCATCCTTACTGACCATCGGAACTTGGAATACCTACAACAAGCACGCAGATTGAAACCGAGACAAGCACGATGGGCTCTTTTCTTCAGTCGGTTCGACATGCATATCACATACAGACCTGGTAGCAAAAACGGGAAAGCCGATGCCTTGTCAAGAGCTAAAGATAACATTCAAGTAATCAATGATGATTTCATACTACCCAGAACCTGTTTTGCCACGATTAAGTTATCCCTCTGGGACGTGATAAAGAAGAACACACCCCCTATCGATCAAACGATTCCTTCAATGGCACTAACCGCGCAGAACGGATTCCTGTTCCACCATCAGAAGGTATTCGTGCCGTCCGCAGCAGTACTGTCTGTACTTCAATATTGTCACGACTCCCCCCTAGGGGGTCATGGGGGTAAACACAAGACACTGGATCTGATAAACTGTTTCTTCTGGTGGCCTCATCTACAGAAAGATACCGTATCGTATGTGAAGAATTGCCCAGTATGCATCAGAGCCAAAGTCTCCCACCAGCGTCCACAGGGTTTGCTTCAACCATTGCCTGTTCCTCAGATTCCTTGGGAGGATATATCTATGGACTTTATAGTCGAGCTACCCGCATCCGCCGGATATAACACCATAATGGTGGTAATTGACAGATTCTCCAAGATGGCTCATTTTTTACCCCATGCAGGAATACCCACGGCAGCACAAACCGCATCATTGTTTGTTCGAGAAATATTCCGGTTACATGGACTACCCTCTACCATTATATCCGATAGAGGGTCTCAATTTACTTCTCTTTTTTGGAAAGCCTTTTGTAAAAATCTCCATATGCAGCAGAGCCTATCCACGGCATATCATCCTCAGACCAACGGTCAGACCGAGCGAACTAATGGCACCCTGGAACAATATTTACGATGTTTTACTTCCCATCTCCAAGACGACTGGGCGGAGCTGTTACCCATTGCAGAATTCGCATACAACAATCAGATCCATCGTTCTATCAATTCTTCTCCATTTTTTGTCAACTACGGTCAGCATCCGGTGATGTTTCCTGGTTCACCTTTAGTTAGCAATATTCCTTCCTTGGATCAGCGTATGGCCTGTATACACGACGGCTTTAAACAAGTCAGATCTGCTCTTCTATCAGCTCAACGTTCCTACAAGCGTTATGCTGATCGCCACCGGGTTCCTGCACCCTTATATAAAGTGGGTGATTTGGTGTGGCTGTCTTCCAAGCACGTGACGCTGAATTGTCCTTCACGAAAGTTGGGGCCTCGCTTTTTGGGTCCTTTTCCGATTACCAGGGTTGTTTCTTCTTCGGCAGTACAGCTTCGCTTGCCTGATGAGTACAAGATCCACCCGGTTTTCCACGTATCTCTTCTCCATCCTTCGGAACCGGATCCATTCCCTGATCGCACTCCTTCCCGTCCAGGTCCTGTAGTGGCGGTGAACGATGATGAGTATGAAGTACAGGAGATATTGGATTCCCGTTTCCACAGTCGTCGCCTGGAGTATCTGGTTCACTGGACTGGTTATGGCCCTGAGGAGGACTCCTGGGTTTCCGCCGCTGACGTCCACGCTCCTGACCTTGTTCGTGCTTTCCACATGGCTCATCCGACGCGCCCTCGGAGAGGTCGCCTTGTTGGGGGGCTCTGTCAGGGTTCCATACCGCCGCTCCTAGGCTGCGCTCCGGTCCCGGGCACTGGCGGGCATTCCGACGCTCGTGGCGTCCATCAATCCTCCTCCCTCGTGGCCAACCTGCAGAGTGAAGCGCGCATGCGCACGTTTTCCCGGGCTAACAAAGGGCGTCGTACGCTGGTACGCTCGGGACGGCCGACGGCAGTTCACACGTCAGAGACCGCCGAGAGGTTCCCCATAAAGAGTCGCCTGGCTGATAGTTCAGTACTAGTTTATTCTAGTCTGTTGCGCTGTTAATTACTTGTTTCCTGAGACTGTGATTCTGACCCATGCCTGGATATATTACTACGCTGCCTGCTTTAACCCTTCGACCTCTGCCTGGATATATGACTACGCTGCCTGCTTTAACCCTTCGACCTCTGCCTGGATATATGACTACGTCGCCTGCTGTAACCCTTCGATCTCTGCCTGGAGATATTGCTACGCTACTTATACCGCTCAGCTATAGGTACATCTTGCATATTGGCTCCAACGCTACCACCGCTACGTGCAACCCTGACAGCCTTCTTTTGGATCAACAGCAGTAGTTGATATGTCATCCTTAGTTCAGCCTATGTAACTATGTAAATTATTCAGATAAATCAAGCCAATAGTGTGGTGGGAGTTCAGTAAGTCCAAGGAGGACTAGTCAATGTTTGTAATTTAAACCTTTCACTGTGTTCACGAGCAACAGCAGCAGACACAGCAGTAAGCAATCATATTAATATGATCTGGAGCTATGCTCTGCAACAAATTAATTTAATTTGTAATGACAAACGTGTTTTGTTTGTATTTGGGCTCTAGAATATGCCCTTAAGACTTAGCACCTTGGGCATCATGCCTACAGTGCTAACACTTTTTAAAACAAGCTGGAGAATGTCTGTAGTGGACAGCTTCCCAGCTGAATCTTCATGGAGCTAAAAACTGCAGTAACTGTATTTTGCCACCAGATGGTGAAATCTCCCTGCCAAATAGGTTATTACAGTAAGGAATACATTAGGAATATTCGCAAATATTTCATACTGTTTAATTTATTAAAATGATTTTCCAAAAAAAACCAAACGCTGGTACCTGAAATTGTTTTTCTTTTTTTTTAAATCACTTGTTATTGAAGAGGTTAAAGAAGAATCTGTTACAATGATAAGAAACAATGCAAAAGAAGAACATAATATGGATGGACACAGGCAATTAGGCAATCTTTTCGGAGGGTAGTGGAAAATTAATTTAGTATAGCTGCATATGACAGATGCAGCCTGTTATACATTTGAATTAACGCATCACGCTGGTAGTTAATGGACACGGTTAGGAGGATTCAGGTATTTGTAAGCTGCAGTTGAATATTAACAAGGTTCTTTTTAATAATCGAACATCTGATGGCTTACAGATTGCAGTTGGTGAAACTTTGCAGAATTTCTCTTGCATTTATGATTCATGTAAATGACCCAAAGTCTTGGCTGTGTGTAGGCTTTGTAGAATACCTCAAGCCTTTGTGCTTTGTGTAAATGGCTCTACAGAGTGTAGCGTGTCTGTGGGCTATACATAATTTTTCTAGCCATTGTGCTCGCTGTTAATGGCTGATCAGAGTATTGTGTGTCTGTAGGCTACACTGAATTTATCTGACTATCGGTACTGCTGTAAATTTGATGAGTGGTGTTTTGATGAAAATAATATGAGGACAAAACAACACTTTTGTATAGGTTGTTCTTCAGGGACCTCAAAGTATTTCAACAGATTTTTACGAAATATCACAGAATGGGCAGGCTTTCAATTGCTTGTAATTTTATAACATTCTTTGTATTGCAAACTTTCAGAAAGATTTATAACCTATTATACATATTTAGTAAATGCTCTTTGTATAAAAAGTTTACAAAATACTTTATGTATAAATGGTGTGTAAAAATAATATATGTGTAGCAATGAAAGATCTCTAAAATGCTCAGTCACGCGCGTATTCAAGAAAAATACATTTGTGGAAATTTCAAAATGTGCAGTCAATATACAGGGAGAGGGGGTAGAAAACTACAGCTGCAAATGGCAAAAAATGAAAGGTAAGTGCACTAATGGAATACCCAACCTTAACCTAAGACTGAACGATTTTATATGCTGTCCCTATAACCGTTGTTCCAAAACGGTCATCAGAACCACCGAGACAGAATAACGGTGAAATACCCCAGCTGGCTCATACCCAAAAGCAGGCTCCAAATAAGAACAGTGAACAGTTAAAAAACAGAAGACATCTCTCGAGCGCAATCATTCATTGTTAGGGTAAGGTTGGGTGTTTCATTTGTGCATTTACCTTTCATTTTTTTTCATTTGCAGCTGTAGTTTTCTACACTCCCCCCCCCCCCCTGTATATTGACTGGTTTCTGTTACCTGTATGCTTCTCATTTGGGTCCCTTTTTCCCTTTATTATGGGCTCTGTTTACACATAAGATCATTTCTATTTATTTTTCGGACTTTGTATTTATCGTTAATCTTTTGTCTGTTTTATTTTCAATAAAGTTTCTTTATTATTTCTTTGTCATATTGCAGACTTGGTGTAGCGGCACACTCCAACCTTGCTTGGTGTCTGCCATTCCTATCTTGGTTACACTTTATGAGGTTTAGTCCAAATCACTACACCAGGTTTTTTCCTCTTTTGCTACATTTGTGGTGTGTTTTAAACTCCTGCTACAGTCTGCAAGCTCACCCACTGTAAGGCATTGCGGAGTATTCATGGGGATGTTTTGCTGTTATGTCTACACTCTTCTTTGGTGTGATTGATGTCTTAAAGTAACACTCTATCCGCAATTTCATTTTACTTAAGCCATCAGCTCCACTTTAGTTAACCAAAGCCAGTGCCTATCAACACAGAAAAAATAGAAAGAACTCCAAAATCCACAAAATAATTTCAAATGGATTTAATCCAACATCAAGAAAGGCAACGTTTCGACCAACTGGTCTTTGACAAAGACCAGTTGGTCGAAACGTTGCCTTTCTTGATGTTGGATTAAATCCATTTGAAATTATTTTGTGGATTTTGGAGTTCTTTCTTTCTATTTTTTCCGGTTATTGGGGCTGTGGAGCAAGAGACCCCCACTCCATTGATCCACGGTGAGGTGTACTCGAGTTTATACTTTTATGAACAATTCCTATCAACACAGAAGCATCTAATTGGCTGTGTGAGCTAGTCACAGACGCTGATGGTCAAAGCAATTGAAGCTAGTCCGATGGACAAAGAAATCGTGGCCGCTTTTTGTGTTCTTTTTCAGTTACAATTAAATATTCCATTCTGTTTTACTTTAAACACTTTCTCAACCAGGGCAGACATCAGAAATGATGGGGCCCCTTACTAAAACTCACGATGGGGCCCCCAGGGCCCCCCCTGGCACTCCCTCAACCTCTAACAGCTTTTCTCCCCCTTCAAAAAAAAAAGGACATAACATAGCACCACAGCAATAAAACTCCCAGTAATGTGCAGTGTGTATTAGCGTATCACAGTATCCACAGCAATAAAACTCACAGTAATGAGCGGTGTGTCTGAACGTATGACAGAATCCACAGCAATAAATCTCACAGAAACGGGCTGTGTATGATGGCCTTTGGGTCTGGGTCTGGTCCCTGGGCCTTGGGGTCTGGTCTGGGCCCTGGGTCTGGTCCCTGGGACTGGGCCTTGGGGTCTGGTCCCTGAGGTCTGGGCCCTGGGTCCAGGCTGGGCCTGGTCCCTGGGTCTGGCCTGGGGTCTGGTCCCTGGGTCTGGGCTCTGGTCCCTGGGGCCTGGGGTCTGGCCTGGGCCCTGGTCTCTGGGTCTGGTCCCTGGGCCTTGGCCCTTGGGGCCTGGGGTCTGGGCCCTGGGGTCTGGGCCTTGGGGTCTGGGCCCTGGGTTTGGGGTCTGGGCCCTGGGTCTGGGCCTTGGGGTCTGGGCCCTGAGTTCGGGCCTTGGGGTCTGGGCCCTGAGTTTGGGCCTAGGGGTCTGGGCCTTAGGGTCTGGGCCCTGGGGTCTGGGCCCTGGGTTTGGGCCTTGGGGTCTGGGCCTTAGAGTTTTGGGGTCTGGGCCCTGGGGTCTGGGCCTTGGGGTCTGGGCCCTGGGTTTGGGCCTTGGGGTCTGGGCCTTAGGGCCTTGGGGTCTGGGCCCTGGGTCTGGGCCTTAGGGTCTTGGGGTCTGTACCTTGGGGTCTGGGCCCTGGGGTCTGGGCCTTGGTCTGGGCCCTGGGGTCTGGGCCTTGGGGTCTGGGCCCTGGGTTTGGGCCTAGGCCCTGGGTTTGGGGTCTGGGCCTTGGGGTCTGGGCCCTGGGTCTGGGCCTTGGGGTCTGGGCCCTGGGGTCTGGGCCTTAGGGTCTGGGCCCTGGGCCTAGGGGTCTGGGCCCTGGGTTTGGGCCTAGGGGTCTGGACCCTGGGCCCTGGGTGCTGGGTCTTAGGGTCTGGGTCTGGGCTCTGGGCCCTGGGTCTGGGCCTTGGGGTCTGGGCCCAGGAGTTTGGGCCCTGGGTTTGGGGTCTGGGCCTAGGGGTCTGGGCCTTAAGGTCTGGGCCCTGGGTCTGGGCCTTGGGGTCTGGGCCCAGGGGTCTGGGCCCTGAGTTTGGGCTTTGGGTTCTGGGCCTTGGGATCTGGGCCCTGGGTCTGGGCCTTAAGGTCTGGGCCCTGGGTCTGGGCCCTGGGTCTGGGCCCTGGGGTCTGGGCCTTGGGGTCTGGGCCCAGGGGTCTGGGCCCTGAGTTTGGGCTTTGGGTTCTGGGCCTTGGGGTCTGGGCCTTAGGGTCTGGGTCCTGGGCCTTGGGGTCTGGGCCTTAGGGTCTGGGCCCTGGCTCACCACTCCGCTGTCTTCTTTTCTTCTATCTTCTTCTCTTCTTCTTCCCGGTCGCTCCAGCTCCGGCGCGCAACTTCACTGAGTGGAGGGGCGGAGCCAAAGCAACGTGCTTGGGAGGCCCTCACACGCTGCTTGGCCCCGCCCAGCCAGGAAGTGAAGCTGCCAGGAGCCGGAGGAGACACAGTGTCTCAGTCTCCTCTGGCTCCTGCAGCAGCAGCAGCGACACAGCTCCGGATTCGGACTCATCGAGTCCGATACCAGAGCTGGTAAAGGGCAACGCCGCTGCCGTCGGGGGCCCGGGAACCACCCACCAGGCCGGGCCCCTTACGGCAGCATGGGGCGTAATGCCCTGATGGCGGCCCTGTTCTCAACATCTACTGTGACGGCCATATCCATGGAGTGTTGCCAAGATGGTCCTTCTCCAATCTCCACACGATCTCTAGAATTCACCCAGAATGAACGTCAAGTTTCTGCCCATCTCTTGCACTAAGGCCCTTCTCCCCGATTGCTCAGTTTGGCTAGATGACCAGCTCTAGAAAGAGTCTTGATTGTTCCAAACTATATCCTTTTAAGAATTATAGAGTCTGCAATTGTCAGGGTAGGTACCTTTATAGGTACTGACCTTACAGGTGATGAGGCCGTTATGCAGGTCTCGGGGATGCACACACTTGTGGGAGAGGAGAACAACACAGGAGGGCTGTGGGACAGGGCACACTGGAACTCACAGGTTGGCTGAGGGTAATGAGGAAAGCAATCCTTGAGTCCAGATACAAGGGTAGTTGCTCCTGGGAGAGCACGGTGGGAAGGGTAGTTGCTCCTGGGAGAGCACAGTGGGTATTGGGGGGTCTTGGAGCAGGGGAAACACAATGAGTATATAGGGAATGCAGGTTTCTGGAGCTTGGTCTTTGCAGCTCTTATTCCTGGGAATAAGTAACAACAATGAAGCACTGTGGGAAGGTAGAAGGGAACTTTTATTGGTTAGCCACATGGGTGTGTCACGTGACCTGAGGTATGTGTGTATTGTGATTTAACTGTTTATTAGCTGGTTCACAGCAGAAGAGCAGCACCTTTCATGGAGCTGCCACTTTCATGGAATGACACAAGAACGGGCAGGTACGGTCCTGACAGTACCCCCCTCGTTAGAAATCGCACTCTGGGCGAGGAAGTGACCGGAATACCAGCCTGGGCACACATCTTCCTCTGGTGTCTTCAGGATGTCATAGCCATAGAGTGGCAGGAAAATGTTCACAGAATGGTCACCCCGGTGGGTGACCGGACAGGTAAGCCCTGCACCTCTGGAAGGTGGAATAAGGATCTGCAGCTTTCTTGGGCACATCAGGAAGGGGGTCTGGATTGTTGGTTGGGGTACACTTTTTCCTCTGGCGGCGCCGTGTCCGAGATCTGGACGTCTTGGTGACATCATCCACGGTGGGTATCCTTTGGTCTCGTGGGGGTAGAACAGTGACTGTAGATCCCACTCGCTGACCTGGAGGTCCCTGTGAGCGTCGGGCTGTTTGTGGTTCATCATCGTCAGAGTCCTCAGTGTCCCAGACCCCTGGCGCATATTCATAAATCGGGTGGCAGGGTGACAGATACCGCTGGATGTGAGTACTGGGAGTTGCAGTGGTCAACGCCATAATTGATCTCCTGGATTGGCTTTCAGCTTCCCGGAGCTTCAGTGCCTCCTCAAACCTCACCAGGTCTTCTATACAGACTACTGTCCCATTAGAAGCGTACACACAGTCTGGAGGTGCAGTAGTAGCACTGGCCACAATGTGCTGCCTGGGAGTGATGGGTGTGCTGATTGAAGTCAGAGCGGTCTCCATATCCATGGGAGGATCAGACTCCTCAGACACTGGGTACTCTTGCTCTATAGATTCAGACTCCAGGGATTCTGTGGGTTCTGTCTCCATGGGCAGTACTTCGTCCTCATCCTCCTCAGAGCTAGCTGCCAGGGACACCGAACCTCTGGGTACCATGATTATGGATCGTCTGGGGGCAAGCTTCGGTGCAGGAGATTTCCTGGGAGCTGGCTTGGGCACTTTCACAGGCTTTGGCACCAGTGCAGGCTTTGGTGCTTTAGCAGACCTGGGCTTAGGTGCAGGCACGGTAGCTTTCACCGGTTGGGGCGGCGGTGCAGGCTTGGTCACTGCAACAGACTTGGGAATTGCTGCAGGCTTAGGCCCTGGTGCAAGCCTGGTCTCTTCACGCGGGGGCAGCGTGATCTTGACACAGGGCGTACTTCTTGGCATAGGAGGTTTGTCAAGTCTTCGCCCAGGGACTTGTTTCTTGGGTGGTCTTATTGAGCAGTCTACCAAGAAATGGTTGGAACCCCCACAGTACAGGCAGAGATTGAGGGTCTGCCTTCTGTTACGCTCCTCTGGTAATAGGGGATCACGTTTCTTTCCAGCAGGAGTACGCACCTTAGTGGAGGAGTCCCATACTGTTTGTAACAGCTCTTTCATGAGGGTGGACAGGTGTTGGAATAGGTCCTGGAAAGTTCTCCTAATCACCTCCATTACAGCGTGCATTACTGCGGTCTCATACCTTTCTGGCTTCATTTGTGTCAGGGTAGGTACCTTATAGGTTCTGACCTTACAGGTGATGAGGCCGTTATGCAGGTCTCGGGGATGCACACACTTGTGGGAGAGGAGAACAGCACAGGAGGGCTGTGGCACAGTGCACACTGGAACTCACAGGTTGGCTGAGGGTAATGAGGAAAGCAATCCTTGAGTCCAGATACGAGAGTAGTTGCTCCTGGGAGAGCATGGTGGGAAGGGTAGTTGCTCCTGGGAGAGCACGGTGGGAAGGGTAGTTGCTCCTGGGAGAGCACGGTGGGAAGGGTAGTTGCTCCTGGGAGAGCACGGTGGGAAGGGTAGTTGCTCCTGGGAGAGCACGGTGGGTATTGGGGGGTCTTGGAGCAGGGGAAACACAGTGAGTATATAGGGAAAGCAGGTTTCTGGAGCTTGGTCTTTGCAGCTCTTATTACTGGGAATAAGTAACAACAATGAAGCACTGTGGGAAGGTAGGAGGGAACTTTTATTGGTTAGTCACATGGGTGTGTCACGTGACCTGAGGTATGTGTGTATGGTGATTTAACTGTTTATTAGCTGGTTCACAGCAGAAGGGCAGCACCTTTCATGGAGCTGCCACTTTCATGGAATGACACAGGAACGGGCAGGTACGGTCCTGACAGCAATGCTCTTGGGAACATTCACTGTAGCTGAAATTTGTTATCAGCCCTCTAGAGATCTGTGCCTGAACACAATCCTGTCTCTGAGCTATGCAGGCAGTTCCTTTGACCTCATAACTTGTTTTTTGTTCTACTGTGCATTTACTACTATGAAACCTTTTGGACAGGTGCATTCCTTCACATCTAATGCCCAATGGCCAAGTCAAGCAGGGATGCTTGGAAATGCAGTTCCTCCGCTACTTTTTTTCTTCAGGAGGAACAGAGTTCCCTTTTGGCCCAAACACTGAAAAGCTTTATTTTAGGTTTCAATTCTGTGTTTTTTTTAGTAAGTCACAAGAAATATATTTACTACAATTATCATAAATATTCCAGAAAATCCAGTTTATCATTATATTTAAACATTAATATAAAATTTTAGTGTGGGATGGCAGGTTAGTACATCATGTCAACTGGAGAACAGAAATCTAGGTATAATTATTATCTCATAACTAGACTCCTGATCATGCCCAGTAAGTTGAATTTGCCACAGACTACAAAAGTGTTGAACGCTTTGCAAGATTAGCCAGACAAATGGGATGCATCTGAGCTATACTACATTTTAAATAATAAAAAAAAGCTTGATTTTCTAATTGGTCCTTAGTTCTAGTGTAGGATTGCGTCCAAAAATTGAATCATTAAATTTTCTTTAAAAAGTTCATGGGAATTTTCTATGGTAACAATAGTATGGCTTGTACAAATTAATAATCAGTGTTGTGTGGGCTTCTTCTACCTCTTTATTAACATGTGTAGTTTAAAAATCTACAGTTATTCGTTCACTACCGTTGTGTTGAGAAGCTTTCTGTCTCTATTGTATTCCTAGTATATAGTCAAACATTATTCTTTAATTACAGGATCACATGACAGTACATTTTGTGTACTGAACAACTTTGTTTCATAGTTTGCTGCTGTCACCTAATGTCGCTAATATGCATATCTATGATCTTCCTGTGACAACAGTCACTCTGAACTGGGGGTACCTGGACTGGTAGATGTGGGACTATGGGTTATGCCTGCTCCTATGTCTAAGTCACCCTGTGCCTATAAGGGTATAGGGTGCTTGTGACATTATGTGTGAATATTCATATCGTTAATATGATTATTATCTATGCTTATCCGTTACTTTTTATTATGGCTAATATGATTACTGTGTGGGTCACTGTAGCCCTTTCAAACTCTCCCTGTCTAGAATACAGTCATGGCCGAAATTATTGGCACCCCAGACATTTTTCCAGAAAATCAAGTATTTCTCACAGAAAAGTATTGCAGTAACACATGTTTTGCTATACACATGTTTATTCCCTTTGTGTGTATTGGGAAAAAAACAAAAAAAGCGAGGAAAAAAAGCAAATTGGACATAATGTCACACAAAACTCCAAAAATGGGCTGGACAAAATTCTTGGCACCCTTTCAAAATTGTGGATAAATAAGATTGTTTCAAGCATGTGATGCTCCTGTAAACTCACCTGGGACAAGTAACAAGTGTGGGCAATATAAAAATCACACCTGAAAGCAGATAAAAAGGAGAGAAGTTCACTTAGTCTTTGCATTGTGTGTCAGTGTGTGCCACACTAAGCATGGACAACAGAAAGAGGAGAAGAGACCGGTCTGAGGACTTGAGAACCAAAATTGTGGAAAAATATCAACAATCTCAAGGTTACAAGTCCATCTCCAGAGATCTAGATTTGCCTTTGTCCACAGTGCGCAACATTATCAAGAAGTTTGCAACCCATGGTATTGTAGCTAATCTCTCTGTGGGTGGACGGAAGAGAAAAATTGAAAGGTTGCAACGCAGGATAGTCTGAATGGTGGATAAGCAGCCCCAAACAAGTTCCAAAGAAATTCAAGCTGTCCTGCAGGCTCAGGGAGCATCAGTGTCAGCGCAAACTATCCATCGACATTTAAATGAAATGAAACGCTATGGCAGGAGACCCAGGAGGACCCCACTGCTGACAGAGACATAAAAAAGCAAGACTGCAGTTTGCCAAAATGTACTTGAGTAAACCAAAATCCTTCTGGGAAAACGTCTTGTGGACAGATGAGACCAAGATAGAGCTTTTTGGTAAAGCACATCATTCTACTGTTTACCAAAAATGGAATGAGGCCTACAAAGAAAAGAGCACAGTACCTACAGTGAAATATGGTGGAGGTTCAATGATGTTTTGGGGTTGTTTTGCTGCCTCTGGCACTGGGTGCCTTGAATGTGTGCAAGGCATCATGAAATCTGAGGATTACCAAAGGATTTTGGGTCTCATGGTAGAGTCCAGTGTCAGAAAGCTGGGTTTGCGTCCGAGATCTTGGGTCTTCCAGCAGGACAATGACCCCAAACATACGTCAAAAAGCACCCAGAAATGGATGGCAACAAAGCGCTGGAGAGTTCTGAAGTGGCCAGCAATGAGTCCAGATCTAAATCCCATTGAACACCTGTGGAGAGATCTTAAAATTGCTGTTGGGAAAAGGCGCCCTTCCAATAAGAGAGACCTGGAGCAGTTTGCAAAGGAAGAGTGGTCCAAAACTCCGGGTGAGAGGTGTAAGAAGCTTATTGATGGTTATAGGAAGCGACTGATTTCAGTTATTTTTTCCAAAGGGTGTGCAACCAAATATTAAGTTAAGGGTGCCAAGAATTTTGTCCAGCCCATTTGTGGAGTTTTGTGACATTATGTCCTATTTGCTTTTTTCCTCCCTTTTTTTGTTTTGTTCCAATACACACAAGGAATAAACATGTGTATAGCAAAACATGTGTTACTGCAATACTTTCTGTGAGAAATACTTGATTTTCTGGAAAAATGTCTGGGGTGCCAATAATTTCGGCCATGACTGTATGTTTACATTTGTATCAGGTGATCGTCTACTTGTATTACTTCTTATCTGTTCTCTAGACAGTCTGATGTGTTTGATTGCACGGCACCCTATTGTTTCATGTCTGGATATGTCTGGTTCACTTTAGGAGGAGGGAAGCAACAGGATGTAATTTTACCTTGGTCTCTCTAGGCCCTCTTGGCACTGTATATATTTGGTTCAGATGATTCAATAAAGGTATTCCTGTGTGTTTTGCCCCAAGCTCTGAGTGCTGCCTCATTTCTAGGGAATGCTAGTGTTCCTATCCTTAACCTTCGGCTAAGTGCTTGAGAAGGCACGAAAGACTGTTGGTGGGAATATGGGGTCTGACAAGGGAGTGGCATTAACCTCCCTGGCGGTTATCCCGAGTGTGGCTCAGGGTTAAATTTCAATGATGAAAGCGGTAACCCCGACCCACACTTGGGCTGGATACATAACTGTACCTGCGCTCCCTAGCTGACCTCCCGCAATCTCATTCTCCTCTGTCCGATTGCGGCGTCCTGCTTCCTGGTTCCCTTGTCACAAGAAGGGAACCAGGAAGCAGGATGCCATGATCGGACTAAGGTAACTGCGGGGGACAGTGAGGCTAGGGTCAGACGAGCGCAGTTTTAACGTGCGTTTAGCTGCACGAAATCACGGCCGTGCTAGCAGCAAATGACGTCCAATGCCGGGGAACACACGAAGTATGGCCGCACGAAAGTTCGTCCGCGCAACGCAAGTGGCAAACGAATGCATTTTGTCGAACGTGAAACCACTAGTACGGGCGTACAAAGTGCGCTGCGTCCGCTAGCGGCGTGTGTGCGTGATTGGGAGACGTCAGACGCTGCTAATGTCCGGCCAACATAACGTCCAGACACAAAAAGTGTTTTATTAATGATCCGTACAAAATCACGAACGCAAATGCGCATCGTATGACCGCTATCGCGTACTCCGTGAAAAAATGCGTCCATTCGTTCGAACGCACTTTTTCACAGACAACGCGAAAATGCGTTCGTCTGACCCTAGCCTTAAGGGAGCGCCGGTACAGGTATGTATCCAGCCCAAGTGTGGGTCGGTGTTACCGCTTTCAGCATTGAAATTTAATCCCGAGCCACACTCGGGAATACTGCCAGAGGGATGAAAAAAATGGTACCGATTCTACCATATAAAATATGTCAGAATCAGACCGCCAGGGAGGTTAACAGATGTGACCCAGTTGGGGTACGGAGATCTGTTACAATTTTACAGAAGAAATCCCACAGTAAATCTTTCACCTGTGTATTTGGAGGCCTAATTAGCAAAGGATTAATATCAATACCCCATGAGAGAACCTATGAACACTTAACTATTCCCTTCCTGGTTAAATGATTTAATATTATTATTATTTCCATAACCTATAAGTAATGAATTTAAGTAACCATGTGTTAGAAAAATTAAAATACCTGCAATAATGATCATTCTCCTTTCAATAATTTGTCCTTCTAATAATGTAAGGGAGCTAAATGTTAGAAAATTTAAATGTCCTTTAATTTCCAAGGGGTTATTATTCATGACTGGATCATTTGTTCTCATTACTTAGGTGGATACGTGCCAGAAACAGAAGTAAGACAGAAGCAGCAACAGATGCAGGCACAGGCCAAGTACCAAAAAATGGTAAGATCCTATTTTATGTTAGTACCGCTATTAATTAAGGTTTAAAGGAACACTCCACTGAAAAATCACCCCCCCCCCCCCGTTTATCTATCCTAATCTATCCCTATTCCCTTAATTAATCGTTGGGGTGTTTTTTTTTTGTGTAACTGTAATACTTACCCTAAAATCCACTGGTTTCCAGCGGCGTCTTTTTTTTTTTATATACTCACCTACCTCCTCTTCCGCTCCCGTCCTTCTTGCATTGTTCTTGCCTTCTGGTTTATGTGAGAAGCGCGCATGCGCGCCTCTCACGTAAACCAGCCAATCGGCAGGCTTCCTCCCGGCTCCCTCTGAGGATTAGTGTTGCGCGCAAGAGGATGCGCGCAACACTAACCCTCAGCCGCTGCCGCCAGCTACTGCGGCGAGTTGGAGACGTCATCGCTCTGAAAGCGCGATGACGTCTCCTACTCGGCAAAAGTCGGCAGAAGTGGGAGATCTGAATCCCGCTCTGCTGACTGACAGCTGGAAGGGCGGAGTAAAGTCCTCTGCCTCTCTCAGCTGTTTTCAGCTTTTTCAGCTGAACTGCTGAGCGGAGGGAGGGGAGACAGAGGGCGGCATACTCCGGGCATCATGACCACCTAAAAAAGCTTAGGTGGTCATGATGCCTAGAGTATCCCTTTTAATATAAACCATACAGCATGGGTCAGCAACCTTGGCCCTCAAGATGTTTTAGAACTACATCTCCCATGATGCTTAACCATTCATTAGACTGAGGCTAGAGACTCATCATGGGTTGTAAATGTAGAAATGTAGTTCCAAAACATCTTGAGGACCAAGATTGTTGACACCTGCCTTACAGTCTACGCTCCTGGATGAGAGTTTAGTTGGAGGTGACCTACCAGTAAAATCTCATCCAGGAGCGGTAAACTTGTTATATGCCTTCAAATATCTTACATCCTGTGAGTGATATTCCAGCGGGGCTTTATATTTCATTGTGTTATGGTCTGCACTATGTACATGTGATTTTATATTGCAGATACTACTCCATTTATTTATATGTCATTAACTCCTTCACTGCTGACCCATTTCAACCCTGTGGGAAAATAAGGGAAAGGTTTTGTTTTTATTTAGGATTCTTTTTTACACTGTTCACACCCAATATGGTCAAGATGGATATCATTGGAAAGGTCAGATTCTGCCATTTCCAATGCTGCTTCGACTGACCATGTGCCACACACGTGTACGGAGATACAGCGGTCCGAAAGACCCCTGTGCCTCCTGGCTAGTGTGGGACAGGTAGTACAGTGCCTCTCTCCCTGCCTCTATGTCGGGACACTGATCCAGCATTTCCCGTCACTGGGGAGGGTGCATCTGTTGGGGACTAGGGGGAGCTTTGGAAGCAGAGAGCATCCACGTCTCTCTGCCTCCCTGTGTGATGCTGTGCTGCAGCTGATGGTGTAGGGGGTCGCCTGAATGCTGGTCCCTGATGGGGGGCACACAAGAGTAACATGGGGGGCCAGGAGTAACCTTGAGGGGGCATTGGCAATTGCCTCATGACTTGTCCCTCCCTGGCTGCTGTCCAGGTCTTGCAAGGAGCTCCATCTCTTCCTCAGCAGCCCCCCCTGGTGCACACATTGTGCAATGTGCGGGGACCGTAAGATGATGGCACAATGGGAAATGAGCCAGATACGGAAGTCCGGCATTCTCTGCTTGGTGCACGCACAGCCAGAACTGCATCAGCAGGTGCCACCACTGTGCAGTCTGTGGTTGCAGCAGCAGAAAGGGCTTCCGCTGCCATTAGAGTCTCCGGCCAAAAAAATAATGCGGCCGCATCCTAATTAAAGGGACATGCATGCTTTGCTAGTGTGCTTTTAAAAACGTGCAATGCCTCTTGAATGAGTCAGTAGTGTCATTCGTCAGGCATAAAATGCAGGTAAATATGATATTTTTTCATATTTACCTGATCTTCTTTCTTGGTGTTTTCCATGCCCACCTCAGGAGGCAGTTTGAACTAACCAACCTAGGTAGAGCTAAAAAACACACTGAGCATGTGTGTCTGCGTTGCTCCTCCTCCCTCCTGCACTGTGAACTGAGGGGAGGGCGGGGCTGAACTTTCACCCCCAGCTACTGCAGAGACAGGGAAGGAAAGCAATCCATACACACAGCGAGAAAAAGCAACAGCAGAGAGATGGACAACAAAGAAAAGCACAGAGACACAGCAAGAAACGGTAAAGAGAGAAAGACGGCAAGATAAAGCAGAGAGCACTAGAAAAGGTGCAGTGAGAGTGCGCTCGTACAAGAGACAGCACAAGAAAGACTGTGTGAGTGAGTTTGAGTGAGCCAGTGAGTATGTAAATCTTGAAAGAGCGCAAGTGAGCGTGTCAGTAGGTGAGTGAGGGAGTCTGTGTGTGAGCAAGTCAGCGGGTGAGTGTGTGAGCGAGTCAGCGGGTGAGTGTGGGAGTGAGTCAGCAGGTGAGTTTGTTTTGCTTTCACAGTTGCAGAGATGTTAACCCCTTAGTGACCGGGCGGTTTTACACAAATCCATCCTTTAGTGACCGCTGCTGTTTTTACGTTTCTGCGCTGTTAGTGTTTAGGTCAAATTTTCCTCTTACTCGTTTATTCAGCCCACACATATTATACACCATTTTTCCCGCCATTAAATGGACTTTCTAGAAATACCATTATTTCCATCATATCGAATAATTTACTTTTAAAAAAAAAAATGAAATATGATGAAAAAATTGTAAAAACACACTTTTTCGTAATTTAATCCCCAAAATCTACAACCACCAAAAAAGACCCCGGCTAAATAGTTTCAAAATTTTGTCCCGAGACTAGAAATACCCAATTTTTATATGTTTTTGCTTTTTAACCCCTTCACTGCTGAGCCAGTTCACCTATGTGCGTTGCGCTCATTCTGGTCATTTTGTGCTAATTATTTTGAGATGACAGCCTAGGTCCTATTTAACTAAACCCCCCCCAGACAAAAAAAAACTTTAAAAAAAAATCATTTTTTTATTTTATTTTATTTGTTTATTATTTTTTTATTTTTTATTTAAAATTTTATTTTTAAACCATGATCAGGCCTTTCCAATGATGTCAAATATGACCAACTAGCTGCCACGGATCGGGAGATAGGGGGATCCTTAGGATCCCCTTATCTCTACATGGCAGCTAGAGAGTTAACTGGCCCACTGACATCCTCACACATATGGTGAGGTTGTCAGTGGGTGGGGGGGGGGACCTGGAGGCTTGGCCGACATCCAAGATGTCAGACCCCCTCCAGGTTCGAATCGCGTTTTGGCGCCAATTAGCGCCGAAACGCGATCCGGCAGCAAAATCGTTAATGCTACACAACGCTGAAAGGGGGAGACTCTCCCCTTTTCAGAGGTGCAAAAAGCATCTCCCTAGCTTCAATGGTTGGGGAGATAGAGGGCTCTGAAGGAGCCCCCCCTCCCCTCCATTGATTTCAATGGGGGCGCCTGCTGATGACGTCACCACGCAGCGTGGTGACGTCATCAAGCTCGCCGGCCCATGCAAATCAGGAGGGACGACTTCCTCCCTGCCAGATCTGCGAGGGATCCAGCGAGGGAGGTAAGTATCGGGCGTGAGGGGGGCGGAGGGGGGTTAGGTGCCGCTGACGTACAATGTACGTCTGAGCGTCTAAGGGAGACCCGTGGGCAGGACGTACATGGTACGTCAGCGGTCCTTAAGGGGTTAATATTCAGTTCCTCAGTTTCCCCAGTCTGAGATCCTGAGTGTGCACAGGGTTTCACTCACACAGGGTTTCATGTGCACAGCTTGTGTTCATACAGTTACAGGTATTTAAAATGTGCTAGCAAGTTCCGTAGCGCTGTACAATGGGAGAGGCAGAATAACAAATGTCCATACAAGTTAAACACGCAGAACAGTAGGAGAGAGAGGACCCTGCCCAAGAGCTTACAATCTAAGAGGAGAGGGGTGACACGCTGGGTGAGGGTAATAGCTGAGTATGTGAAGTAGTGGGGTGCAAGGGGGCTGCGGGCAAGATGGAGCAAGAAATGTAGTTCATGTGAAGCTTTGATGGGTGCAGTAGTGGGCAGGGCGGAGGTGGGGAATATTCAGGAAGTATGAACTGAAGAAACACCCCTAGCTGAGGGGCGTCGCCGGAGAAGATGAAATGACAGAGATTAAAGCAAGAAAATAAAAAATTTTATACATTTTTAAAACTTTTATTGATTTATTCTAGTTTGTCTATAGGTATAAAAGTGCTTAAATGTCAATTTAAAAAAACTTTTTCTAGACATGCATGTCCCTTTACTGCCTGGGCCCCCTCCAGTGGCGGAATGCCAGGTCCCGGTTGCAAGTGAAACCGCCACGACCCTGGTAGTTCTGCCTCTGTACAGGCCTCTAATTGATAACTTGGTAATAATATTGATAATATAATAGTGATAATATTATATTGATAATATTATTATCAATATAAGATAATATTGATAATAATATTCAGTTTGCACGTCTCCAAGGTAATGCTTAAAATCTGAACAAGAAAAAAAGGTGTCATCTGCGCTTATTCCTTTTACACAGTGTGAAACAAAACACAATTAGAGACAGTGGCGTCGTAAAGTGGGGGCGGGGGGTGCGGCCCGCACCAGGTGACACCCGCCTTTTAGGGTGACACCGTCACCCTAAGGGCGGGTGTCTCACCCCCCGCCGCGTATTCGCTCCCTGCGAGCGTCCGAAGCATGCAGCTTCAGCGCTCGCCTGGAGGAAACACGTCACCAGCCAATCGCGGCTGGTCACGTGGCTCTCCCAGGCGAGCGCCCAAGCTGTGCGCCGCCGGACGCTCAGAGGGAGCGAACAGAACACGCGGCGGAGGTGAGCTGGGGGCCTGGCAGTATCCATGTGCTGGGGCATTCCATGTGCTGGGGCATTCCATGTGCTGGGGCATTCCATGTGCTGGGGCATTCCATGAGCTGCTGGGGCATTCCATGAGCTGCTGGGGCATTCCATGAGGAGCTGGGGCAAATCCATGTGTGAGCTGGGGCATTCCATGAGGAGCTGGGGCAAATCCATGTGTGAGCTGGGGCATTCCATGAGGAGCTGGGGCAAATCCATGTGTGAGCTGGGGTATTCCATGAGGTGCTGGGGCAAATCCATGTGTGAGCTGGGGCATTCCATGAGGTGCTGGGGCAAATCCATGAGGAGCTGGGGCATTCCATGGGTGAGCTGGGGCATTCCATGAGGTGCTGGGGCAAATCCATGTGTGAGCTGGGGCATATCCATGTGTGAGCTGGGGCATATTCATGAGCTGCTGGGGCATATCTATGAGCTGCTGGGGCATATCCATGAGTGAGCTGGGGCATATCCATGTGTGAGCTGGGACATATCCATGAGCTGCTGGGGCATATCCACGAGTGAGCTGGGGCATATCCATGAGTGAGCTGGGGCATATCCATGAGTGAGCTGGGGCATATCCATGAGTGAGCTGGGGCATATCCATGAGCTGCTGGGGCATATCCATGAGCTGCTGGGGCATATCCATGTGTGCTGGGGCATTCCATGTGCTGGGGCAGTATATCCATGAGCTGGGGCAGTATCCATGAGCTGGGGCAGTATCCATGAGCTGGGGCATTATCCATGAGCTGGGGCATTATCCATGAGCTGGGGCAGTATCCATGAGCTGGGGCATATCCATGAGAGCAGCTGGGGCATTATCAATGAGAGCAGCTGGGGCAGTATAGCCATGAGCTGGGTCAAAATCCATGAGAGGAGCTGGGGCATTATCAATGAGAGGAGCTGGGGCAGTATATCCATGTGTGCTGGGGGCAGTATCCATGAGAGCTGGGGCAATAGCCATGTGTGAGCTGGTCTGGGGCAATATATCCATGTGTGAGCTGAGGCGCAATATATCCATGTGTGAGCTGAGGCGCAATATATCCATGTGTGAGCTGAGGCGCAATATATCCATGTGTGAGCTGAGGCGCAATATATCCATATGTGAGCTGGGGCAATATATATCCATGGGTGAGCTGCTGGGGGCAATATATATCCAGTCTAATCCAGAGCTGCTGGGGGCAATATATCCAGAGCTGCTGGGGGCAATATATATCCATGTGTGCTTTCACTGCCTTCGAACAGGCAACGTACTTGCTGGCAGTTGGCTAAAATTTGTGTGAGCATATGAGAGAGCTCCACAGCAATAAACCTCACAGTAATGTGCGCTGTGTGTGTGAGCATTCAGTGTTATATGGGAGTACTGATTTAGGAGTAAGAATAGTTAAAAAAAAAAATCTGTAAAACTCGGGGGGGGGGGGTGACACCATAAATTACCGCACCGGGTGACACCAACCCTAGTGACGCCACTGATTAGAGACTTTGGTTTCTATTAATGACCATTAAGAGAGCAAGCTCACCCGCCAACGTCAAGGCACCTCTAGTGAGGGGAAGTCCTATCCAAAAATGAAACCACAGGTTGCTGAGCAGCAAACCATAACTGCTCATGCTGCTTTTCAGTCATGAGGTAGGCTGGTGGGCCTTTATTTATGACCTCCCAGAAACAAATCCACCTTGGGATCAAAAAACCTTTTCTTGTTATGTTTTATACATGTTGCTGGGCTGGATACATTTGGTGGTTGCAGCCACCCCATCAGGGAATAGGCACGATCCCGCTCCTCCAATACTTAAAATCTGGCCTGTTAGGGGCCCTTGATGACTGGCATGGAGAAACAATGGCCCTAGATTGTGAGTTCCTACGGGAATAGGGCCTCATCTCCTCCTGTACTGTTTGTCAAATGTTGTTCAATGTATTGTATTGTAACCCTGTCTGTACTGTGCCTATTGTACAGTGCTGCGGAATATGCTGGCGCTTTATAAATAAAGAATAATAAAAAAATAAAAAAAATCATGGGTCAGTAAACTTATCCTTCCAAATGTTTTGTAACTACAATTCCCATAAGGCTCAGACAATCTAATGCATACCAGAGCATCAGGTGAGCGGTCATTAAACCAACTTGCAACAAGTACAAAAATAGCAAAGCTGCACTGAGCCATGCCAAAGTATGATGTAGGATGAAACCTCGCAGGTGGAATGCAGCTTTCCCTATTTTTGTGTACAGATAACATGTGTAGCTGCACAGGTTTAAAGAATTGGCATGCTTCATACAGATGTATTTTTGCTCTTTATTTTGTCTCCCTCTTTTTAGCTGATCCCATGAAAACTACAAGAAATAAAATGAAATAATGTTCAAAATATACAAAAACACAGTCCTTTACAAGTCTCTTTTGCAAAATGAACATGTCTTTCCAACAGAAATATGATAACTCCAGTTACACCATTTAAAGATCACATTGTCCATGTACAGTGATATAAAACATTATAATATAAACAAATTCAGAGGTAAATTAGAGTGTGTGTGCCTCTTAGACCACCTGCAGATAAAGTTCTTATAAGTATTGAAGCAACACACTGAGCTCTCTCCTCCAGCAACCGCTACAGCTTTGAAATAAGGAAGTAGCTAGTTCCCATACTCTGAAAAGACTGGATGCTAGAGTCAGTCCTACCTACTACATGACCTACTACATGACAAGCACACTTATAGGAAACCTTACCTTCAAACATGCAAGGGACAAGACCACTCTAAAAAATCATGTCCATTGACAGTTACAACACCCAATTAAAAATATGTATAGAAAGAAAATCCCTTCTTTAGAATGATTTCTTTTGCTAGTCTTAAGAGAAATGGACTATAAATATAAAACATTTAATTGTAAACAAATTATAAATTCCACCATATAAAACTGCTATATTTGAATCTGACACTACAATGAATAAATAATTCAAAGGGTAAATTTGTCTCTTTATTTTATCCGTTCTGCTTATCCTTTCTCTTTACTGACCAATTTATAAAATGTATATATTATCTGTTTTTCATCAGACTATTTAGTTGGTGCTAGAATTCAAGATTTAATTTGATGTGTTTTTGAACTGAACATGGGAGCATGTAGTAAAATTAGTCAATTTATGTTACCATTATAGGACATACAACAGGTGACTATAAAGTATTTTACCAGGAAAGATAATGGTAATCGTATCCCAACAGGGGTGGACGCTTGGATAAGCCAACTAGTAATTGACCTAGAGCAGAAGGTTGGAAAGGGACAGCATATTTTTCCTAATGTCCTTTATTTTACAGGTCCATTATAGAGGTGTGTGTGTGTGTCAGTTTCAGAAATGAGTCCCAAAAACAGGGCTTCATCCGTCATGCCCCCTCCAAGAAGTTTTAGACCTAAATCTCCCATGACGTTCATCCACTCATTAGTTTGGCATAAATTCATGGGTAATCTAGTTCCAAGATATTTGGAGGGCCAAGGTTGCTAAACCCTGCTCCAAACTATCACAAATGTTTTTAGAAATCACTCTGTGTAAATAAGTTACTTTACTTATGTTGTAAATGACTTTTTTTGTTACCTTAAATAACCCTGATAGGTTTAGAATATTTCCCTTTTTATTTTAAATTTATGGTGTTCAGGTTTATATTAACAGGGTTATCCAAAGAGATTCGAAAAGTCACCGCACGTTCGGTGACTTTTCGTTCTCTTCAATTCGGTTCCTTTTGCCAATTGCATTTCGGTGACCCTGCGGTGTATTCAGCAAACAGCACAGGGTCCCCGAATTGCAGGGAAAAGCTGCCGAAAACCTGACGAACACTAACCGAATGCATGCTTAAAAACAAGCAAAAACATCTGGATTAACCTTCGAAAAAGCCGAACAGGAGCCGAACAGGAGCCGAACATGAGCCGAATCACACAGAGCCGAAGCAGCTGTGACGTAGAGGAGGCAGTGAATAAATTAGAAAAACCATTTGTATGAATCTGGGAAAATGAAACGCTGTTTGCAAAGAAACTACTGAGCGAAAATGTCTGAAATTTTCACAGGAGGTCCAGGGAATGATAATAAAGAGGGCTGTTACAAAAAAATAAGTTAATTGAAAAAAAAAAAAAAAAAAAATCGGACTTTTTAAAAAAAATAAAAAAAATCTGAAAAATGCTTAAAGTATCCTAAAAAATCTATAAATAAAGAGACTTTTTGCTGCAGAATTTTATAATGAACGGTTTATTAGATATTGAATTAAAACGGGAATATTTTTAACATTGAAGCCTATGGGATTCTCCTGAATAAATTTGCCGAATGAAACCACCGAATGGCAGGGCATTAGGGGAACCTTTCACTGCTGGTTTGTGTTCTCTGAATAGCCGAAGCATTGCTTCTCTATGGGGATTTCACTGCCCTCGAACAGGAACCGTATGTGCAGGCAATTCGCCAGGATTTGGCGAATTGCCAGCTCTCTGGATCGCCGAATGGCCAAGAAAGGTAACCGAACGCTGATTTTCAGCATTCGGTTACCTTTCTCAAGCAATTCGGATCTCTTTGGATAACCCTGTAAATCTGACATTGGGTGGATGGGAGTGTAACCGGAATCCACTTGGTTCACTCAGGACGAGGCCGGACCGGACATGAGCAAGGATTGTCTGAACACGAGTCTCTTCTGGAAAGGCAAACTTTTATTGTGACGTCACAGAATGCTCAGACAGGATTCAATCGCAAAGACTGAGTATCAATTTTACAGTGTCCTGAGG
Source organism: Leptobrachium leishanense (assembly GCA_009667805.1). Taxonomy (NCBI): domain Eukaryota; kingdom Metazoa; phylum Chordata; class Amphibia; order Anura; family Megophryidae; genus Leptobrachium; species Leptobrachium leishanense. The sequence continues at coordinate 342,515,649 of CM019064.1, read as the reverse complement.
TTTTATACCTCAAATACATAATTAGGTACATCCCAATTAGTCCACTTCCCGGTGACACTATCCCACCCCACGTGGGTTAGTACCTCCCTTAGTCTAATACAAAAGACATTTCATTAATTGGCTGTAAATTGGCAAACTTTGTGTTAGTAACAATAAATCATGATTAGTTGCTCTCACTGTTCCGGGCTGCGCCTGGTTCCCTAGCTTCCTCAATTATTTGTTACAGATGGCACCTGGTCTGATCTCTATACTCCGTTGTATTTCTGCGGGCCCCAACGACCTTGATGTATCTTTCCTCTGTGCCTGGAACAGCGGAGATCTTTCTCAGCGCTTTAATTGTTTTTTCTGCTAATCTCAGCACATTCCTAAATTTCTATGTATGCCTGATTCTAGTTTCAACTAAAAACTACCTAATTATTTCCAAGTGAACCAATATTCTGAACAAGATGGTCGCCTGGCTTACAATGGCGGCCATCTTCCAGCCTATTTCCACTACAGGAGCAGCAGAATTTAAAATGCCCAGGGCAGCACCAAGTCTAAATACTTTCTTGGGTACTAATGCTGTCATTTCTCCTAATGCTACTGAACAATCATGATCTCGTTTTGGGTGAGATATAATATGTCAGAACAATGAACTTGCTTAAGTGCCTGATAGGAGAGGAAAAAAACAGAGGCACAGGTCACTGAATGTATGGTATGAGAGGAGCTTTATTCCAAAACCACAACATTTCTGTCTTGCCACAGGACCGGTCTCAATCAATTGAGAAAGGTCTTTTGTTTGGTCTTGTGGTGTTGTAGTAAAGCCCCTCTTCATACCATGCATTGACTAGTCACTGTTTTTGTGTACAAATTGCTTGTTGTTGGTGTCTCCGGGATTGCAGGAACCCTGGCTACCGCATTATATTATATCTAGGCTCGCAAGACCCTCCATCTTTTCCTGGACATACTGTATATAATATATTCATGTTGAAAGGCAGCATTTGAAAAATGCATCCCTGCAACATGTAGAATTCATATGCTGCAGGTAAGAAATCAGAAAGGAATCACTCTGGACCTGCCTTGAAGTCGATTCTGACGCATATGAATTATACATGTTGCAGGGCAGCAATTTTTTCTAGTCTCCCCTCCGCATGAAAGGGAATATGTGTCCAGGAAACTATCAGGGTTATTCAAAGAGCTCCGAATTGCTTGGGAAAGGTAACCGAACGCTGAAAATCAGCGTTCGGTAACCTTTCCTGGCCATTCGGCTACCCAGAGAGCAGGCAATTCGCCAAATCCTAGCGAATTGCCTGAACATAAGGTGCCTGTTCGAGGGCAGTGAAATCCCCATGAAAAGCACTGCTTCGGCTATTCAGAGAACACAAACCAGCAGTGAAAGGTTCCCGAAATACCCTGCCATTCGGTGGTTTCATGCGGCTTCAAAATTTATTCAGGAGAATCCCATAAGCTTCAATGTTAAAAATATTCCCGTTTTAATTTAATATCTAATAAACCGTTCTTTATAAAATTCTGCAGTAAAGAGTCTCTTTATTTATAGATTTTTTAGGATATTTTAAGCATTTTTCTGGATTTTTTTTTTTTTAAAGTCCGATTGTTTTTGATTTTTTTAAAAAGTTTTCTTCTTTTTTCTGTAACAGCCCTCTTTATTATCATTCCCTGGACCTCATATGTAAATTTCAGACATTTTCGCTCAGTAGTTTCTTTGCAAACAGCGTTTCACTTTCACACATTCATACAAACTGTTTTGCTAATTTATTCACTGCCTTTTCTGCTGTGTCGAAGGCTGCGATCGGCTCCTGTTCGGGTTTTTCTGTTTTTTTCGGCAGGTTAATCCAGATGTTATTGAGGGTTTTCGGCGTGCATTCTCTGGGTTTTGCGGCAGCTTTTCCCTGCAATTCGGGGACCCTGTGGTGTTTGCTGAATACACTGCAGGGTCACCGAAATGGGATCGGCAAAACAAACCGAATTGAAGAGAACGCAAAGTCACCGAATGTGCGGTGACTTTTCAAATCTCTTTGGATAACCCTGTATGTCTGATCTGGCAGCACTAGTAGTGTCTGTTGGAAATACAACAGCATGTATTGTACCATCAGGGACTAGGCTTCTGCACCGATATTTTTTTTTTTATTTTTTTTTCGGTTCGATTCGATTTTTCGGATGTTTAAACTTTTCGATTCGGCTCGTTTCGACCGATTTCTGTTTCGATTCGGTTCGGTTCGACTCGTTTTTCGGGTACATTTTTTTCTGAATATCGACCATTTTTCGTATTTTCGTGTCACTTTGCTCGTTTTTTGTATCGACTTTTCGTAAGTTCGGAAATTTTCGTTTTTTCGGAACGTCTGTTCTCCTCGTTTCAAAGCAATAAATTTCGATTTGACACATTTCAAGTCCATTCGAAAATTCCGAAAATATTTCGTTTCGGCTCGGAAACTTTTCGGATCTGCCGTTTTCGGATCTAAAAATTTTCGGAAAATCGTCCGCATCCGAAAACACGAATCGGGAAATTTCGTGAAAATTCCGAAATTCCGAAACCCGAAACGCACATACCTATCAGGGACGTGTAGTAAGGTTAGTCGCTGGTGAGGCACTGGCTTGTAAAGGACATGTGCTCTTCTATGTGAAGCAGACCGCTTCCTACAAAATGTGTGTTCTACAGAGAGCTGCTGGAATTAATGCTTACTACAAAGTGTGTGTTATACAGAGAGCTGCTGGATAGACTAACAATCCAGCAGCTCTCTGTATAACACACACTGTGTACGTAGGAAGCATTATATCCAGCAGCTCTCTGTATTAAACACACTTTGTAGGAAGCGATCTGCTTCACATAGAATAGCACATGTCCTTTATATGCCAGTGCCTCACCAGCGACTAACCTCACTACACACGGTGTGTACCATATAGGTGATTGGCACCTCTACTGTAGATGGCGCTATTCCACCCCAGATAACTGCTTGGATATGCCTATGAACTTGTTGGTACAGTTACAGGAAGAGGGTTCTTGTTTTCCTATTTGTCTATTCCTCCAGATTATTTTCCTTCCTCTCTGCTGATTGCTGTTTTCAAGTGTCTGATGTGTTATGAATCTTTATTGTTGTAAAAACTTAATTTCTGCAAATCACCATTGCAGTTTATTGATACAAAACCAACAGTTTCATGTTTGCCGATTCTTGCCGCTTGGTAGAAGAAACATGTTAAAATGTGGTGTTGTTGTTAACCCCTCATTATCATGATTCAGTGGCCGAACTAGAAACCTGAGGGCCCAGGTGCAAGAATCCATGAAGGGCCCCTCCCACCCCCTCCCCCCAAAAAAGATCTATATTTTTACTTTTTTTTCCCTGCAACATAAAAAAGATTGTATTGCCCCCAGCTCATGGATATATTGCCCTGAGCTCATGGATGTATTTGCCCCCAGCTCATGGAGGTATTTGCCCCCAGCTCATGGATATATTTGCCCCCAGCTCACATGGATATATTGCCCCCAGCTCATGGATGTATTTGTCCCCAGATCTCACCTTGCTCTGCGGCCGTTCTTCTCCCGAGTGGCCGCCAGCATGCAGCTTGGCCGCTCGCCGGGAACCACCTGACCAGCGCAGCCGCATTCTCGCGAGATCTTGTGCGCTAGTCAGGTGGTTCCCATCCCACCCAAGCGGCCAAGCTGAAAGCCAGCGGCTGCTCGTAGGGAGAGGAACGGCCGGCGGGCGCTACTACCAGATTCCGGCGCTGATGGCCGGAATCTGGCAGCTGCCTGGGCCCCCTATAGTGGTGGAATGCCAGGGTCCGGTGTAAAGTGCGACCGCTGTGACCCTGGTAGTTCCGCAATTGCCGTGATTGTGTATCCTCGATCAGAGGCAGCAGACATAGCAGCCCGAGATCATGTTAACACGATTTAGTGCTCTGCTTTGTGATTGCAAATGAAATTCGTCACAAATTAATTTTGTTTGCTTTCGGGCTTTAGAAGGTGCCCCCCACATTTTAGCCCTGTGAGCATTATCCCCAAGGTACATTATGTTTATCCAAAGCTGGTTAAAATTTACTGGGAATGTCCCCTGACATAGGGAATTCCTCAGCCGACATGGAGACATACAGGGTTATTCAAAGAGATTCGAAAAGTCTCCGCACGTTCGGTGACTTTTCGTTCTCTTCAATTCGGTTCCTTTTGCCGATCCCATTTCGGTGACCCTGCGGTGTATTCAGCAAACACCACAGGGTCCCCGAATAGCAGGGAAAAGCTGCCGCGAACCCGGCGAAAACGAAATGCAAAACCCAGCGAATGCACGCCGAAAACCCTCAAAAACATCTGGATTAACCTGCCGAAAACCACGTAAAAACCAGAGCAGGAGCCGATCACCCACAGCGAAGCTGCCGGAGAAAGCCGAGACCACAGAGTGAAGTGAATAAATTAGGAAAACAGTTTGTATGAATGTTTGAAAAGTGAAACACTGTTTGCAAAGAAACTACTGAGCGAAAATGTCTGAAATTTACATATGAGTTCCAGGGAATGATAATAAAAAGGGCTGTTACAGAAAAAATAAGTAAACTTAAAAAAAAGGAAAAAAATCAGAAAAATGCTTAAAATATCCTAAAAAAAATCTATAAATAAAGAGACTCTTTACTGCATAATTTTATAATGAACGGTTTATTAGATATTGAATTAAAACGGGAATATTTTTAACATTGAAGCCTATGGGATTCGCCTGAATAAATTTGCCGCATGAAACCACCGAATGGCCGGGCATTTCGGGAACCTTTCACTGCTGGTTTGTGTTCTCTGAATAGCAGAAGCAGTGCTTTTCATGGGGTTTTCACTGCCCTCGAACAGGCACCGTATGGTCAGGCAATTCGCCAGGATTTGGCGAATTGCCTGCTCTCTGGATAGCCGAATGGCCAAGAAAGCTAACCGAACGCTGATTTTCAGAGTTCGGTTACCTTTCTCAAGCAATTCAGATCTCTTTAAATAACCCTGATAGTCTTCCGTTCTAACTGCAAGAACTCAGTTTGGCCAGCAGATAGTGACATCTGACTGTCAAATAGGTTATTAAAGCAAGTAATACATTGGGAATATTCCCAAATAGTTTTATCTGTATAATTAATTAAAATGATTTCCAAAAAATGCACTGGTTCCTGACAGTGTATATTTGGAAAATCACTTAGTAGTGAATGGGTTAATGAGATCAGCAGGTAAGAAGGCAAAAGTACAGAACCCGCCTTGTGGCATTGGGAAAGAAAAAATTGCAAATTCAGATTAGATATTAAATCACTGAAATAAGAATTTTATAAAGAATTGACAAAATATTTTAGATGAATTATTTTCCCATACAATGTGCCACTTATTCTCCCAGTCTAGTGAACATAATACTCAGTGAATTTCTTATATGTGTTAATATTTTCACCCAATATGTGAGTTGCTGACAGCAAATGCAACTGGAAGAAAACTGTCACTGTAACCGAGTGCACCCTGACTGCTGATGTTTCCATTTCACATGACAGATGAATATTGAATAAAATATTTGTTTTCAGCTTCAAAGGGAAGAGCATAAAAAGAAGGAGAAGGCCAAAGAAGACGCCAAGATTCAGAGAATGAAAGACATTCAGAGGCAAAAGGTATGACTTGCCATTAGATAAAATAAGTGCAGACTCTTTTGTAAGAAATATTCAATTGAGTGATATGCTGGGGACATTTCTTTAGCAATGGAAAAGCATTATAGCATTTGGTCGTCAATGGAGCCTATTTAGAGCTATAAAGAAAGGATCGACTATGATTATACCATGTTGTATTGGCCCATTTAATTGAGTTTACTTCTATTCAGCATAAAGAACAATTCATCAGTGTTTACTTAAGAAAACATAATTGCTTCATGACACAAAAACTTTAATAAAACCGCATACATGTACAATCTGCAGATCCATACTTTATGAACCTTCTTCTTTTTCTTACTTTGCAAAATCCTTGAGTTGTAAATAATTCACTATTCTACATTAGGGCCGTATTATAATGTTAACGCTTATGTTAGTGCTCAGCTGTGTGAGCGTTAACGTTAGCCTTGGTGGCCCTAGCACGGGACAACCATATTACATTCCGAATGCTAACGGGTTAAAAAAAAAAGCTAGCGATTCGGAGCTTGCGCTTTTCAGAGCAGGCGTACTGTACTTTGCGCTCCCTCTCCTTAACATGGGGAGCGCAAAGTGTTAATTAGCGTTCAGGTTATATTATTATTATTAATCTTTATAAAGCGCCAGCATATTCCGCAGCGCTGTACAATGGGCACATTATAGACAGGGTTACAATACATGTAACAACATTTGACAAACCGGTACAGGAGGAGACGACGGCTCTATTCCCATGGGAACTCACAATCTAGAAGGGTTGGGGTTAGAAACAGGAGGAGAGGACTGCAAGGTGAGAGATGATGGACTGCTAGGTGAGAGTGATTATAAAGTCCTAACGCTAATTACGTCCTGCTGAGGTTAACTGAAAAGTTAGCACCAGCTCCTTAGCGGTGGTTAACTGATTCCACTTCTGCAGAATCAGTCAGCACCAGCTGGATAAACAAAACAAAGATAACATACTCTCCTCTCATCCCGTGGCGAGAACGGAGGCTCGATCCGCTTCTTCTGGCCACGGGGGGGGGGGGAGACTGGGGTAAAAAAGTTGATCACTCCGCCAACCTGCCGGATCTCACGAGAGGCAAGACCATGCAGGTCATGTGACCGGCAGTGGCAGTCTCAATGGAGTCCTATGGACTCCATGGAGGGGATGCTCGTGGCGGTGCTTAGTGCTGCCTCGAGCATCCTGAGGCTTAGAGCTGCGTTACAAGACAGACTGCTGGATTAGTGCCTGCCCCATAGTATCACACTAAAACAGGGAGGCTATGGAGAAACCTGTAGGTGCAGGTTTTCCTCCTTAGCATCCCCGTTTTAGCGTGAACAATGTAATATGGCCCTAGGTGTTTTGATGAACATATAGTGCAAGGCTGTTCTAATCAGTAGTGTGAACTAGGGATGAGCTGTTCGGTTCGATAGGTTCGGAGTTCGATTCGAACATCGCCTGTTCGCGAACTACGATCATTTCCGTGTGTTCGCCGCATGTTCGCCCACAATGCACCACAATGGACCACAATGCACTTTTTCCACTGGCCTGAAGCTTGTAATTGGCAACAGCCTGCACCTGACCACAGTTTAGGTGCAATACAGGTGCAAGACTATGCCAATCATGGCTCAGAGTCCTGATTGGGCAAATTTTGCCCAATCATGGGCTCACAGAGCTAAGTCCCGCAGCACACTATTTAAGGCGCCCCAGCACATGTTTTTGAGAGGAGATTGTTCTGTTAGCGTGTGTTCTCACTGCCAGTCTGCCACCAGCCATTGGGGGGTTCTCACTTCTACAAAATATCTGGGAATTGTTGTAATCTGTGTGTTCTCACTGCCAGCAGCTATTGTGGGGTCCTATCATTTTAATATTGGACCGCAGGGTCCAACCCTGCACTCTTCCACAATACCACAAAAGGGTTACCGTATATACTCGGGTATAAGCCGAGTTTTTTGACTCCGACTTTGAGTCAAAAAAACGCGATTCGGCTTATACCCGAGTCAAGGTCCTGAACACGGAGTCCGTCCGTGTTGAAGGGGATGCGGCTGCGTGCAGGCGCAGCCGGTCACGTGGTCCGGCTAATCAGGTGGTACTGAGTCTCTGTACCACCTGACTGGCCGGACTGCGTGACCTGCGCACGCACGCAGCCGCATCCCCTTCAACACGGACGGACTCAGTGTTCAGGACCGGGCAGGCACTCCTGCTGCCCGGCATCTGGGTCCCCTCAACCCCTGTATCCATGTGAGAGCTGGCTGCCGCTGGGGCAATATCCAGGTGAGAGCTGGGGCAAATCCATAAGTTGGGGCAAATCCATGAGCTGGGGCAAATCCATGAGCTGGGGCATATCCATGAGCTGGGGCATATCCATGAGCTGGGGCAAATCCATGTGCTGGGGCAAATCCATGTGCTGGGGAAAATCCATGAGCTGGGGCAAATCCATGAACTGGGATAAATCCATGAACTGGGGCAAATCCATGAACTGGGGCATATCCATGAGCTGGGGCAAATCCATGAGCTGGGGCAAATCCATGAGCTGGGGCAAATCCATGAACTGGGGCAAATCCATGAGCTGGGGCAATATCCATGTGTGAGCTGGGGCAATATCCATGTGTGAGCTGGGGCAATATCCATGTGTGAGCTGGGGCATATCCATGTGTGAGCTGGGGCAATATCCATGTGTGAGCTGGGGCAATATCCATGTGTGAGCTGGGGCAAATCCATGTGTGAGCTGGGGCAATATCCCACTTAGGCTTATACGCGAGTCAATAAGTTTTCACAGGTTTTTTGGGAAAAAGTAGGGGGGTCGGCTTATACCCGAGTATATACGGTATGTTGTGAAGGCACTTGCTGCCACCAAAGGCACAATATTTGGGTGCACTGGCGCCTTTACCAGATATATATATATATTTTTTTTTAATTCTTTATTTTAGAATTTTTGCAGAGACGTCAAGAAATCAACAGGGGTAAGTGGCCACGCAGGGCCACATATCATTAGAGAACATTCTGCGTAAGAATATCATAAGAAAAAACAAGAAACAGAGAATAAATGAGGGAAAAATGAAAATCATCATGGGGAGAAGGGGGGAGGGAGATCAAAGCTAATATACTCAGCGGGGGGTATAGGAGAAACAAAAAGCAGTGAGTGAATGAATGGCAGCAGAAAAAATGTAAAAGTAAAAATCAAATCCGCAGAAAAAAAGGTCACATAAAATAACATAAAATCATCCCCAATTGGGGGGGTCTCATCGGAAAATATAAAGAGTCTATCAGGAAAAACGTCTAGAGTGAAAGCGAGGGGGTCATCAACAAATGTAGGTATCGCACGGGTGAGTCCATAGGCACACTCTTAACCAGTGTCCCGCAAAGGTAATATCGGCACTGTAGGCAGAGAGAAGCCGGGCAGGCCCGGCCAGGTAGCAGACTGAGACAAAACATCTCAAATTCTCCGGCGTCTTCAAACCTTTCGTAGGAGGCATCCAGCATATCCCGGCGCAAGAGCACATGGTTGAGCCGACCCGTCGATTGAAACAGCTTGGGAGTGCGTGCAGTAGACTTCCTATCAGGCTCCTCTTCATCCGCAACAGGTAGCTGTATGAAGCGGGACGGCAGAAAAGGTCCAGGCGGCATCCTCCGCCTGCGTGAGTATGGCAACCCTTCCGTCTCAGTCTGCATGGGGGTGTCTGGCCTCCGCAGGCCGGGGACTACCATCGCATAATTTAAGGTCATCTCCAGATTGGCCAGTGACGCGTCTGGCATCACCTCCACTCCAGCGTGCGGCGGTGGGTAATCACGCGGCATCTCCGGGGTCACTTCCCTCTCCACTCTGTCCCCAGGTATCAGCACACCTCTATTTGCACCACCCGCAACTGCCACAGGGAGAGCCACCATCCGTCCGGTAGGCACCGCCACCACCTCCGGACGTTCAGTTAAGTCCTCCGTCTCCTCCCAGTCTCCACGTAGTACCGCCATCAGTGCACGCCAGGAACCTTTAGTGATCGGGCTCCCCTCGTCTTCTGGCAACATCTTCAGGCACTCCTCTAAGTCCGCAAACACGGCCTCCAGGTCTCCAACACGAGGAGGGAGCATCGGCCGCCTCCATGCCGCGCTCCCTTGTTCTTCCAGTAGCCTAGGTGCAGCGATCGCCGCCGCGTTCAGAAGATGGGGGCCCTCCATCCTCCGAGCCGCTTAAGCCGACCACCCGTCCAGGTAGACTCACCAGGGGAGGTCCGGATAGCCCAAGACAGGCTGAGGCTGACACTGGTGATGGGCCTCAAGATGGCCGACGCTCGGACGTTTCCGCCGCTGAACAAGGCTGCAATCTCTGCTATGCTCTGGAGGGGTGACCGAACCGGCTCCAGCGCACTCCTCCCGGTGGCCGACCGAGCGGGGACTCCCGTTAGGGCAAATAAATCAAAAAAGTCCGGTCCAAAACCGCCACTGCCAGCGATTCCAGACGTAGCTCTGCTGAGGCACGTCTGGTTCCCCGCATGGCCAGCCACCCCCCCAGATTCATATCTTTTTAATATAGGACCGCATGGTCCAACCCTGCACTCTTCCACAATACCACAAAAGGGTTACGGTGTGAAGGCACTTGTTGCCACCAAAGGCACAATATTTGGGTGCGCTGACACCTGTACCAGATTCATATCATTTTAATATTGGACCGCAGGGTCCAACCCTGCACTCTTCCACAACAATACCACAGAGGGGTTACGGTGTGACGGCACTGTTGCCGACACTAAAGGCCCAATTTTAAAGCACCTATTGTTACTTTCATCCAAAGCCTGCATAAGTTTCACCATAATTTAGTCAAAAAAATCACTAAACTTGTTCTGTGTGTCCTAAAATGTCTTTTCATACAGGCTGCCGCCCCAAGCAGTTGTTTATGAATAGATTAAAGGAAAACCGTTTACAGTCATTTGAAATGTAATTTTTTGTTTTTAAATTTTTCTATACATCCTACATATCCGCCACTTCACGGGCAGGTTATGGGGAGTGGACCTCCTAGGCACGATATTTGAAGGAATTTTTCGTTTTTATTTTTAACCCTTATTTCATGGAAAACTCACTGTTCCTTTAAAAACTTTTTTTTAAAACTTTTTTTCCTTGTTTCCTGTCCCCCAGGGCACTACTCGGACCCCCATACACCTTTTATGGCAAATATCTTGCATATATGTCCTCTTGCAGGGCACTCTAAGGCTAGGGTCAGACTAACGCATTTTTCACGTTGTCCGTGAAAAAGTGCGTTCGAACGAATGGACGTATTTTTTCACGGAATACGCAATAGCGGTCATACGATGCGCAGTTCCATCCGTGATTTTGTACGGATCATCAATAAAACACTTTTTGCGTCTGGACATTATGTTGGCCGGACATTAGCAGCGTCTGACGTCTCCTAATCACGCACACACGCCGCTAGCGGATGCAGCGCACTCTGTACGTCAGTACTAGTGGTTTCACGTTCTCGAAAAAATGCGTTTGTTTGCCGCTTGCGTTGCGCGGCCGCACTTTTGTGCGACCGTACTTCGTATATTGGCCGTCATTGCCCGGCATCTGCTGCTAGCACGGCCGTGATTAAGTGCGGCTGCACGCGCGTTCGCACTGCCTCAGTCTGACCCTAGCCTAAAAATTGAACTTTTGAGTCCCATTGACTTGCATTGAGTTCGGTTTGTGTTCGCGACGCGTTCGAACTCGAACTTTTGAAATTGTTCGAGTTCGAATGCGAACCGAACACGGGGGTGTTCGGCTCATCCCTAGTGTCAACTACTTCAAAGACAGTAGCATGCATGACATCATTTTTGTTTTATGGTTATTTTCCAGCCAAGCTCACTATGTCAGTGGCTTCTTACACATGCATGTTCAAATTACACTGTCCTGCTTTTAATCATGCAATGTGTATGCATCATTTGTATATTGTCACTTATTCACTCTGGGCAATATTACATTCTTAACGCTAACGTTAGCGCTCAGCTATGTGAGCGTTCAGTGGCCCTAGTGCAGGCCGCCGATACTACTTTTCGAACGTGTTAAAAAACCCATTAGCACATCAGAGCTTGAGCTTTTCAGCGCAAGCTTACTGTACTTTGCACTCCCTGTGCTTAACATGGGGAGCGCAAACAGTAATTAGCGTTAGGAAATACAAAGTCCTAACGCTAATTGCTCCCATTGCGGTTAACTCAAAAGTTAACCACAGCTGGGAGCTGGTGCTAAATGATTCCGCTTCTGCTTCTGCGGAAACATTTAGCTCCAGCTGTAAACCCCCCCAAAAAAATCAGTTACTCCGCTCTCATTCTGCAGCAAGAACGGTGGGTTGATCCGCTGCTTCTGCCCGCCGGGAGCAGAGTGAGACTGGGGGAAAAAGTCCCCAGTCTCCCTCCACGAATCATTCCCCAGACCTGCAGGATCTCTCGAGAGGCGAGATCCTGCTTGTCATGTGACCTGACAATTGAAGCCTCAATGGAGTCTTATGGACTCCAGGAGGGAATACTCATGGCGGCATGTTAGCGCTGCCTCGTGTATCCTCTGGCTCTGTGCTGTGTTATGAGTCTGTCTGCTGAATTAGCCCCTGCCCCGTAATATGAAGCTAAAACGGGGAGGCTAAGGAGGAACGTGCAGGTGTAGGTTTTTCTCCTCAGCATCCCCCATTTTAGTGGGCAGTTTGTAAAACTGCCCTCAGTCTTGTACGTCTGCACATGAGCAGTTAGACATGAAATTGTACTATTACCTCAACATTAATATTTATATTTCTTTTAGTAAAAAAATATATATATATATATATATATATATATATTATATATATATTATATATATATATATATACATACATACATACATACACACCAAGGGGAGAGCACTCCATTACACCATCTCAAAACTCCCACAAATTAAAGACTTACAAGGATTTTAAGATATATATAATATATATATTATATATACAGTTGTGTTCAAAATTATTCAACCCCCACTGAAATTGAGTGTTTTGGCCAGTTTGACATTGATTTTGATCATTCAGTCATCTTGCTTACAATTAAATCAAAGAGGCACGTGTAGGTCAGACAAATATAACATAACATTTATAATGAAATAACCACAAATGTCTTTTCTGTGCTCACATCATTATCAGTTTTATTCAACCCCCAAGTGACATTCAATCTTAGTACTTAGTACAACATCCTTTTACAGTTATAACAGCTTTTAAACGTGAAGCATAGCTTGACACAAGTGTCTTGCAGCGATCTACGGATATCTTCGCCCATTCGTCATGGGCAAAAGCCTCCAGTTCAGTCACATTCTTAGGCTTGCGCACTGCAACTGCTTTCTTTAAGTCCCACCAGAGGTTCTCAATCGGATTTAAGTCAGGTGACTGCGATGGCCACTCCAAAATGTTCCAGCCTTTAATCTGCAACCATGCTCTAGTGGACTTGGAGGTATGCTTGGGATCATTGTCCTGTTGAAAGGTCCAACGTCTCCCAAGCCTCAGGTTTGTGACAGACTGCATCACATTGTCATCCAATATCTCCTGGTACTGAAGAGAATTCATGGTACCTTGCACACGCTGAAGCTTCCCTGTACCTGCAGAAGCAAAACAGCCCCAAAGCATGATTGACCCCCCGCCATGCTTCACAGTAGGCAAGGTGTTCTTTTCTTCATAGGCCTTGTTCTTCCTCCTCCAAACATAGCGTTGATCCATGGGCCCAAACAGTTCTAATTTTGTTTCATCAGTCCACAGAACACTATCCCAAAACTTCTGTGGTTTGTCCACATGACTTTTGGCATACTGCAGTCGACTCTTCTTATTCTTTGGAGACAGCAAGGGGGTGCGCCTGGGAGTTCTGGCATGGAGGCCTTCATTACGCAGTGTGCGCCGTATTGTCTGAGCTGAAACTTCAGTACCCACATCTGACAAATCTTTTCTCAGTTCCTCAGCAGTCACACGGGGACTTTTCTCCACTCTACGCTTCAGGTAGCGCACAGCAGTCGAAGTCAGCATCTTCTTTCTGCCACGACCAGGTAGCGTTTCAACAGTGCCCTTTGCCTTGAATTTGCGAATGATGCTTCCTATGGTCTCTCTTGGTATGTTTAACATCTTTGCAATCTTCTTATAGCCATTGCCCTTCCTGTGAAGAGTAATCACCTCTTCTCTTGTCTTCCTGGACCATTCTCTTGACTTCACCATGTTTGTAACCACACCAGTAAATGTCTAGAAGGAGCTGAGTATCACAGTCATTTTAAAGCTGCATAATTGGTGCTTATTATGCTTTATTGCTGCTCTGTGACATCCACAGGTGTTTTCAATACCTGATTGAAAACACTTGAATGAACCTCTGTTCTTCAGAGTGGTAGTCTTTAAGGGGTTGAATAATTATGTCAATGAAGAATTCACAAAAGAAACATTTACTACTGTATTACAAAACCAATTGATGTCATTTTAGTTGCATATGGTTCTTTAAAATGTCCTTGTAGGATTTCATTCTGAATACAATTACAAATGTACACTAAATTCCCTAAAACCCTTTACAGCATTGGGGGTTGAATAATTTTGAACACAACTGTATATATATAACAATTATAAAATAAAAAATATTTATTTTAAGACTTCCAGATTTATTTGTCAAACTTCTGTCAAATAGCCATTTTATTAATTTGATCGTAACCAAGTTATTTTAAGATCAAATTATATTGGTTGTGTTTAGACATGTGCATTCGTTTTAGTACTAAAACGATTTAGTCTGAAAAGCAGGAGAATGATTGGAGAATGGAAAATTCTAGGTCAAAATAGCCAAACCAGAAAAATTCTCCCTTTCATCTTACTTTCCAAATCGGCTATTTTGACCTAGAATTTTTCATTCTCCAGTCATTCTCCAGTCATTCTCCTGCTTTTCACGCTCTCTGAATAACCCTGAGTGTTTTAGTATAACTCAAGAGATACGAAACTGCTCAGTACAAAAAACGAAAGAAACTAAAATAAAATGCACTACATTTTAGTTTCAGTCCTTTTTGTGATATTACATTGAGTGAAGGAGACCAGTAATGAAGCGCAACCTCGCAAAGCTACAGAAAAGGTTTGTATGTGTAATCCTTCCCGACCCCCTACCCGAAAATCTGACAGTGATAGAGCTCCAGAATACTCACTCGCAGCACAGACAGCCAGCACAGGAGAGGAAACCTTTACTTAACCCTTGCATGTCTATGAGGCAGACAAGATGATAAAAGCAGCTGGAGAAGGAAAACATTCAAATAAATCACACTGAAAGTTAATGACAGAGTAGGGCTGGATAGTAAAAACCCCTTTATAACAAGCAGCACTGGGAGAAGAGAGGGACTTTATAAAACGTGTGTTATCTCTGTATTATCTGCATAATAGGGGCTTAGGTCTGATACATTTTATATTATCCAGGAGCACTATCCCCCTTTCCTCATCTATAATACACGTTTTATATAAAGTCACTCTCCTCTCCCAGTGCGGCTTGTTATAAAGTTTTTTTTACGTCTGATACATTTAGTATCCAGCTCTCACAGTTACTTTGTCATTATGAGCCTTCAGTGTGATTTATTTGAATGTTTTCCCTGGATTTAAAGTGCTTTATTTTATTATAAAAATAAATTTGCACCAGTCATCTCTTCTCTGAGCTTTCTGACCAATGTATGTTAATATTTTCCTTCTCCCCTGCGCTTATATTCCTGTGTCTCCCCCACAGAGATCCAAAGTTTAAGTAAAAGTTCCCTCTCCTGTGCTAGATAAGCATTGCGTTCCGAAGTTCTGCACCCTCCACATGCCAATGCAGTAGGATGTTCTACACAGAGAGGGGTATTAATTAATGCAGGAGGATGTTCTATACATTATACAGAGAGGAGCCTTTTTTTAACCCTTTAAATCCAGTGGCTGTGAGCGCTGAGATCGGCTGCTTGTTATATTATCTCTCAGTACAATGTATCAGGCTCAGCTGTTACAGTAACTGACTGTAACAGCGCTCAGAGTTTCAGTAAAACAAGGAAATAATATTGTTCTAACCTCTTATATATAAAAATATTATTTACTAGTTTTACTGAAAGTCTGAGCGCTGTGATGAGCAGCAGTCAGTTACTGTAACAGCTTTGCCTGACACATTGTGCTGGGAGTGAGTGATACTGTAACAAGCAACGATCTCATCCCTCTGAGGAGCCACTACAATAGTAATTGTATCCACTGGTTTTCGGATGAATGAAATTAGTTTTCATACTAAAGAACTGAAAACGAATTTCTTTAGCAACTAAATAAATTGCATTTTAGGACTAATCCATTAGTTCAAAAATGTTGTGCTGTGCACATGTCTAGTTGTGCTACATGTATGCAAGAGATCTATGTCTTTATGGAAGGTCTTCAGAAAACTGAATTAGAGAGATAAATCAAGATAAAATATTTGTTATTCTCTTTGAGCAAGTCTACAACTTTATGGTTACAGGCTGAAAACCTAAAAGAAAAACAGAAACAACAAGAACAAACAAGACAGATACAGTGGCAAGATGACAGATATTTGTAAGTTAAATGGAATTTTATATTGATCACAAGAAAACTTTGCTGCAAAGTTTGAATAAAGTATAAAATGCACATACATGAGAAGGAAAGTGTCCTAAGTATAAAGTGAGCTCTGAATGCAGTGTGATAATTGGGTATCTGTGCGGTCTTTGCTTCCAGTGTCGTCTGCTGCTCCAGATGACTACCCACGTTTTGCATAGATTTCAGCAGAGTTTCCATCGGTGTTTCAGTTGAAGCTGTCTATCGCAATCTTCTACCTTTTGTATACAACATAGTTTCCAATGATATATGCAAAGTTCCATTTTAAAATTGCTGATGTATAATCACAGGTGTTGCAATTTCCGATGAAACATGGTAATTGAATACATGCAGTTTACACTTTTTACATAGATTAACAGTGGTGTCCTTGCTCAGCATCATTCAGTTATTAAATAAGACTTATTAAATTACTTATATAAGATCTGACTGACAAAGTGAAGTAGACCAAAAGATCCTCAAAAGCTACACATCATGCCGAGATCCAAAGAAATTCAGGAACAAACGAGAAAGAAAGTTATTGAGATCTGTCAGTCTGGAAAAAGTTATAAAGCCATGTCTAAGGCTGGGCGTCGATTGGATCCGTATTCGTGCGACAACGACATCGCACAAAGTCGTCCATATCGTCAGACCAATCCAACAACACTATTGTGAATGTACCATCGTCCATTGCGGTAGACTTGCGACTTGTGACTTCCAGCGACTTTTGCTGAAGACTAGCAATCAGACCAAAAATTTTGGAAATATTGCACAAGCAACTCAGACAGCCAGATGATCAGGGAAGGAGAAGGATACTGAGAAGCTGATTAGGGGAGTTAAAAGCTCTATTATATTCAATTTTTTTTATATTTAAATGTATATTTTATGTATGGGAGATGTGTGGGACTTGCCATGTTTGGGTAGGTTCCAGGGTGAATGAATTTTAGGTCCTTTTTCAGCTGTGCAAAGGGATTAAATTTCACATACACACACCGAACTAGCGCATCCAGCTCCTCCACATCCATATCCATTTGCGCACAAAGGACTGCAGTGTTTCCAAAAGCAGAATGCAGTATGCAATAGTCTCAGAAAAAAAGGAAAACCAGAATAAACAGTTTTTTGGGTCCATAGTCGCTGATCGCTAGTCTGATGCAGTGGACGACCCTCGTCAGACCAAGTCATGCGACCGATATCATTCCTAGTCTGACGACCAAGTCAGTCGCACGACTACGGATCCAGTGGACGTCCAGCCTAAAGCTTTGGGACTCTAGCGAACCACAGTGAGAGCCATTATCCAATAACAACAAAAACATGGAACAGTGGTGACCCTTCGTAGGAGTGGGCGGCTAAGCAAAATTACCCCAAGAGCGCAGCGACGACTCCTCCAAGAGGTCACAAAAGACTGTGGGCCACATTACAATCTTGGTGCTAACGTTAATGCTCACCTGCGTGAGCATTAACATTATCCGCGGTGGCTACCACATATTACAATCCAAACGCTAACAGGTTAAGTAACCCGTTTGCGTTTGGTACCTTGCGCCTTTCAGCACGAGGTTACTGTACTTTGCACTCCCTATACTTAACATGGGGAGCGCAAAGTGTTATATTAGCGTTAGGATTACAATCTACTAGCGCTGATTAATGTCCGGCCGCAGTTAACAGAAAGTTAACCACAGACAGGACTTTGGTTTTTTATTTTTTTGGATGGTGTTAACACAATCGTATACTCACCTCCTGTCCCACGGCGAGGACCGTGGCTCCAACCGCCTCCTCAGTTCCTCAGTCTCCCCCCTGCGTATCACTACGCCGACCAGCTGGATCTCGCAAGGCGAGATCCGGCAGGTCATGTGACAGCTTGAGTCTGGCTCAATGGAGTCCTATGGACTTCATTGAGTGGATGCTCGCGGCTGCGCTCAGCACTGCCGTGAGCATCCTGGAGCGTAGCGCCTGTTAACAATGCAAGCAGCTTTTTAACCACCTGCATTGTAATCCCACGTTAAAACGGGGGCAGTAGGGAGAAAATTGCAGGCACAGTTTTTACTCCCTATCGCCCCTGTTTTAGCGTGAATAATGTAATGTGGCCCTGTATTTGTGTTGTTTTTAAATATCATGCATTTTATTACTTTGACTTGTTACAGTAGGTACAGAAATACAATGTTCTTGAATCCAGGACATACTTGAAAATGAGAAAAATCTCAATGTATCCTTCCTGGTAAAATACTTTATAAATAAATAGATTTCCATGTCTCGGCGTTTTACAGCGCGCAGGAACGCGCTGTAAAACGCTGAGGTGTGAACCCAACCTTAGGGTTGGGATTTTCCCCTGCAGGGCCTGGGAATCCTGGGATTTAGATTCAGAGAGTGGGTCCTGGGGCCATGCACCTGCTGCTGACCGTCACACCAGGCAGCCGACAGGGTTTACACATACCTAGGACTGTCATCTCCTGATAAGCGGCCCAGGCTTGCTTTCTGGGCCCCCTAGACGGCTCGGGACTGGAGCATTCCCTGGAATACCTTGATGGCGGCCCTGCACACCACTCGTAGCTGTGAACACGCAAAGGAAAAAGTGCACAAATCCTCCTATAACGTCACAGGGTAAATGGTTGGCTGCAGTAATGTTTGTAAATTGTTCCCATTATTAAAAAAAACATTTTGCACTGAGGGACAGATAACACCCTTGTTCCCTAACCTACACAAGAAACATAAGTAAAGCAGTAAGTGCCTCCTCTGAATTATTACCAGAATGGAAAAAATAAATTAAATCAATTCAAATCGCCTCGTGAAGCGTCCTGAAATCGAGTCTTTGCTTAGTTTAACTCTGTAGGGCTTTTGGATTTACTGAGCTCTCTCGGTTTAGCCTGAGATCAAGCTGCGTCTCTTAATTAATATGTGTTCTTCACCGTTCATGAACAACCACAAACCACATTGGCTTCAGCATTAGCTTTGCTTGCTTCATAAAAGTATTCCTAAACTTTGAAGATGTATTTGACTGCTTTACTGTTTCAATATATTTAGTGAAAACATTCCCTCTTGATTATAAAGTCAGGTCAATTATTTAGCTAACAGGCAGAAAACTAGGCTTTTATAGGCATTTGAAGAGGCTCTCCAGAGTGTAATAACGAAAGCAATTTATTGAAAGCCTATGAGGTTGCTTTCCAAGCTGTGCACATTAATCTGATGGTGCTTTCTGCTTTTAAAAAGCGTAAACAGATTGTACATGCTAATCAAGATCAGAGGTGAATTTATCACTAGGATTTTCATGAATCCACAGATCAGAAATGTACAAATCATGCAGTGATATCCAGACTGAATTCCATATCTCAGAGGCCCGCACACACTAGAGCACCTGTCAAATACAATATATTCACTTTCTCATGCATAATATACATCAATAAAATCACGGATTGTGTAGAGAACCAAACCGCTGTAATAACACAGCTCATTAGAACTGCATCCTTGTAAACCTAACAATATTTGCATTTGTCTATGGAAACAGGTGCAAACCCTTGCTGAGATTCTTCATATTAGGTTTTAACCATACAATTAATATTCACTCAAGATAACCTAATATGTAAATGAATTTAAAAAAAAAAGCAAAACATCCTAAAATAGGATTTCCAAATGAACTACCCTATGAACATATATATCCGCAATTGTATGCGCTTAAAGTGTGACAATTAGACAGTTTTAGCTATGGTTTTTATTGTCAACATACAATACAGCAAGGCACTCCGATGTTTTAGAGAAACAGGTTTATTGCTCTGACGGTTGCAACCACTGAATCCAGGTAGGCCAACTCCGTTGACAAGTATGGAGAAGCATAAACAGCAATCCGGCACTCTCTGTCCTAGACCAGTAATGTGACTGAAACGTAGGTACTACTTTTATTCCAATAAACCTTCTCTATAGAACCGAATAAGGAGTGCCAAATTAGGGCAGTATTACAACCTGTCTGCTAAAACGGGGACACTAAGGAGGAAAACCTGCAGCTTTCTCCTTGGCTTCCCCGTTTTAGCTTCATATTGCAGGGCAAGCACTAATTCAACAGCCTGACCCATAACGCAGCGCTAACGTGCCACCCCGAGCATCCACTCCTGAAGCCCATAGGACTTCATTGAAGCTTCGACTGCCGGGCCTCTCGCGAGATCCGGCAGGTTGGCGGAGTGATCCACTTTCCCCCCCGTCTCACTCTGCTCCCAGAAGCCAGAAGAAGCGGATCAAGCTGCTATTCTTGCTGTGGATGAGAGGTTAGTATCTGATTTTTGGGGGAATTTGCAACTGCTGCTAACTGATCCCACAAAAGCAGAATCAGCACCAGCTCCTAACTGTGGTTAACTTTTCCGTTAACCACAGCAGTGAGTAATTGGCATTAGGACTTTATAACCCTAACAGTAATTACTCCTTGCTTACTTTTTGCGCACCCCAAGGGTAGCATAGGGAGAGCATACAGTAAGCTCACACAAACGAGTTCAATCTCCGATACGCTAACGTTTTTAATATGTTTGTACGTTTGTAATATGGACAGGCCACACTAGGGCTACTTAACCTAACGTTAATGCTCATATAGTTGAGTGCTAACGTTAGCGTTATGATTGTAATATTGCCCTTAGCTTTTCTATGTATCTATAGCTAGGGTTTATGACTTGGTCGATTTTAGAAAACAAAACAAGTTTGAGAACAGGCAGTTGAGAACATTAGGTCCCTGATCTGGTCTCCTAAGGTTTTAGCTTGATGGTGCCATTACAGAGAAGGCTATACAATGTGCAAATCAGACTGCTATCACCCAGAAAGGGCAGCCAGATCCATAATGCCAAGGTAGGATTTGAGGAAGGATTCACAGAGGAACAATGGGAACTATTTATTCACAGTGTTCTTCTGCCTGCTGAGTGAGGAAGAGGCAGATTATGCCGCTTTCTCCATTGAAAGATCTGAGGTAAGTATGAGATTTTTTGGACGGAGTTAGATACCTATGTTAAGTGTTTGTGCTGAAGTGTCACTGGAGAATGAGCTCATTGGACTAGCAGGTTCTTCATTTGCCAGGGCTACATTAACATCTCTCATACAAAGTATAGGAGACTTCAATGTACAGTAAGCTGGTGCTACATCTGAGAGCAGCGCTTGCATCCCAAGTGAAATAGGACAAGTTAAAATTAAGCAAAGCGCTCAAGCACTTTCTTAATGTCCTAGTTGTGATCCGGCCCCTTGTATTTAATTCATTAGTGATGGTTAACATGCAGGACATGTAATTTTTCAATTACATTAGTGACAGAAGATTTATTCTGTAATGAAACAACATGGCTGTTTACCGTATGTATTTTTTTTTTAGAACCATGTAATGATAAAGTCCTATTCTGTGTTCTGACCCAAGGTGACTGTGAGGATAGATGTTCCTTGCTCAAACAATGTAACTAGAAAGGCAGATTTTCAAATTATTTGTATGGATGGATGGCCAATGTGAAAAGGAAAAAAAAAGAGAATAAAACCAGTTTATATGGATTCTCCATCTTCTTGAAAGCAGGTCTTGGCGATGGAAGCTAGCTTTGTAATGCGGCTATTCTCTCTTTATCTCTCAATACGTATCCTTAGTTGTAGGTGTGGTATTATTTTTTGTTCTTCAAAGCATGCGTGGTAGTTTACGTCTGTCAACGGGGCAACTTTCACATTTGTCTCTAAAGCCAATAACGGCAATCTATAAACATGAGGGGGAGCTTTTTTGAAGAGATGCAGATCACCACAAATGAATTTATATCATGCATGCAGGGGCATAACTACCAGGGGTGCAGTGAGTGCCACTGCACCCCGGCCCCTGAGTCCTGGGGGACCCACAATAGGTGGCCGGGGCCTCAGCTAGCCCATTTGGCCACTGGGGCTTCGGCTAGGCTATTCCCCTGAATGAAGAGGAATTCAGCCCCCTCCCTGCAAAAAGAGTTAGCAAAGGTAACAAGTATATATTTTTTTATATAAATTATGTTAATCTAATAATTTTTATATTTTTATTAATTGTGTTTAAATAAATTAAATATTTAATATTTTAGTATAATATTTTATTCCTGTGGAACGTAGTGCACATTCCATAAAAATTTGGATGGACTGAAGTGGTCATGGCGGAACTGTAAAAAAACTGGGACAATGATTGTCCGACATTGTGGACCTGGGGCGGTCCAGTGCATGGGAACAGCAGGGGAGGGGGGGAAATATATTTTTGCCAAGGTTGGGAGGGCCCTTCATGGATTCCCGCACCTGGGCCCTGCGGTTTTTAGTTACACATGCATGTATACATATACGGTACTTTTATCCAATGGGTTTTTATTTTGTTGATTACTAATTAAGTAGCAAGTTTTATAAAGGTCTAGCTTTAAAATAATCATTCCATTCTTGAATTATTTGTCTTAAAACTGCTAATCATTACTTGATATCCTAGCCATATCAAATGTCTACACTTATAATTTAAAACCACTGGGTATACCAAGGCTAGTCGCCACGAACATAGGGTATCACAACAAATCTTGAACAGTTTATAGCGTGTTCAGGTAAATGTAACCAGAGAGAGCGAAAAAAAACGTGAATCAAATGCATAGCAATAATTGCTTCAGTCGTTAACACATACAAATACTGGAATCCCTTAGTTGTAGGATAAATGTTATACTCCTCTGTATTTGTGCATATATTTAATTTCCATTATATATGTATTATTCATAGTGCCAATTTGTAGTAAATCATGGCATATGGCTTATAATTAAAAGATTCATCAGGGTTCTAGATCATTTATCTGTGAAAGTTCCAATAAACAAGTTATCATTTGTAATTGCAACTAGAAATAATGCACACAGAATTAAATAACCATGCAATTGTATTGTCCTTTCAGAAGAAATAATGCATTCTTGGACCACGTGTCCCAGCAATACGACAGCTATCCAGTTTATGATGAGCATGAGGCTCACTCATCTGTCTGGGTAAGTTTTTAGCTCTTTAAGATGTGAACTGAACAGTGTGAACGTTCTGAAAAGCTAGAAAATAACATATTGAGTGGAAAAGCAAAATTCAGCTGTAATCGTGTACTGCGTATTCCTACAATATGGTACATCATTTAACCCACTGCTATTTTTACATTTCTGCGCTGTTTGTGTTTAGCTCTAACTCGTTTATGGAACCCACACATATTATATATGGTTTTTCTTCATGTCGTATAATTTTTCTATAAAAAATCTAGGAAATATGATGAAAAAATTGAAAATACACTTTTTCGAACTTTTATCTTACACAATTTCAAACAGGGTCTGCATTATTATCCTACAGGCAGAAAAGACCTTTGTGTTTAACACAGTAACTAATAAAGTGATAAATAAACAAAATGGCCATATCTCCTGCTTACGGGCGTTTGTAGTGGTCATAATGAGATTATTAGTAATGCAGCTTACACAGATAAAATATCAATAGAATATAAAATGATATATCTGTATGTGACATAATGCCTGTGTATGGAGATTACCATAACACCTTTGTGACTGTTCTGTACAGGGACTTCCAGTCATTATAACATCCTGAATCCTATCAATGTACTGCAGTGAATGACCCCAGAGCGCTCCCTGTATTTTGCCTTTCCCTGGCAGCTGTAATGCAGCAGTAATCTATTTGAACGTTTTGTTACAGTGAGGTTTAGGGCTCCTATTTTCAGCTGATTTCATGCCACTCCAGGGTGCTTAGAGAAACATAAAACAAAGTATTTTGTTTCTCACAGGGGCACACTAATCTTGCAGATGTGGAAATGAGCTTTTGATATGCTAATGAGTGCTTTTCAATGCATTACAATGCAATATCGAGATAACTTGATTTGGATGTGAAGGGGTTAATTTTGAGTTTCTTATATTATTCCAATGCATTATTTTATTATTATTAAAGGCAAGGAGAGAGTCTTACAGACAACAACAAAAGCAAGAAGAGGAAATGAAACTTCAAGCAATGAAAGCAGAACAACGTCAAAAGGTACGATCATACAGCCATTAATTAATAAGGGTGTTACTTGCAATATATCATTTCCTTTGTGAAAGTAAATATACAAATTATGTCATAAAATCCTCAACCATGATTATATTATTAAAACCATATTACTAGACAGCCGTTTCGGATCACTTCAATACATTTTTCTTCTCATTTTGGATCATTCAGTATGTTACCGCAATTCGTATTTTCGGACCAACCTGAAATTTCGGACGGCCTGTTTTAGTTTTTTGGATCGCTTATTTTTTAATTTTTCTGAGTTCTTTCGTTTTTCGGGTTGATTCATACTACATCTTTATGAGTTATTTCGGATTTTCAGACGGCCAGTATTTCGGATTTCAGATCACTTTGTTTTTCGTTTTTATGAGTTATTTCGTATTTTGGGTTGATTCGGATTCCGTTTTTATGAGTTATTTTGGAATGTGAAACAGATTACTACTACTACTACTACTACTACTACTAAAATAAAATGAAAACCCCAGCCATACAAAAATATATATTTTTTCTTTTTATTCAATAAATGCATAAATAACAGTACATTATTTTGTGAATACAACACCGTTCATCAAAAAAGACGAAAGAATTCCAGCGGACTCTGAATCAGGTCTACCGAACAGCAAATATGTCAGAGCATATAATCACTTGCAACTCGAGTAGAAATTAGGGAGAACTGAAAAAAGGGAAACTTGGGAAATGAGATGAAGGGAGAAGAGAAAGAAAAAAAAAAGGGGGGCATAGGACAACAACAGAAGCGACTGGTCACAGAACAATCAGGGCAACCAGGTCAGTGAGGCGAGCACTCCCAACGGTGTGTCACAAAATCAGATAAGCAGTGGTGGCCCGAGCCCAAAAAAGTAACTCCAAACAAAGTCTGAGCTAGGTGTGAAACACATAAATCAAATGAAACAGAGAAGAGAGAAGGATAGGAGAAAATTTTAAAAAAAAGCAGGGGGCACGAAATGAGGAAGAAGGGAAGGCAAATCAGTGTTAAGAAAGTAAAGTGCAGCGAGTAGAGAGAGGGGGGATAGGAGTACAGTCAAGGGAGAGGGGAGAAGAAAGTCAGAAACGGGGGAACAACTGAGGGAGGGAATGGAAGATGTCCAGGGGGGCCTCAGAGCAGGCCCCTGGATCATCCCAGTGAACCCGTCATGCCTCATGCTAGCAGAGCAGGACCAGCTGCAGAGGTCAGAAAGGCCTCCCAGTGGAACCATTTGCGAAGATGAGTGGGTGTCTTACCCGACGCCGAGGCCAGGAGGCTCTTATGGGTGCAGATCTCCTCTATCCTCTGCAGCCAGGTGGCTGGCAGGAGTCTGTCACCGTCCGATCAATGTAACTCCACCAATGTAACTCCACCAGGGAACGTGCTCCGAGCAAAAGGGGCAAAAGTACGGAGTGTCTGAGACCCCGAAAGGAGAGGGGTAGCTGGAACAGAAGAAAAGCTTGGGCCGTGAATGGGAGGTCCACATCTGTCACCCGACAAATAGTTGCATGTACCAGCTCCCAAAAGGGGTGCAATTCCACGAAAAAACTGCCAGGTATGTAAGTCGTCTCCTATCTCAGCATCACAACGCCAACACTGCTCAGTGGAGCGAAGCCCGATACGGAATTGCAACACTGGGGTGCAATACCAGAACGTAAGGATTTTATATGCTTGTTCCTGAAGCCTGGCCAGTTGTGAACCGTGATGAATCAGGTCATAAGTTTTAGACCAACTCTCATCATCAATCTGCGTGTCGAGCAGCTTCTCCCATTTCGATTCAAAAGAGGGCGGTTCAATCGGGAATGTGCCATTCAGTATTGCATACAGGGTCGAGATACCGTGAGTAAGAGTAGTAGTAGAGAGACAAAGTCGTTCAAATGGTGTGATAGCTCGCAATAACCTGTGTTGGCCTGGCATTGACTGGAGATAATGCAAGACCTGAACTGTTCCAAAAAGGTCGGACGCATATCCGGAGTCCGATTCCAAGGTGGCGTGTATGCAGCGTCTTGAATCAAGGCAATCGCACGTGGTCGACGGGGATTGGGCCGTCTTGCCCAAAAAGGTGGGGACAGCCCGGCTCCGAGGTCTGGATTATCAGTTGGCGGTAAGAGCAGTGATGGAAAGGAGGAAAGCCGGCGTGAGGTGATAGACAAGTCCCAGGCTCGCAAGGACGCCGAGATCAGCGGATTGGTACAGATTGAATGTGGTCTGCAGGCCCGGGCTATCCAAGGTAGTGCCCACAGGCGGACCGGAGAGAGTTAGTCCTCCAAGTCCAGCCATAGTGCTCCCCTGCCCCCCGTGGACCACTCAGTAATACGTAAAAGGTGCGTTGCATGATAGTACCTGTAGAGGTCCGGTAAAACCACTCCTCCAGATGATTTAGGGCAGGTCAGGGTGGTCCAACTCACCCACGGGCGTGATGCATTCCAAACAAATCTCAGAAGTGCTGTTTTAATCCTGACAAACAAGGTAGGTGGGATCCGAACTGGCAAGGTCTGAAAGAAATAAAGGAGTCGCGGCAAGACCTTCATCTTGACAATGCTGATCCGACCAAACCACGATATTTTGATCATAGACCATGAAAGCAAGTCAGCGGACAAGACCTCCCAGAGAGGGGGGGGGGTTAACCTCAAACAGAGACATAAGCCGTATCAGGAGTTTAATCCCCAGATACGTCATGACACGATCGCACCAGCGGAATGGATGTGAGCTGTGAAGGAGGTGTGCCTCTCGCATAGGCACCATAATGTTGAGTATTTCAGATTTCGGCATGCTAATCAGAAGGTTCAATAGATCATCATACATTCCGACCTGATCTCAGCAAGGGACTCTGGGGGGGAAACGAAGAACAAGAGGTCATCCGCATAAGCAGTTACCTTATGCTCCTCAGTGCCTCGGCCCATCACACCCGTGATGAGAGGGTTACGTTGTACAGATTCCAGGAACAAGGAGAGTGCCTACAATAGCAGGGACAGAGGGCATCCCTCTCGCGTAACGTTACGAATTCGAACGGGGCGAGACAACACACCGTTCACCTTGACTGCCGCAGTCAGAGATGAGTATAGCGGTGCAATCCAGGTGTAGAAGGAGCCCATAATACCCATTGCATCCAAAGTAGCAAAGAGGAAGGGCCATGCCACCCGATTGAACACCTTTTCAGCATCGGTCGAAAGCAGGAGGATCTTACGGTCAGAGCGCTGAACGGCATGAATCACGTTTAGCGCCCGTAGAGTTCCATATTGCGCCTCTCTTCCCGGCACAAAATCCACCTGATCCCTCTGCAAAAGGTTGTAGACGTGAGGCCAGTACGGAGGAGAATAATTTCAGGTCACAATTAAGCAACGGTATGGGGCGGTAACTTGAGCAGAGTGTGTGATCCTTCCCCTCCTTTGGGATGACTGTAACAGAGGGCAATGTTGCTTGTGGGTGGAGGGAGGAGCCATCTCTCAATGCATTAATAGAGGCTGCCAGGTGAGGTAGTAAGATCCCAGGGAACCGTTTGTAATATTCGGAGGGTAAGTCGTCTGACCCTGGAGCTTTCCCATTATTTTGGCGTTGTAGTGCAGTTCGTAATTCGGAGACCAAAATGGGGTCGTTCAGCGAGTCTTGTTCCACACCCGTTAGGTATTCGGAAATACGGTGATTAACTTCTGGAGAAGGAGCCGGCGCACTGGAATACAAGTCCGTATAATAGTCCCGAAAGCCAGTAACGATAGTGTCTGGTGTCTGTGCTAGGGTACCCCCAACATCCGAACTGTCGGTATATACAGTTGTGTTCAAAATTATTCAACCCCCACTGAAATTGAGTGTTTTGGCGAGTTTGACATTGATTTTGATCATTCAGTCATCTTGCTTACAATTAAATCAAAGAGGCACGTGTAGGTCAGACAAATATAACATAACATTTATAATGAAATAACCACAAATGTCTTTTCTGTGCTCACATCATTATCAGTTTTATTCAACCCCCAGTGACATTCAATCTTAGTACTTAGTACAACATCCTTTTACAGTTATAACAGCTTTTAAACGTGAAGCATAGCTTGACACAAGTGTCTTGCAGCAATCTACGGGTATCTTCGCCCATTCGTCATGGGCAAAAGCCTCCAGTTCAGTCACATTCTTAGGCTTGCGCACTGCAACTGCTTTCTTTAAGTCCCACCGGAGGTTCTCAATCGGATTTAAGTCAAGTGACTGCGATGGCCACTCCAAAATGTTCCAGCCTTTAATCTGCAACCATGCTCTAGTGGACTTGGAGGTATGCTTGGGATCATTGTCCTGTTGAAAGGTCCAACGTCTCCCAAGCCTCAGGTTTGTGACGGACTGCATAACATTGTCATCCAATATCTCCTGGTACTGAAGAGAATTCATGGTACCTTGCACACGCTGAAGCTTCCCTGTACCTGCAGAAGCAAAACAGCCCCAAAGCATGATTGACCCCCCGCCATGCTTCACAGTAGGCAAGGTGTTCTTTTCTTCATAGGCCTTGTTCTTCCTCCTCCAAACATAGCGTTGATCCATGGGCCCAAACAGTTCTAATTTTGTTTCATCAGTCCACAGAACACTATCCCAAAACTTCTGTGGTTTGTCCACATGACTTTTGGCATACTGCAGTCGACTCTTCTTATTCTTTGGAGAAAGCAAGGGGGTGCGCCTGGGAGTTCTGGCATGGAGGCCTTCATTACACAGTGTGCGCCGTATTGTCTGAGCTGAAACTTCAGTACCCACATCTGACAAATCTTTTCTCAGTTCCTCAGCAGTCACACGGGGACTTTTCTCCACTCTACGCTTCAGGTAGCGCACAGCAGTCGAAGTCAGCATCTTCTTTCTGCCACGACCAGGTAGCGTTTCAACAGTGCCCTTTGCCTTAAATTTGCGAATGATGCTTCCTATGGTCTCTCTCTTGGTATGTTTAACATCTTTGCAATCTTCTTATAGCCATTGCCCTTCCTGCGAAGAGTAATCACCTCTTCTCTTGTCTTCCTGGACCATTCTCCTGACTACACCATGTTTGTAACCACACCAGTAAATGTCTAGAAGGAGCTGAGTATCACAGTCATTTTAAAGCTGCCTAATTGGTGCTTATTATGCTTTATTGCTGCTCCGTGACATCCACAGGTGTTTTCAATACCTGATTGAAACCACTTGAATGAACCTCTGTTCTTCAGAGTGGTAGTCTTTAAGGGGTTGAATAATTGTGTCAATGAAGAATTCACAAAAGAAACATTTACTACTGTATTACAAAACCAATTGATGTCATTTTAGTTGCATATGGTTCTTTAAAAAGTCCTTGTAGGATTTCATTCTGAATACAATTACAAATGTACACTAAATTCCCTAAAACCCTTTACAGCATTGGGGGTTGAATAATTTTGAACACAACTGTAGGTCTGCGCCCTCTGCTTCTGGAGCATTCATGCTAAAAGGCGGCCAGGTTTATTTTCGTTATATGCGAAAAAGCACCTAGTCTGAAGGACTGCACGATGGATCTGGAGGTGGGTTAACTCCTCCAACCGCAACCGCTTTTGAAGCAGGAGGCCATAAGCTTGAGAGTCCCCCGATCGCATATGTGTCTGCTCCCATGTCCGAATCTCATTCAGCAGGGCTGGGATTCTGCTAACTGTTCCCGTTTTTTTTTCGCCGTAGCAAGGCCAATTAAAGTTCCACGTATGGTGGCCTTATAGGCTTCCCATAACGTATGGGGTGATACTTCCCCACCTTCGTTGTTGGCAAAATAGTTAAGCAAGGCATCCGCCACCGTGTCTCCCAGCATCTGATCCTGTAACAGCGAGACATTCAGGCGACAGTTAAAGCTGCTGGGGCAGTAGTGCGGAGAGTGAGAGAGATGGGGGCGTGGTCTGTCCACGTCCTACTAAGAATAGTGGACGACAGAACGTCTTTGAGGGAGAAATGTGATACAAAGTCGTAATCCAGGCGTGAATATGAGGAGTGGACTTCTGAAAAGAAAGAATAGTCACGTGTAGTCGGGTGCATCAGGTGCCATCCATCTACCAGTTGCAACATTTGCAGCTTACAGCGAATCAATCTCAATATGTGCAAAGGGATCCTGGTAGTGCCCGCTGATGAATTCTCCGATGGGAAAAACATGACATTAAAGTATCCTCCCAGGATCAAGGTCCCTTCCATGAAGGAGGACAGCTTGGTAGCGACCGTGGCAAAGTACAAATGTTGACGAGTGTTGGGGAGGTAGATCGATGCAAATGTGTACTTTTGATAGAGCCCTTCAGAAACACCCCCCGGCTATCCCCCAGGTATAAAGCCTCCTGGTAGACAAAGGGAAGATGCTTCGAGATCAAGATAGAGACCCCCTTAACTTTCCCCTCCGAGGCTGTGTCATGATATGCCACCGGGTAATACGAATCTCGGAGAATCGGGTGTGCGCCCGAGCAAAAGTGCGTATCTTGTAGGAGGGCGACAGAGCACCTCTTGGATCATAGGTCCTGGAGGAGGTGACAACGTTTTTTGGGGACATTCAACCCCCTCACGTTAAGGGACATGACCTTCAACGAGCCCGGAAAGAACACTGAGGGCCGGTCCCCCCTCTCTGCCATCATTGCAGGCAAAGTGAGGCAACGGAAGCTGGGGTACGATTGGGCAGAACAGGAGTAGGGTAGGGAGAAGTGAGAGGGGTGGAGGTCGAAATTGGAGTAGGAGTCGTGGCGGGGTCGGGTGAACAAAATCATCCAAGGTGCTGGACACCAACCGGTCGCGTCCGCAGGGTGTCGAGGGGTTGAGGGATGCCTTTCTCCCTCGCACCATTGACCAGTAGCTATTAGAAAGTGTGGTAAAGACGGAGGGGACCTACAAGCTAGTGGATTACACGTACATCTTGGTCCGGAGCCAAACCCCACCCCTGCATAGGTTTCAATGTAAAAAATATTCTCTGGTTTTATTAAATATTTATACAACCATTTATTTTTCACTTGCAGCAAAAAGTTTATTTATTAGGATTTTTTAAGGCATTTTTGGGGATTTTTCGGGTGAAAGTTTAGGTTTCCTAATTTATTTTAAAGTAACCAGGCTGTTTTTTTACTTTGCTAAACGCAGCTTGTCACAGGTAGACATACCTATCTGTAGGTCTATATATATATATATATGTATATATCGCTATATATACGTATATAGGTATATATTATCTATGGCTATCCATATATGCGAAGTATCCATTTTCCACAGCTGCCTGGTGCACAAACTCCTTTGCGTATGTGCTAGAAAGTAATTAACCTGGGTATCTTTTGTCCCTCGGAGGGATATAACAGGTTGCTGTGAAATGGGATTCCTTTGATACAGGATCAGGGTGGAAATTACGCATTTGAGCAAATGGAAGTCCTGTGTCATCTATTCACACCTTCACGTAGACAGCACGGCACCAGAGGTATGTGGTCATGTCTTCAAAGAAGGAAGCACATCCCTTGATCCCTAGAGGGGGTCCGTGGCGATGATTGACATTTTGGGCAATTAAAAATTAATGGAGAAACGCACGGAGCATGCCCAGACCAAGGCATGCTGGGACATGTAGTGTAGGAGGCTGCGCCAGTTTGGGTATTTTTGGAAGGGGCAGGAAACTCTATATATTCTGGAGCACGCCATGTGGCTCTTGCAGATCACAGGGGGTTCATGTTCCATGAGGATCTGTCCATGCTGTACATGCTTCTAGCTCCAGCCCCCAGGAGTCTCCGAGAATTAGCTTATTTGACTGTTAAGTAAGGCTCTGTGCTTAATCCCTTTCCTTTATTTTCTGTGTACTGTGTAACTAGCGATTTACTTTCTGTGTACTGTGTAACTAGCGATTTATTACTAATTTTTGTAATAAATGCACTGTGATATATATATATAATTTTTGTAATAAATGCACTGTGATATATATATATAACTTTTTTCTATATCATAAATAAATATCCATTTATTAAGTTCTGTTTCTGACTGAGTCGATCTATGCTAACTGAAGAGACTGGAGTATTGCTTGTTGTTTTAACCTCGAGTAGCTACAAAATTGTGAGTTGCGGTTGCTGGGGACGCTTGGGTAAGCGAGTGCGCGGGGATTGTTGTCCACGCAGTCATTATCTGGGTCTAGGATAGACAGATAGTGGGTTGCTTAGCCCTGCGTCCTTAGCCGTAACACGCATAGCGTTCAGGGGAACTGGTGGCAGCGTAACTAATAGGATAAAAAAGTGGGACCAGGAATTGTGGGACACGTAGTCACTACCCAATTCAAGAGAAGACTGGTACTGCATTACAAGCCTGGGACCATTGTATTGCGCTCTACGTACCTGTTGCAAGAGAAAGTGTGTGGGGACGGATAGGTAAGCGAGCGCGTGGGGATTGTTGTCCACGCAGTCATTATCTGGGTCTAGGATAGACAGATAGTGAGCGGCTTAACCCGGCGTCTTTCTCAGCAGCGCGCATAGTTATCGTGACAAAGCTGTATTATTTTCTTTCAGTCTGGTTGTGTTCGGACAGCAGCTCCGCGAGGCCCTGGAGATATCTATGGTATGGTGCTGAAACATAGTATTCATTGCCGATCGCAGCCGAACTGAAAGAAAATGATACAGCTGCATTCAGCAAAGAAAAAAGCCTCATTACTTTAAAATAAATTAAGAAACCTAAAATTTCACCAGAAAAATGCCTAAAATATCCTAAGAAATAGACTTTTTGCTGCGAGTGAAATAAATAAAAGGTTGAAAAAATATTTAATAATAACAGTGAGTATTTTTTACATTGAAACCAATGGGGGAAAAAAGCCTGGTTTCTTCAAAATAAATGAAGAAAGCGAAAATTTATCCAAAAAATAACAAAAATGCCTTAAAAATAAAAAAAATATAGACTTTTTGCTGCAAGTAAAAAAATAAATGGCTGAAAAGATATTTAATAAAAACGGGAAATAGTTTCACATTGAAACCTATGGTGAAAAAAAGTCCTATGGCTTTAAAATAAATTAGGAAAGCTAAAATTTAACCAAAAAAATCCCGAAAAACGCCTAAAAATAAAGATATTTTTTGCTGCAAGTAAAAAAAATAAACATAAATGGTTGAATAAGTATTTAATAAAAACATGGATTTTTTTTCATTCAAACCTATAGGATTCGCCTGATTAAACAGGTCAAACAAGCCACCGAAAATCAGCATTAGAAAGTCGGGTTAGAATTTCTAACCCTAGCATCTTGCCCTAATTTCTAACCCTGATTTTTGGTAGTTCATTCAACAGGTTTATTTAGGCGAATCCTATAGGTTTCAATGGGAACAAAATACCTGGTTTTCTTTCGAATCATTTCATTCCATTTTTGTGGGGGGTTTTTGTATTTGTTTTTTTTTCTGAACTTGTATTTGGATGAAACGAAATACACATGTCTAGATGTTACTCTATCAGTGATACTGAATGGTAGTAAAGAAAAGAAATACAAATAGGAAGATTTATGTCCTATGAGTCAGATATAGTGAATATAACTCACGAAATGATGATTAATGTCCTTGGAGTAGATGCTCTAGATCTGAATGGATTTGGCTTCCATAATTCGCCAATGGGAGTCGTGGTGGATGTTTTTGTGCCAGGAAAACACCACAAAGTTTTCAAAATAAAAAGATATTTATTCTTAAAAGTATTATGCTAAAACAAATAAAACGCCCATGAGCCCGACGCGTTTCGTCTGCAAAACAACAGACTTCCTCAGGGGCAATGTGCAAATTAGTGCAACGCAAAATCATAATGCAATTCCATCTACTTTCGACATTTTTATAGGACTTGGATTGTTTGAATTTTGAATTCTTTCATCTTTCAGTATAGTACCCGTTAAATTAAAAATGCCCATTTTTCTCAGATGCATATCTGTGTGAGAAACCTGTTCATTTATTGTTCGTCCCTCCTCCTCCTTTTTAGTGGAACTACATCCACCTGCGGACCGGATTGATTCCACTGTTCTCGGTGCTTGCTTTTTTTGTGTGAAATAGTTGGTAATTTTGGCTTCTTTTGGGGCGAGCCCCGTCTAAAAAAGGCTCTTCTTCATAGCGCGTATCTTCATCCCCATAATTAGAAGCTCCATTGTCTTTATTTTTATTCATATTCAACCTTGTAGCTCTTTCCTTGATAGGGGGCACTGACCGATTTCTGTCATTATCATTCCCTCATGTTTTCTTTTGGGGGGTATTTAATTTGATATTGTTTGGTGAAGTTGGTACCCCTTCCCAAAGTTTTCCTTTGTCCGGCCTCCTTAAGTGGTCTTTTTTTGCGGACCTTTTCACAGCCGATGCGTATGAATGGGGTATTGATCTTGGTTTCCATTTAGGTGTCTGTGGAGCAAACCTCGATTTCTAAGAGACCTTTTTATGTAAAATCTTATTACGGGTACTACACCAACCCTTTTCTTTATCCGTTTTGTCCGTTTTGTATTTTTTGTTTTTTGTTTCAAAAATTCTCTCATCAATTGTTTCAATTTTGGAATACATGGATTTCTCCCTCTCTTCAAAAACTTCCTCTTTATCTATACCTGGGTGTGCCTTTGAGAATTTGCATATCTTCCTCGATCTTTTTTTGTACCTCTTTTTCTCGATCTACAATCAATTGCATTTATTCGAAGGAGCATTTCTTAAGAGCATTATCCCAGCGGTCCATAAATACATCATCATCTAGACCAAAAGCTGGTGTTTTTTCTACTCTTAAGCCTCTGGGTATCAAACCCTCTTTGAGGTATTGCTCCAAATAGGAGATTTCCCACCATCTTTTTGTTTCTTTTATAAGTAGGTTCTCCATTTTCGTGAAATAACCTTGTATTTGATTTGGAACATTTCTATATTCCACATTAGATGGCACTGAAAAAGCACTTTCAAATTTACCCAGTCTCTTTTTTTGAAAATTTGAGTAAGAGGACACCATGTAAGCCATATTTGTATAAACACCTGAACCTACCAAATACAATGTAACGAAACAGTTTGGTGTATACAAATACTTAACTTCCCAGGACAATCTTCCAGGAGAGGTTCACTTTCTCCTTTAAAGCCAAAAAGAAATACAAATAGGAAGATTTATGTCGTATGAGTCAGATATAGTGAATATAACTCACGAAATGATGAATAATGTCCTTGGAGTAGATGCGCTAGATCTGAATGGATTTGGCTTCCATAATTCGTCAATGGGAGTCGTGGTGGATGTTTTTGTGCCAGGAAAACACCACAATGTTTTCAAAATAAAAAGATATTTATTCTTAAAAGTATTATGCTAAAACAAATAAAACGCCCATGAGCCCGACGCGTTTCGTCTGCAAAACAACAGACTTCCTCAGGGGCAATGTGCAAATTAGTGCAACGCAAAATCATAATGCAATTCCATCTACTTTCGACATTTTTATAGGACTTGGATTGTTTGAATTTTGAATTCTTTCATCTTTCAGTATAGTACCCGTTAAATTAAAAATGCCCATTTTTCTCAGATGCATATCTGTGTGAGAAACCTGTTCATTTATTGTTCGTCCCTCCTCCTCCTTTTTAGTGGAACTACATCCACCTGCGGACCGGATTGATTCCACTGTTCTCGGTGCTTGCTTTTTTTGTGTGAAATAGTTGGTAATTTTGGCTTCTTTTGGGGCGAGCCCCGTCTAAAAAAGGCTCTTCTTCATAGCGCGTATCTTCATCCCCATAATTAGAAGCTCCATTGTCTTTATTTTTATTCATATTCAACCTTGTAGCTCTTTCCTTGATAGGGGGCACTGACCGATTTCTGTCATTATCATTCCCTCATGTTTTCTTTTGGGGGGTATTTAATTTGATATTGTTTGGTGAAGTTGGTACCCCTTCCCAAAGTTTTCCTTTGTCCGGCCTCCTTAAGTGGTCTTTTTTTGCGGACCTTTTCACAGCCGATGCGTATGAATGGGGTATTGATCTTGGTTTCCATTTAGGTGTCTGTGGAGCAAACCTCGATTTCTAAGAGACCTTTTTATGTAAAATCTTATTACGGGTACTACACCAACCCTTTTCTTTATCCGTTTTGTCCGTTTTGTATTTTTTGTTTTTTGTTTCAAAAATTCTCTCATCAATTGTTTCAATTTTGGAATACATGGATTTCTCCCTCTCTTCAAAAACTTCCTCTTTATCTATACCTGGGTGTGCCTTTGAGAATTTGCATATCTTCCTCGATCTTTTTTTGTACCTCTTTTTCTCGATCTACAATCAATTGCATTTATTCGAAGGAGCATTTCTTAAGAGCATTATCCCAGCGGTCCATAAATACATCATCATCTAGACCAAAAGCTGGTGTTTTTTCTACTCTTAAGCCTCTGGGTATCAAACCCTCTTTGAGGTATTGCTCCAAATAGGAGATTTCCCACCATCTTTTTGTTTCTTTTATAAGTAGGTTCTCCATTTTCGTGAAATAACCTTGTATTTGATTTGGAACATTTCTATATTCCACATTAGATGGCACTGAAAAAGCACTTTCAAATTTACCCAGTCTCTTTTTTTGAAAATTTGAGTAAGAGGACACCATGTAAGCCATATTTGTATAAACACCTGAACCTACCAAATACAATGTAACGAAACAGTTTGGTGTATACAAATACTTAACTTCCCAGGACAATCTTCCAGGAGAGGTTCACTTTCTCCTTTAAAGCCAAAAAGAAATACAAATAGGAAGATTTATGTCGTATGAGTCAGATATAGTGAATATAACTCACGAAATGATGAATAATGTCCTTGGAGTAGATGCGCTAGATCTGAATGGATTTGGCTTCCATAATTCGTCAATGGGAGTCGTGGTGGATGTTTTTGTGCCAGGAAAACACCACAATGTTTTCAAAATAAAAAGATATTTATTCTTAAAAGTATTATGCTAAAACAAATAAAACGCCGATGAGCCCGACGCGTTTCGTCTGCAAAACAACAGACGTCCTCAGGGGCAATGTGCAAATTCGTGCAAAGCAAAATCATAATGCAATTCCATCTACTTTCAACATTTTTATACTCCCTTAAACCATCCCCATTGGTTACAATCGCAATCTCACTCATTCCTGGCGTTTCCCATATATGGCAGTCTATTCTTCCCGCCAACAAGTACTCCAATCCGCTCGTTCCTTTCTTTTTCCTCATTGACCAATTACAGTCCATAAACAGAAAAGTCCCGATCCCCCGGAAATACGTAAACGGAAATACGTAAGATGCTCCAAATGTCCTCTACAAAAGACGTTCCCTCCACTTTCGATATCCCTACGGAATGGTTCCTGTTCTTTTTCTTTCCGGTCCTCTTCAACCTCGACTCGAAAGACATTCCCCGTAGGTCCTTTTACTCCAATTCCGGAAACGTCTTCGTTACATCATACTGAATGGTAGTACCTATGGATTGGAAAGGGTGGTTATGGAACAAAAACTATATCCAATTCTAGAATGCAATAAAAAAAGTCTAACAGGATAATTCAAAGAGAATCGAAAAGCCACCGCACGTTCGGTGACTTATCTTTCTCTACAATATGGTTCGATTTGGCAATCCCATTTCGGCCACCCTGCAGTGTATTCAGCAAGCACCACAGGGCCGCTGAAATGCAAGGAAAAGGCGCCGCAAACCAGCTGTAAACTCACCGCAAAACGAGGGCGAACGCACACCGAAACCCACAAAAATATCTTGATTAACCCGCCGGAAAAGCCCGAGCAGGAGCCGATCACACGCAGCGCAGCCGCCAGAAAAAGCCGACACCGCAGACAAAGGAGGTGAAGAAAAAAAAACAACAGTCCGCTTGAATGTTTGAAAAGTGAAACGCTGTTTGCAAACAAACTACTGAGCGAAAATGTCTGAAATTTACATGTGAGGTCCAAAGAATGATAATAAAAAGGGCTGTTACAGAAAAAAGAACAAACATTTAAAAAAATAATAAAAAAACGAAAAAAAATCGGCAATTACTTTGGGCAAAAAAATCCCCAAAAATGCTTAAAATATCCCAAAAAAATCTAAGAATAAAGAGACTTTTTACTTCAGAATATTATAATGAACGGTTTATTAGATATTGAATTAAAACGGGAATATTTTTAACATTGAAGCCTATGGGATTCGCCTGAATAAATCTGCCGAATTAAACCACCGAATGGCAGGGAATTTCGGCAACTTTTCACTGCTGGTTTTTGTTCTCTGAATAGCCGAAGCATTGCTTCTCTATGGGGATTTCACTGCCCTCGAACAGGCACCGTATGTGCAGGCAATTTGCCAAGATTTGGCGAATTGCCTGCTCTCTGAATAGCCGAATGGCCAGGAGAGGTAACCGAACGCTGATTTTCAGCATTCGGTTACCTTTCTCCAGCAATTCGGATCTCTTTGAATAACCCTGTAAATCGTTCAATATCCTTTGTTCTGCATTAAATCCATTTAAGCGTAAAATAAATCTGATATTCAGGAGATGAGCTTGTGGTTCATTGCGATTTTATATAAAATGTCCATGTCCTCTATATTGAAATTCACAAGTAATTCCTTCACTGCATGACAAATTAAATTGATTAGTTTTGTTAGCTAACCTTTATTTTTCCAAGCATTTATAAATCTGTCACCGAGGTGTTATTGCATTAACTTCTGTCATCTTTTCACATTTGCCTCCATTATTCCACAGACACTGTTTTTTTACTACTTAATATTGCATAAAGCCTCTTCCCTATGTATTCTGTTTTTTTTAATACTGCATCAATCATCTTCTCCTGTGATGTATCTTTTATGTTGCCTCAAAACCATTTTTCTTTTATGCATTACCCTAATCATCCTGCTGACTTGCTTCCACATTTGTTAAATCACCTTTTATACTTCTCAGTGTTTCATCAACTTCAGATAATCCTCTGGCTATTCCGAGAATGGCATCTGGTTTTTAGCTTCTGTTTTGGAAGAGTAATTATATCTTTTTTTTGCTCTTTTCATATCATATCCAGAGATTTTAATGTCGGCTATAAGCCCATGCATTTTATTCTATGCCACACTGCTGTAATTGGCATTAATTTTATCTGCCGGAATTGAAATAAAGATTCAGAATCGTATTGCTTAAGAACGTTAATCTTTTGGATGGAAAGGCGCAGCATTTTAATTTTTGTATATTGAAGTGGAATGACGGATTGGACTGAATTGTTGGATACATAAAAAAGGCAAAAAGCTTTCTTTTTATTTTTTTATTTTTAATCCCATCACCACCAACCATTTGTTGTTAAAACTAATATCATAACATTTATTTCAAATGCAGGATGTGATGTTAACAATTAAATAAAAAGTAAAATAGAAATTGTGTTTAAAAATAATGTTTTAATAATTTAAAAATTTTCATGTACTCATTTTATCCATTACAGAAATGGTGTTGGAATGAAAGATACTTAACTCTAGATGGATTTCCTTTATCTGACACAATGTCATCTGGGTCTGCATTGTCGGCATTCAGGCAGAAATAGTGATTCTGTCAAATACAGTAAATACGATAAAAATAGATAAAAAGGGGAGATCTCCTGCTTATGGGAATTTATAGTGATCTTAATGAGATTATTAGCAATGCAGTTTCCATAAAATATCAATAGAATATAAAAGTAATATCTGTATGTGGCATAATGCCTGTAAATGTAACGTACAGTAACACCTTGTATCTTGTACAGGGATTTTTAGTCATTAAATACTATTGAATACTATCTTTGTACATTATTAATTGAGACAAGGGCTCTGCCTGTATTCTCCCCTCTCCCTGGCTGCTGTAATGCAGCAGTAAAGTTTTTGAGCTTTTTGTTACTGTGAGTTTCAGGGCTGCACTTTGCAGCTTGTTTTATAATATTACAGAGGGACAGGAGAGAATTCTCAGTGAATTTATTTTCTCCACAGGGGGCACACTAATCCTGGGTTAAAGAGATATGCAAATTAGGTTTCCTATGCTAAGGATGGCTTTTCCCTGTTTAGAGAAATTCATTTGAGACTTGATCTCCTTACAGGGCACTTCTGTGTATTTTGTTTCCAGATGACAAATTTCTTCAAGTTCGTTTCTATTTCTCTTGTTGTTGGTTTTTCACTTTTTCTTTACGCACAAGATTTGCCGTGTCGTAGCGATTGCCAAGACCAAGGCTTTCAAATATAAAACTCGGCTTTGTTAATCTGGCAGCCAAAGATGTTTACGCATAGCTCTCTGCATCCTCAAATTCAAACTCTTACGTTCAAGTCGCACTGGGGCACATGCTGTACTAGGGTGATGCCCACTGATAGAGTAGAGAGATGGTAACCTGTTGGCATTGTGGCCTCTTTAAATTTCCAGTATGCAATGTATGTAGTATGGTTACTGTGTTTTATAATTGATATGGCCGTGCAATTTTTATTTTTGCTGTCTTTATGACACAATTGTTGATAGAAATTAAATACAAAAATTACATAAATAATGATAATATTATAATGTAGTGTTAACTTAAGACACTGGAAAAAAAATTTGTGAGAGTTGTAGTGGTCCTAGAGGTGACAGTCGCTTATACAGCGCCAACATATACTGCAGCGCTTTACAATGGGGAAGCACAAATGTGAGACATAATAAATAATGATATATTAGGAGCAGACAACCATGCCTGTAGAATAATTGCTCTGTTAATACAGCACTTTATACAAGTCCTGAGCCAGACATCCCTTCAGCTTCAATCTAAGCTACAGCGGCAGGGCCGGATTAACATAGGGGCTGATGGAGCAGCAGCTCCAGGCCCATGCCCCAGAATAGGCCCAAGGAAAGGATAAGTATTTCTGAATTGATGGGCATTTGGACTCCAATATCTCCAACTCCATAACAGACACAGGGTCATGTGAGCATGGCCTTTCCAATGATACCAAACATGACCAGGGTTTATGTAATAATAAAAATAAAATAATAAATATTTCTTTATTTTTTCTTTCTAAAACCGCAATATTTTTCAATTTTCAATTCTAAAGGGAACAATGATGCTGCACTAACTCACCATCTCAAGTGTGGAGGTGATCTGGCACAATCCGTTATTACGAATTGTTACATCAAAAACCTAAACCGCCGCACTGCAGCGAAGTACATTGGGTGGGACTTTGGATCCCTGCGTCACTAATATTTACACCTCAGAAGGTCAGGGAGGTGTCATTGGACAAGTCAGAGTCTGGCCTTTGCATTGATACCAAACGCGACCATGTAAAATCTAAAAGAAAACAAAAAAAACTCTTTATTTATCTATTTTTACTTCCAAAGTGGTGTCATTGTCCATTTGTCACGTAAAAAATGAGCAATACCACTGCCATTACTCCCCTTGTCATTTCCCATAATGGGAGCAAGGTCAGTGGTTTATACATAATCATATTATTCATAAAACACACCATCCTCCAAAACACAAGGGAACTATTTCATATTTTTCATTTTCTGGTTAAAATTTAATATTTTCTTGGAAAAATGCATTAACAGGTTCCCATTTCAATCTTTTTTTAACAATAATTCCCTGTGGAATATGTAAACACAAAGGTTTGGATAAAATGTGAATAAATAATTTTAAATGCTGTAAATGATTGTAATCTGAATGGTAATTTCCTCACACAGTATCTGCTTGGTTAGATATACCCGTATCTGCAACGTTAAATAACCTAAAATATGTTTTCATTTCACTAAATTCCAAAAAAATCCCACCAAAATAAACAGCTCCAGGCCCATAGAGATCTTAATCCGGCCCTGTACAGAGGTATGTGATCAAGAAGGAGCAGGTGGAGTGTGAAGCTGGTGGCCAGAAAGAAAATAGCAGAGATTGCATGGGAATGACTGGATTACGCTTGGGCTTGAAAACTGTAATTAGAAAGGAAAAGTGGATGCAGCTGGAAGGGAGAGCTATAAGTTTAGGACCGGGACTGGGTGGGAAGGTGGGACTGCAGACTGAAAATGCAGGAGCTGGAAATGGTGATGGCTTTGGATGGTGAGCTGTATGAAGAAAGACAGAGTTAAGTAGAATAGGCTGTGTATGTGATGTATTTACGACATGGGGAGGAGATCAGGAAGCAAATTGACAGTAAGAGTTTGACAAAAACTGAGGGAAACATTTAAAGGAACACTACCACTTACAGCAGCATGTGTTTTTATAAGGCGGTTTCATTTGTAATGCACAAGTAATCTAGTTACAGTTTATGTGTTTTTTTGTTTGAAGTAATTTCATGTAATAAGGAGAAATAAAATTAGCCTTAAGTACTATTTCCATTTTGTGCATTTTTCCCATGATGCAACATTGACCAAAATCTAATGGTGAGTTTTACTTTATGACTGTACATATACTTTATCTTGTACAGTCATAAACCGTTAATGAGGTGAAGGAGGGATGGTTTATATAAGGCACCAGGGGGTGTATTGTCTTCTGCATGCTACTCCAGATCAGAGCTGGCAGCTGAATGAGATATGACAGGGATCTTAAAAGATTTATAATCTACCCCTGGTGATGTCCTTTGAATACATCCCACAAAATACAATGATTTGCGTCAGTGATCGACCCATTCACTCCAATGATTGGCCATCCAGTGAGGAGCAAGTGATGTAAAGATACTGTGGAGAAGCAGGTTAAGACCCAACAGATCACAAAATGAATGCACCCAGTGACTCCTATAGAGTAAAATATTTTCTTAACTAAACATGCGAGAGAAAATCAAAGCACATGTAAGATATCAGCAACATGAAATAAACAAAATAAGGATACTTCATTTTTTTGGTGGTAATGGTCCTTTAAAAAGAAAATATGGACAGTAGGATTAGAGCGGAGGTTATGAAGTGGCGTGGCAGATGACCTGTTGATAGCAGGATACCTTGGTTTGTTGCAGAGTGACCAATGGGATGATGGTCTAATAATTCCTATATTTTTTTTTATAGAGTGAAATGCTAGAATTTGAACAAAGACAAAAAGAAGAGAACGCTAGACAACGGCATCACGAAAATCACAAAAGGTTTGACATTTTTTTAATTAGTAAAACCTTAACCTACGTGTAGGATTGTGTTTATAAATTCAACTACACTGTTAAGAATACAGCCGACTGTGCAGAAAAAAAAAATCAAACTGTGCGGGACTGGAGAAATAGAAAACATTTTCAAGTGACCTTCCTGACAGTGTGACCTAAGTGCCAGCTTGACACTCCTCTTCAGGCATTCGGCAATCTAAGGCTGGGGTCAGACGAGCGTGATTTCTACGGACTGTACGTCCGTGCAGTACGGACATCGTCAGTACGGATGACGCAGTAGTGGTCACACAGTCCGTTTTTTCACTGAAGTTATTTTTGACGGATGTAGGAGGGAAAAATAAATTACAATGAAAAAACATTCTGTCCGTCAAAAATGCTGGACGTATAAATGCAGTCCGTCTGACCATGCTCCATCACTCACACACAAAGCTATGCAGACGTTGTGGACGCAGCGCACTCCGCACGTCCGTTCTAGCAGTATTACGTTCTTGCCTAACCTGCGTCCGTTTGCCGCGGCCGTTGTGCGTCCGCAGTTCAGTGCGGACGTACTTCATGTGTCAGGCTCCAATGGACTTTCTTTCATGCTATCACGGACGTACTTTTAGGCGCAATCACGGACGTGAACACTACGCTCGTCTGACACCAGCCTAAGTGTTGGAGATTTTGGGGGAAAAAGGTCAGGATGAACAGCAGTTCTTTCCCAGCCCTAGTCAATGGTTCTGTATGTGTTTGCACTGACTGTCATTGGATTAGTGGGATGCTCTTTCACGCGTCCCCCCCCCCCCCGTCACCCAACAGTTGGAGGGTTCAGCAGAAGCTGTAGCATGTCACATCTGGAGCAGCACCAAGGAATCCTGGAATGGAGGTGAGTTTTAAGTAAACTGTAGGGTTAAAGCAGGCAGGGGCGCAGTTGTTAGTTTAACCCCTCCCATTTACACACTACAGTATCCCTTTAACTCGCTATCAGATCTAATCAAAGAAAGGGGAAACTCAGGAGAATGACTGGAAAACTGAAAATTCTAGGTCAAAATTTATCTCACTTTCCAACACGGCTATTTGGTTTAGATTGTTCTCTTCTGCCAGTTTTCCTGTTTTTCACCTTTCTCTGAATAACCTTGTATGTCTAAACAAATGTAGATAAAAGAATGTATGGGAACCAACAGAAAACATCTTTACACCTTGTGATTGCTACATATTTTCTGTATCACTTCTATAGTCCAAGCCCACTTTTCCTTCCTCTTAGTTCAAAGATATCACCTGGTTGCCTCTTTTTCTACACACTTTCTTTTCTTATATTATTATAGGGGAGTGATAATTAAATATCTATTCCCACCATTCGTACTTTTTTAAAATTCTTCATTTTGTAAGTTTTGTTAAATAGACATTGTGAAACATTATAATCGAAGGTACAATAAAATGGCTGGGTAGCTTGATATAAAAGCACAAATAAATGGAACAAACACAGAAACTGTCTACATAAGGGAATTGTCCTGTGGACCCAGACAGGGTTATTCAGAGATAGGTGAAAACCAGGAGAAGAGAACAATCTAGACCAAATTTGGAAAGTGAGATAAATGGGAGAATTTTTCTGGTTTGGCTATTTTGACCTATAATTTTCGCTTCTCCAGTCATTCTCCTGGTTTTCACCTCTCTCTGAATAACCCTGAAACATGTAAAGCTGAAAAGAAACCGGTAAGGAATAGTGTCTACATAATGTCAGCAAAAACAAAAGGCAGAATCCTCTCAAAAGTTAACGAATAGTTAAATCACATCATGGACTAAGTAGAGGTAGAAAAAAAGAATGAAAGGTGGTTGAACACTTCATCCCACATTAAAAAATGAGGCAGGGCTTAAGGCATCCAGGGCCTCACATGGCAAGGGCAGTGGCAGCTATTCCAGGATTACTAGATCCCAGGCAATATCCCATGATCACCCGAGAAGATGCATTGAGAAACTGTCATC
This sequence comes from Leptobrachium leishanense, assembly GCA_009667805.1. Lineage (NCBI taxonomy): Eukaryota > Metazoa > Chordata > Amphibia > Anura > Megophryidae > Leptobrachium > Leptobrachium leishanense. The sequence goes on along the minus strand of CM019064.1, from coordinate 342,470,667 downwards.
ATCAACCAAGGTAAGTGTTATAGCAGGGATTTCGATCTCTCTTCGACAGACATCACTGCATAAGCAAGGTTGGCACCCCCGATGCAGACTGTTAGTGCTCCTCTGCAACCTCTCCGTCTGTCATGGAACCAGATTCCTTAATTGTTTCCCCCTATGCTTTTACTTGAAATTGATTATTCCCTCTCCCTGTCTAATTCGATAGCTAGTTTGGCTCAGCTCCATTTTCCCGCTTCTGCAAGCAGCTATTCCACTCAGTTTTACCTCAGGCAGTTAAGCAAGCATCTGTCTCTGCCGGGTGATTGAATCCCATTTTTACTGCCCCCCCATAACCGAGCACACCAAAGAAGCCCTCTCTATCCACATCCCCCCAATACAAAGGTCCCCCTGGAGAAGCCCTCTCTGTCTATAAAGCCGCCTTTCATGTGCTGTTACTTTCTGAATAAAGGGAAGAAAATATAAAGGACTTTTCGTGCTTTCGAAAGGGGATGAGTTAAGCCATCTGACTTCAATCATATTCTGCATGTGACTTTCACTTCCCGCATATAACCCTGGGGTTCCAGAAAACTGCTACTAGACTCTCCAAACGGGCCTCCATCCAAATGGTTATCTGGAATTGGGGGACAGGGACTCTGATACCTGGACCAACGCTCTCTCCCTGTAGGCATCATTCCAGCTCCATAAGTAGAGAGGTGTTAGTCTGGCTAGGCCTAAGGGACCCGGTTGATGTGTGGTCACCAACAAGGTGGCTGCCTTGCTGGTTCTCTGTTGAGAAATTTTCAGATCTCAGGCTGTGGATTTCTCCTCCTAATGGAAAGCACTTCCCCTAATTCCATTTTTATTCAGCAGTGAAGCCAAGGTGAGGATGAAATATTACCAAAATTCTCAGGAAGTTCATCAAAAATCTTTAAATAAGCACAGACAGAGCTCCTTTTCTCTGTATCTGCTCACCTCCGTATCTGGCAGTACTGTAATTCTTTTCATTTATATTTTTATTTCTATTGTTGTTCCAAATAAACTTCTTAATATATTTTACAAATGCTTGTAATTAAAATGTAAAAGCATATAAAATTTAGCTTTGTAGTGCGTTAATCGAACACTATTAGATACGGACATTACTGCCAATTAACCCTTTCGCTGCTGAGCCAGTTCACGCCTCTGTGCTGAGGTCATTTTTACCGGTTTCGCTCATCATGTTAAAACGCGTTTTCAAGCCATATTTTATTATATGACCCAGACATATTATATATCGTTCTTTTCGGCAGATTCATAATATATCATTATTATATGTATACGTCATGTCCTGTCTGTATATTATAACAAAAAAATGCAATAAAATTGAATTTTCAATAATTTACAATGTGTAAGGTGTTTTTTTTCACATTTTAACATGCGAGCGTTTGCGGTTATATTTTCTATGAGTTGCGCTTGTTAAAAAAATTAGGAAAACGGGGAATCGTTACATTTTTTTGGGGGAAAAAAAAATCACACGATTTTTAACAAACGCACCCCATACAAAAATTGTTAGTGCAGCATCATTGTTCACATTATATTTGAAATGGGAACAATATTGCTCCATTAACAAAAAAATATTTAACATTTTTATTATTTATTTATTTTTAATATTTTTTTATTTACATTTTTTATTTTATTTTTTTCTTAACTTTTCATATGGTCATGTTTGGTATCTTTGGAAGCCATGCTCTGGCCGATCCAACGATACCAAACATTATCCCCTAGCTGCCACGGATCGGGACATAGGGGGTTCATTGGAACCCCCTATCTCCACCATTGGTGGCAGCTAGGGGTTAACTCCAAAACTGATGTCATCGCGCTATGCACGATGACGCCAGTCGTCAGGGCGAGATCCCGGAAGCTTGGCCGGCATCCAAGATGTCGGCCAGCTCCGAGAAAGGATCACGATCCGGTGCTTTTTGGCGCCGAATAGCGATCCGGTCCCCAAGGGGTTAAAGCCAGGCACCGTTTGGAAGGACAGGTTGTGCCCTTCCAAACCGTGCCAGGCTTTGATCGCTGGCCCAAACTGAAGGGGAGGGAGAGAGGTCCAAAGGACCTCCCACAGCCCTCCCTTTCAGGCACCTCCGCACTCGCGGGGGGTGCCTGCAGTCAGTGGTGTATTTAGGTTTTGTGCTGCCCTAGGCCTGACTAAACTCGTGCACCCCTAATTTAAATTTGACGCACCCCTTCCTGTCAAGGGCACACCTCTTCCTGGTTAATCCCCACCCTTCCTCTTTAAGCTCCACCTTTTCCTCTTAGAGCTCCGCCTTTTCCTCTCTTTGTATTAAAAGTGGATACCAAGTGTCTACTTGTATATTTTGTATACCATTTCAAATGTATCTATTGAGATAAAGAAAATTATGAAATGTTTAAATTCAAGTAGTTTTACAAAGAACAGCCACGCATGTCAAGTAAACGGGATCACAGCCGCTCTAATTGGTGGAACAATAAAATCCACAGAAACGTGCACTGCATATGAGCGTATCACAGAGCTGCATAGCAATAAAACCCACAGAAATGGGCACTGTGTATGAGCATATCAGAGCTGCAAAGCAATAAAACCCACAGAAATGTGCAGTGTGTATGAGCATATCCCAGAGCTCCAGGACAATAAAACTCACAGTAATATGCAGTGTGTATCACAGAATCCACAGCAATAAAACTCCCAGCAATGCAATGTGCGGTGTGTGTCAGCGTATCAGAATCCACAGCAATAATACTCCCAGCAATGCAATGTGCGGTGTGTATGAGTGCATCAGAATCCACTGCAATAAAACTCCCAGCAAACCGAGTGTATATGAGCACACAGCAATTATTTATTCTACATTTACCGGCCTCTGTCCGCGGTAGGGCTGTGTGCAGAGTCAGCAGGGACTGTATACAGACTCAGCAGGAGGTCCCTCAGGCCACGTTAGGATCACGGCTGTGCCTGTGCGTGGAGCCATCTTGTCAGCAGTGGGGTGCCACTGCCAGATGGTGCACCGTGGCTTTGATTCCCTTCCCGGTGGGTGTTCAGTCCAGAATAGAGTGACAGTCCATGTTAACGAAAGGGTGGGCAGCTGCGTGCATGCGTGTCACGTGGTTCAGCCAGTCAGGTGGTACTGAGACTCCGTACCACCTGACTGGCCGGACCGAGTGTGACCTGCACGCAAGCAGCCTCACCAGGAGCAAGGCAGCTCAATGACAAATTTATATCACTGCAGTGCTGGTTAAGGAAAGGTCCACTTTAAACAGCAGTAAGCAGACAGGGCTTCATATTCTGCTGAAACCCCCTCCCCTTTACCTGCCATTTACTGTCATCTTCTCTCTCTGGACACAAATCACATCCCCCTCCCCTCTCCTAGAGCTGCTGCGGGGCAGGGGAGGAGCTATGGAGGGAGGAGAGGGGGATTTTTATTCTATTAAGTTTTATTCTGTATGCAAACGCCATGCTCCGCTGCTCGTTGTTTGAGAACACAGCTCAAAGCTGACACACAGTGACGGTGGCACCTCCTAGTACCCCCTAATGACACTGGTACCTGGGGCGGCCCGCCCTCCGCCACTCCTCTAAGTACACCACTGCTCTGGTGATATGCTCACACACAAGTTTGGCGAACTGCCAGCAAGTACGGTGCTGTTTGAAGGCAGTGCAAATCTTCATAGAGAAGTAATGGTTAATCTATTCAGAGAACACCAAACAGCAGAGAAATGTCAGTGAAATGCCCTGATGTTCGGTGGTTTCAATCAGCAGGTTTATTCAGGCGAACCCCATAGGTTTCAATGTTAAAAATATTCCCGTTTTTTATGCAATATTTTATAAACCATTTATTATTTTAATCTGCAGTAAAAAGTCTTTATTTATTTATTGATTATTTTTTTGTACCTTTTAGTGATTTTTCAGAATTTTTTGGGCTAAATTCCCCCCCTTTTTTTTAATATCGGTTCTCCTTTTTCTGTAACAGAACTTTTTATTATCAATCATAGGATCTTATATGTAAATTCCAGACATTTTCGTTCAGTAGTTCTTTTGAAAACAGCAGGCCATGGGTTTGCGGTGGCAGCATACAGCGGCCGACTCCTTGCACTTTGGGGACCCTGTGGTGAATGGTGAATTCACTGCAAGGTTGGGAAATTTTATTCTCATAAGTGCAGGGAACTACAGAACACCAAAATGTTGGCGTCATTTCGGTGCTCTGTGAGTAACCCAATTAGTGGTGAGGTTTTTTGTTGCCCCCTGGAAAGTGAAAGCCTAGGCCTTGCCTACCCAGGACATACTTGAAAATTAGTGACATCTCAATGTTTCCTTCCTGGTAAAATAGTTTGCAAAAGTAAAAAAAAAAAAAAAAAAAATTTTTAGGGGTGGGGCCACCCAGCGGGCCGCCGCCCCCTGGAAAGTGCCGCCCTAGGCCTGGGCCTTGTTGGCCTAGGCCAAAATACACCAGTGCCTGCAGTAGATGTCATCACGCCGCCGTGATGACCTCTATTTGTGCTCGCGGTGGTCCCGGATGCTGGGCTGACATCAAGCGCGTCCTCCGCAGCCAACGCTACCCGCGGGTGGACGTGCTCAGCGCGTCCTCCGCAGTGAAGACAAATTTGTAAAGGCACACTGTGTGGCATAAACAGTGTTGCGTATGGCAGTATATTATTTTTCGCCAAACAGGGTATCTTAAATCATAAATGTTGTCACATGCAGGAAAGCTTTCAAAAACCATAAGTCTTACAACCTGTTATTTGGGTATCATGGGATAAAGGTCCCTTTAAATAATTTGTTTCCTCTTTTTAGTTTCAAACACACACTCTTATAGTGTGTTGATTGAAGTTGGAAAATACAACTTCTTGACAGTTAAAACCATTTTGGATTTGGCTGTATTCTAATAAACAGCAGCTACCTAAGGCTGGGGTCAGACGAGCGCACTAAGTGTGCCCGTACTGATGTGTCTCCCCATGTCGGTCGCAGAGTGCCAGTCACACTTTGTAGTGTGCACACGAATTGCGTGCACTACAAGCAGCGGAGGTGCAGAAAGCCTCCCCGTCAAAATGCTAGACGCGCGTTGCCAGGGCTGCAAAGCATGATCCTCTATAGGGGGATCTAGCCTTGAAGCACTGAGCACACTAACTACACTCAGCGAGGTGGCCAGACGAGCGTCAGAGTAGAAGGACGTCCACTCTCACGGACGTTCCTCCTACTCTCAAAGACGCTCGTCTGACCCCGGCCCCGATTTTAGGCTAGGGTCAGACTAACGCATTTTTCACGTTGTCCGTGAAAAAGTGCGTTCGAACAAATGGACGTATTTTTTCACGGAATACGCGATAGCGGTCATACGATGCGCATTTTCGTCTGTGATTTTGTACGGATCATCAATAAAACCCTTTTTGCGTCTGGACGTTATGTTGGCCGGACGTGTGCAGCTTCAGACGTCTCCCAATCACGCCGCTATGCGGACGCAGCGCACTCTGTACGTCAGTAGTAGCGGTTTGACGTTCTAGAAAAAATGCGTTCGTTTGCCACTTGCGTTGCGCGGACGAACTTCCGTGCGGCCGTTCTTCGTATGTTACCCGGCATTGGACGTCATTTGCTGCTAGCACGGCCGTGATTTTGTGCGGTTAAACGCACGTTAAAACTGCGCTAGTCTGACCCTAGCCTAATTGTCTAAAACTAATGACTTCCATCTGCAGTGCACTCTCCAAATATTAGATAACTGAATACATAAGCATCCTATACCACAATACATTGCTCCGACATTGAGAGGAATATTACTTAGACTAAAATATTCTGGTTTTATATTGGTATATCTTTCCCACCTGAACCACCAGTGGAGTCAATTTTTAAAAATGGAAAGTGTATTTATTTAGTTTTGTATATAAAATGAAATATGTTGCTATCTTCCTTTATTTAAACACTACACACTACAGTTGCAGTTGCATATTTCAATAACTGTGAAGTCTTTACTGATTTTCTTATCATTATCTTTTTCTGTTTGAAGGGTAAACAATGCTTTCCTGGACAGACTGGAACAAAGGAACACCGCAAATACAAGTCAGAATAAATATTGTGGAGTCAAAAATGAATGGGTAAGCTATATTTTGTTATTTTTTTTATGTATATATGCCTCAGTATCTATCTCCTTACACTCTTAGGAGAGGTTTTGCTTGACCTATTACTGAAAGTGAAACCTTCAAATACACAATTGATACTTTTATGTTAACTGTAAACTTCAATTCTGCATTTTATTTTCTATGGGGTGAGACGCTTTTTTAGATTAAAAAAATCTTGTTGTCTAAGCTTAACTATCCACAAACACTTTCTGTTCTACTTCTGTATATAAAATCATTAACCCCATCACGACCAAGATCGATTGTACTCAATCATCAAAAGCAATCTGATGATATAAAGTATACTCGATGTGGTTTACTTCTGGAGCAATGCCAAGGAATTTAATTATTGCAAACATACTTTGTCGGCAAATGGTCCCCAAAACACTACTCTGTCATGTTTTATGTGTTGAGATGTCAATCTGTTGAAATTATTTGAAAAACAATGAGCTCCTTCTCCTGCACAAGCAGATTGTGGCCAAGTTACAGTTACAAGTACATATACAGCACCAACAGATTCCGTAGCGCTTCACAATGGGGAAGGACGAACAGGTGACGTAATAAATAATAAAATCTAAGGTACAGACGGCCCTGCCGGTAGGTTAATTGTACCACTAATGCAGCACTTTATAATGCAAGATATAACGTAAATGAACAAAAATGGATGTAATGGCCGTGTAGCGCCACCAGATGGCTCTATTACCAAGGGCAAGATAATATCACAAAGCAGGAAAAAAAATCACAAAAATAGATCGCACAAAATAGATTGTGTGAGCTGCTAAACTCAGATCAACAGAATAAATCAAGAAGAGAGAAGAAAAATGAGTAGAGACTCGTTTAAGTATGAAACAGTAGTGCCAAGTTGCCAACCACAAAATTGGTCAAAAAGGAAGGAAGATGTGGGTGGGGATACCCTTTTGGCGCTTCCCGAGTTGGTATAGATATGAGTAGCGTGTATGCTGCCAATAGGGGGTTGTAGCAGAGCCTATAACTGCTACTGGATAGTGAAACAGAAGAGGGGGTTCCCACTATATGGCGCTCCTCGCTGGAGAATGGGTGATTCTATCTGAAGAAATCCCCTTGTGTTGTGGGTTCCTGTTAATCAACAAATATGCAAAAAATGACATGCAATGACATGCAAAAAATATACGTCAAACATGCGCATACATTAAGTTGAATTAATACAATGGCTGGATGTAGCACAGGATGTTTTAGTCTCTGTCCCAGATTGCCATCTAGTGGTTGGTGGGCATATACCCAAAGTTTCTTTTAAAAAGCAGGCCTTGATTTCCTTCTCCTGATACAATGCATCGGTTGTTCTTCCTTGTTTTTCAATTCCTCTCTCTTGATCTTGTGCCTCCAAGACAGAGAGTTGGAGTTAGGAAAATGTATCTCAGAAAAATTCCAGAGAAAATTGGAGTGGATTGGCCACATGCACTTACGTTTAGCTCTGTCTCCCAGACGGTCTTTTTGGAATGTTTCACCAGTGTGTTCCCCTCTGGTTCGCCTTCCTCTGCTCCTGCGGTGTTCCTTTATGGAGTTATGCTTCCACGAATCCAATGTAGCCCTTTTCTGGGTGCTAGAATGGAAGTGGGGGCTGGGTTCCTTGGAATAAAAACGCTGGATGCAGGGATACGGCTAAAATGGGGTTTAATGGGTGATAACAAAATAAAAAAGAACAGTGGGTCAGGCAGTAAGTGTTCCAGTGAGTGAAAAAAGATAAAAGGTCCTCCAAAACGCGTTTCGCTAGGTTGCCACTAGCTTCATCAGTTGGATGGACTCTATTTTACAATTCGAATATTTATACAATACGAAAAGGCGCGAATCGTAATTCGTTCGTAGGCGCATGCGCGAAAATTCGTATCTTTGTGGGTGTGTCTTTTTCGTATGTGCGGAATTCCGTCTTTATAAAGAAATACAATTTTTTTCCGAACTTAGTTGTGACTTTTCGTATATGTGAAAGTTCGTTCGTTTTAAATACGATTTTTTGGATAAATACGATTTTTTTCGTGTTGAGATCCGATTTCATTGTGGGTGGGCTTTTTCGTCCCTGGGTGATGACGTCATCTTGATTGTTCTCTATTCTGGCTTTATTCTTCTTCCAATAGGGAGGTGCTTGCTATGCGTTCTTAGAAAAAAGCATGTGCTTATTGCATTGAGTTCTATTCTAGGCATACATACAGTGGGTCAATCTAGTACCATAAATTTACAGAATGTCTAGATATATACAGTTAAATTGTTGTCCATAGTGAGGCCATAAGTATAGATATAATCCCTAATAATCCCCATAGTTGGGCGAGAGAGGGTACATGGTCCTGTCTAGGAATATTAGGGTCTGATGATGATGGAAATACTGTCACATACCCCTACCTGTACATAGAGAGGGTTTGGGCGTAAAGTGGGATAGCCATATGAAAGATGTTGTTCCGTTGGATGTCTAGCTCTCGTTAAGGAATCCTAATACTGGATAGCATACTCAGCTCTGTACAATTTACATGCGTTCAGTGAGAGTATAAACACTCTGTGTGGGAATTGAGGAGGTTGTGTCGTGTGGTGATCTGGTGAGATCTGATATAATGTTTTCTAGAGAAAATGGCAGATTCATATGAGTTTGGAACTCTACACCCTGCTGGTCTCAATATGGACTTTGAAATCTGCCATTTTCTCTAGAAAACATTATATCAGATCTCACCAGATCACCACACGACACAACCTCCTCAATTCCACACAGAGTGTTTATACTCTCACTGAACGCATGTAAATTGTACAGAGCTGAGTATGCTATCCAGTATTAGGATTCCTTAACGAGAGCTAGACATCCAACGGAACAACATCTTTCATATGGCTATCCCACTTTACGCCCAAACCCTCTCTATGTACAGGTAGGGGTATGTGACAGTATTTCCATCATCATCAGACCCTAATATTCCTAGACAGGACCATGTACCCTCTCTCGCCAACTATGGGGATTATTAGGGATTATATCTATACTTATGGCCTCACTATGGACAACAATTTAACTGTATATATCTAGACATTCTGTAAATTTATGGTACTAGATTGACCCACTGTATGTATGCCTAGAATAGAACTCAATGCAATAAGTACATGCTTTTTTCTAAGAACGCATAGCAAGCACCTCCCTATTGGAAGAAGAATAAAGCCAGAATAGAGAACAATCAAGATGACGTCATCACCCAGGGACGAAAAAGCCCACCCACAATGAAATCGGATCTCAACACGAAAAAAATCGTATTTATCCAAAAAATCGTATTTAAAACGAACGAACTTTCACATATACGAAAAGTCACAACTAAGTTCGGAAAAAATTGTATTTCTTTATAAAGACGGAATTCCGCACATACGAAAAAGACACACCCACAAAGATACGAATTTTCGCGCATGCGCCTACGAACGAATTACGATTCGCGCCTTTTCGTATTGTATAAATATTCGAATTGTAAAATAGAGTCCATCCAACTGATGAAGCTAGTGGCAACCTAGCGAAACGCGTTTTGGAGGACCTTTTATCTTTTTTCACTCACTGGAACACTTACTGCCTGACCCACTGTTCTTTTTTATTTTGTTATCACCCATTAAACCCCATTTTAGCCGTATCCCTGCATCCAGCGTTTTTATTCCAAGGAACCCAGCCCCCACTTCCATTCTAGCACCCAGAAAAGGGCTACATTGGATTCGTGGAAGCATAACTCCATAAAGGAACACCGCAGGAGCAGAGGAAGGCGAACCAGAGGGGAACACACTGGTGAAACATTCCAAAAAGACCGTCTGGGAGACAGAGCTAAACGTAAGTGCATGTGGCCAATCCACTCCAATTTTCTCTGGAATTTTTCTGAGATACATTTTCCTAACTCCAACTCTCTGTCTTGGAGGCACAAGATCAAGAGAGAGGAATTGAAAAACAAGGAAGAACAACCGATGCATTGTATCAGGAGAAGGAAATCAAGGCCTGCTTTTTAAAAGAAACTTTGGGTATATGCCCACCAACCACTAGATGGCAATCTGGGACAGAGACTAAAACATCCTGTGCTACATCCAGCCATTGTATTAATTCAACTTAATGTATGCGCATGTTTGACGTATATTTTTTGCATGTCATTGCATGTCATTTTTTGCATATTTGTTGATTAACAGGAACCCACAACACAAGGGGATTTCTTCAGATAGAATCACCCATTCTCCAGCGAGGAGCGCCATATAGTGGCAAAAAGGAAGGAAGTTGTGGCAACAAAAAAATAAATAAATATAATAAAATGAATAAAAGTAAACACACAAGCAGAAAAAAGAAGATACTGCCGTGTAAGTGATGATTAGTGTTGCAGTGGCAATTACTAAACCAAGTGCTGTAGGTTAAGCACAATGATTTGCCCAGGTGCTGTATATAAAGCACTGGTATATATCAATTGCTGAAAACCAAAAAAAGAAAATAAAAAAGACTCTACAGAGTGCTAAGGATAAAGCACTAATGATTATTGCGCTCCAATGAGCAGGGTTATAGCCTTTAAACCAAAATACAAATTAGGGATAAAGACAAAAAACATTAAATTACATAAATGTGAAATAAATGGAGTGTGGCATAAAAAATGAAAAATATAACGAGACAATTGTTCAGCAGTCCATATAAAATCATAACCTAGTGTGCAAAAAAATTGTTCATAGTTTGTAAAAAAAGGGAAAAATAATACGTTAAACCAAATAGTTTATACTGGCCGAAGTGCAGCTGCCGGGCTAACCAGGAAAAACGGTAAATCCCCAAATCCGTTTAAAGAAAGAGATGCAGGTCATGGAACTGGTGTCCGGCGCTAATACTCATAATCTTCGGCGTTCAGTAGAGGCTATCCAGCCTGGGGAGCACGTACTCAGTACATCATGTTGGTGAATGCAAAGTGAAAAAAGGAAGAGAGAAAAAGAAAATTTTGTGCAGACTGTATTATCCCAATATGAATAATTGCAGGCAGAGGGTATACTCACATTCTCTGGTGCCAATTTAAACAAAGAGGCACCAAAACGAAGACAAATCGGTGAATTAAACCAAGGGGCACCGATTCCCCTATCAGAGATGCAGAGATCAGGAAACTCGATCCTTCAAGATGTCAGTTCAAGATACCAAAGGAATAATGTCACCAAGAGTCATACAAGGTGAAGAATTCACAAACGGTTTATTTAAAATGGCAATAAATACACCTCAGACGCGTTTCGCTGAATACAGCTTCCAACACCCACTGATGAAGCTGTATTCAGCGAAACGCATCTGAGGTGTATTTTGCGTCTGGATAGCCTCTACTGAACGCCGAAGATTATGAGTATTAGCGCCGGACACCAGTTCCATGACCTGCACAACGTAAATGACGCAGTATTTTTTAGCCAGCAGAAGGAGCCCTTTGACAAACTTACCCACAGTGAACATGTACAGAGGGACGCTTCTTTATATTTCGGGCCCTCTTCCACGGTTCGTGTTAACCAGAGCTGTTGTAATATTACCAGAGCAATTACAGTCTATTGAGTTGTTAATTTTAACCCTTTCCCTGCTGAGCCTTTTCACACCTCTGTGCTGAGCTAATTTTTACCGGCTTTGCTCATCATGTTTAAATGCGATTTGATGTCACATTTTATTAATTGACCCAGACATATTATATATCGTTCTTTCCGGGAGACTCGGCAGATTCATAATATATCATTATTATATGTATACGTTATGTCCTGTCTGTATATTATAACATAAAATGCAATAAAATTAGACTTTTCAATAATTTACAACGTGTAAAGTGGTTTTTTTCACATTTTAAAATGCGAGTGTTTGTGGTTATATTTTCTATGGGGTGCGCTTGTTAAAAAAGAAAGAAAAGGGGAATCATTACTTTTTTTTGGGGAAAATTACGTGTTTTTTGGCAAACGCCCCCCCATAGAAAAAATCGTTAATGCAGCATCATTGTTCACATTATAATTGAAATGGAAACAATATTGCTGCATTAATAAAACAAAAAAAATTTTTTTATTTTTTTTAATTTTATTTTTATTTTTAATTATTTTTTTTAAACTGTACATGGTCATGTTTGATATCATTGAAAAGGCCATGCTCTGGCCGTTCCAATGATAGAAAACATTAACCCCTAGCTGTCACGGATCGGGAGATAGAGGGTTCCAATGAACCCCCTATCTCCACCATAGGTGGCAGCAAGGGGTAAATTGTGAAACTGGCGCCATTGCGCTATGCGCGATGATGCCAGTCATTAGGGGGATATCCCGGAAGCCTGGCCGACATCCAAGATGTCGGCCAGCTCCGGGAGGGGACCGCGATACGGCGCATGTTAGCGCCATATCGCGATCCAGCCTCCTAGGGGTTAAAGACAGCCGCCGCTTGGAAGGGCAGGCTGTGCCCTTCCAAGCGGTGTCTGCCCTTACTGGCTGGCCCGCACAGATGGGGAGGGGTCCGAAGGACCTCCCCCCCTCCCCTTCGGGCACCTTCCCCGCAATGGCGGGGGGTGCCTGAAATAGACGTCATCGCGCATGGGCAATGACGTCTATTGTGCCCGCCAGGGTCCCGGAGGCTGGGCTGACATCGATGAGGTCAGCCCGCACCGGGGTGCCGCCGCGATCGGCCAGAATCCTGGCCGATCGCCGCTGCACATGGAGGACGCGCTCAGAGCATCCTCCGCAGTGAAGTGGCCATGCGGCAGGGTGCGCTGAGCGCGTCCTCCGCATGGAAAGGGTTAAAACAACTCTGGTTAAGTTTACACCATGTTTGGAATAGGGCCCTTACTGTGTGGGTAACTGATAGTCATTTTCCATAAAGCCACTGAGTCCTGCCATTGGTTTTATGGAAAAATACTTGGTACTGAACGGGTTGATTACTTTTATTTCTCAAAATTATGGTCCCAGGGTTGTAGTCAGCCTCTGAAATCCTTGGGATTAGTCTAAATTCTACTTAAAAGTAAATTCTATATGGATTTGTATAGATACATGCGTATGTAATTTTCATAATCATGCAGTTTAAGCCTGTGTTATCCAGTTTAAGCATCACATGTCATTGGGTTTTTAGAATCCTTCATGATCATTAACATTCCAGGGAGTGTCACAATACTTGAGCCAAACCTTTACTCCAGCTTTATACCAACTGCCTCTTGCCTGTCTTTTATTGATTGCTTTTCTCCAGTCTCCTTTTGTTTATAGTGTCTGTTATTCTATCAAATAGTACACTTTCGATTTTAGATTTTTTTTCATCGAGTTCTACATAGACCAGGGGTGGGCACTTGCAGCCCTCCATATGTTTTGAAACTACATTTCCCTTGAGGCTCTACAAACTTAATGAGCAAGTGCCCACCCCTGACAGACTATTAAAGGTGAAACTAACATCACCCAATTCCAGAGCATCAGTAGGTTTAACATTAGCTACATAAATACCAGATTGGGATATTGTTCTAAATTGTCAATGGTATTGGGTTGGAAGCTGATGCTCTGCAACAGTACAGTAATAAACCCTTGAAAGTTATAAAATTGAGGTTGGGTTTTACATTATAGCTTACACTTCAGACAGGTATATTCTTCTTGGTTACAAACTTTTATATATTGTTGTTATTCAAAACAGACCGTTCCATAATTCTATGGCTTAATGTATGTAGAACTGGAATTAATTAGATTTGTTTGCCAATTATTTCCTTATATGTTTCTAAGAATTATAACAAAACTATTTTATTTAGCCATGAATCATGTTTGTCTAACTCTATATATTTGTAAAATAAGTGAAATAATCAAACCCTGTTTTTGATTGGTAGATAAAAGTTGTTGGTTATCAATTTTGCATTCAGTTTTCTTTGCCTTTTGGTGACATAATTTAATTGTGTTTTATTTGTCTTCTATTTTAGAATTAAATACCTTGCTGGAATAATTCAAAGTCTACTGAAGACTCACAGTTGGCAACCTTAATATCGAACTTGGCAAAAATCAGCAATACCTGCAGAGCCTGATAGCTACTGTAATGGAAAATCCATTTGCAACCTTGTGATGTCCATGTTAAACCTGAATTAATGTGTTTCTATGGGTCAACGGGATAAATCAAAATTGTGATTATTATGTTCCTTTTATTTGTGTATATCATTAGTTTTAAATATAGTTTTATTACTATTTCTATTTCCTTTAACTAAAATTTAAAAAATGACTTACTTTGTGGTGTCTAAGAAATATTCCACTAGGCACATCATGGTCTTTGCTCACAAGATGTCTTGTCTCAGCAGACGATGCAGTCCACCTGAAATATTACGTAATTGTTTTTGCATACTGACAAACAAATTAAATTTGTACCTGCCAGAAAATTGCCTGTAGCACATTTAAGCTATTATCGGCCATATGCATCTTTTCATATAATTCGTTAGATACTTTGAGACCACATGAAACTGTCAGGTTTAAACAGCTTTGTTTAAAACATTTTTAGCAGCGAATGTTCTGAGCATAAGAGAACCGTGAGTGCGTGGGAATACAATGTTGTTACTTTCCTCTGAATGTGTGTTTTTTCTTTAAAATAAATGATCATTTAATCCTGAAAGTAATGCTGTGGCGAACTACGATTTATTGTCTGGAGTGTTACTAAAAGAAAAGAAAATTACACTGTAGCATCTACAGGAAATCTGTGTTCAAATGTGCTGTACAAAATATTTGTATCTATAGGTGAAGGAAGCTGATGTTTACACATAAAAGAACATTTCATACTGGCAGCCATATTTTGAAAAGAACACTTTTTTTTCATTTTCTCCTGTTAGGAAATTATAGAGCATGGGGTCAATAAGAATAGAGATTATTTTGGTACAATTTACAAGGGCTCCGAAATCTGCCCCCCCCCAGATGTTGGTGTCCTACAGTTCGCAGAAATATTTGAATAGATACCCAGATAATTATCGGAGCTGTAGTTCAGCAACATCTGGGGCCAGAGTTTGTAATTCCTACCTTAGTTTATTAACAGTCCCCTGAAGGCAGAGGTGGCCCTATAATTAGGCAAAATAGGCAGTTGCCCAAGGCCTTATTAAACACAGGCCTCACCTGATGTGGTTTGTATGGAATTTCAGCCTGTAAATGTTCATGTGACTGCTGATAGCTCACATGAATACACTCCGACATCAACGTCCACAAGTTTGCCAAGGCAGCAGCTTCAGTCTTCATTAATTATATATTTTTGGGGTTAATTTTTGCACAACAATGGGGGCGCCACAGTTGAATTTTAGAGCCACCTCTGCCTGAAGGTGTTTAGATAGAGAAATATAATGATGTATATATAAAATATACAGGATACCAGCAACTCCTTCTAAAAAATGCAAAACCAATGCAAAAAATGGTGCAAGGCCCAAGAAAATATAAAAGTTCAAAGAGTGACCACACTCAAAATTATAAATACAATTTTGTTGTCAAAAGTTAAAACATACAGGGTTATTCAGAGAGCGGTGAAAAAGCAGGAGAATGACTGGAGAATGGAAGCAAGCACTACGGGGCCGCCGAAATGCAGGGAAAAGTTGCTGAAAACTCACCGCAAAATGAGGGCGAACGCACACCGAAACCCGCAAAAACATCTGGATTAACTCGCCGAAAATGCCGGAAAAACCCGAGCAGGAGCTGATCACACGCAGTGCAACCGCCGGAAAAACCCGACACCGCAGACGAATGGAGTGAATAAATTAGAAAACCAGTTTGCTTGAATGTTTGAAAAGTGAAACGCTGTTTGCAAAGAAACTGAGCGAAAATGTCTGAAATTTACATATGAGATCCAATGAATGATAATAGGCTGTTACAGAAAAAATATGTAAAGTTAAAAATAAAAAAGTCGGAATTTTTTTAAAAACAAAATCCAGAAAAATGCTTAAAATATACCACAAAAATCTATAAATAAAGAGACTCTTTACTGCAGAATATTATAATCAATGGTTTATTAGATATTGAATTAAAACGGGAATATTTTTAACATTGAAGCCTATGGGATTCGCCTGAATAAACCTGCCGAATTAAACCACCGAATGACAGGGCATTTAGGGAACCTTTCACTGCTGGTTTTTGCTCTCTGAATAGCCGAAGCAGTGCTTCTCTATGTAAATTTCACAGCACTCAAACAGGTACCGTATGTGCAGGCAATTCGCCAGGATTTGGCGAATTGCCTGCTCTCTGGATAGCCGAATGGCCAAGAAAGGTAACCGAACGCTGATTTTCAGCGTTCGGTTCCCTTTCGGCAGCCATTCGGATCTCTTTGAATTACCCTGTAGGTGTTTTGGAAATGTTTCACTTTTGAAAAGTAAAAGAAAATCGCTGCGAGGGGGAACTCCAAAGGGACACTGAAGAGAGAAATGTTCAGCCAACTTCAAATATATTGATGCAGAGACAAATTTTGTTTTTGTATTTGAAACATTAAAAACAGCAGAAGTGAAACAAATTATATGTCTAGCACTGTGATGTTTAACACTGAAGAAATTAACAGCTGCTGAGATCGACTGTGATAAATTAAGAACTGCATGAGCATTTAGCAAGGATTACTAAGGAAAGCTATACCATTTAGCTGCAGTATTTACTTTACCTTTGGAAGTAAGGGAATAAAGAGGCATGAAAAATTAGCTGTGGGTATCCTTGTTGGGAAGATAAAGTATGTTCCAAAGCTTAAGAAAATTGCTCAGATAATAACTTCAATAAAATAGCGTGTACAGAGAAAACTAAAGTATATATGCCCTTTCATGGCCAAAATTAATTGTGTCTAAAATGTAAACGGCAGATTCATTTAATTATTTAATCAAAACTACATGTACTGTATATACTAAAGGTTTTTAGTCAATATGCCATGGTGTTTTATTTATGCCTTTCCAAATATATACGTATATTGTAGTAATTGTGTTCTTAATTAACTTTATAACTGAGCTGAGGTAATGCACAATAATCCACTTTACCTTATGAAGGCTGGCATTTACTTAGCTTGCTCATATGTGTGTAAAAAAAAAAAAATACTTCCAGGGCAGCCATCAGAAATGATGGGGCCCCTTACTGAACCTCACGATGGGCCCCCCGTAAATTCCTCAACCTTTTCGTCCCCTTCCACAACAAAAAAAGGTCATAACACAGCTCCACAACAATAAAACTCACAGTAATGTGTGGTGTGTATGATGGGCTGGCCTGGGAACTGGGGCTTGGTTGGGCCTTGGGGTCTGGCTGGGCCCTGGCTGGGCCCTGGCTGGGCCTTTGGGTCTGGCTGGGCCCTGGCTGGGCCTTGGGGTCTGACTGGGCCCTGAGGTCTGGCTCACAGCTCCGCTGTCTTCGATCCCTGTCCTCTGCTCCTCTCTTCTCGCTTTTTCTCTCTTCTCCTTCTTCTTCCGGCCGGGCCCTCCGCTGCAGCTGCACTTGTGTGTGACTGGAGGGGGCAGCGCCAAAGCAGCGTGCTGGGAAGGCACACGCATGCTGCTTGGCCCACCCAGCCAGTCACAGATGCAGCTGGGAGACCCACACAGTACAGCTCTGGATTCTGACTCATAGAGTCCTGGAATGGTGGTGGGTCTCAACATGACTATAGGTATCAGTCAAGTTACACCTCAGAGCAGCCATTTGACACCATAATAAGGCTGTGGTAGTGCAGCTCATGATTATATGTATCACTTCCATCTGCGCAGTATTTGAGTCAAGTTGATTTTTCATATTGCCTGAACAAGCAACAATAATCAAAGTAGTGCGTGCATCAAATCAAGTATCAAGAGTGGGTATGAGCAATATGTTTTTTGTGATTGTGACGGGTAATTTTTCAGAATATTAATGCATGACAATATTTTAATTATGTAATGTATGAATGCAATGTCTGGGTATGCTGCAAATTCATGATTTTCATTTCCCTTATCAAGAAAACTCATGGATTGCTGCTTGTGGCCAAGAGTGCCAATTTGAGAGAAACCAATTTTGGGATCACCTGTTAAAATTTAATTCTATTATTTTGGTAATCCAAACAACCAAAAAACGCCTTGCGTCTTCAAAGCTAACCCGCCACAAGGACAGCATAGAATGTCCTACGGTGGGAAAGGGTTAAACAGTTTAACTCAAGCTTGTTCACCACAAGCTTACTTCATCAAGACAAACAATAAAAATTACATTTAAATAGGAAAATGTTAACTCCCCACCAGTGCTCCCCTCCACCCATGCCGTAGGCACGTCACACACTGTCGATTACTGATGACATCAAGGTGACACATTAGAGTGAGCCGTTACCATAGTAATTGATATATATACATACACACATTAAAACATACATATACCGCTTTTTTTTCTGGAAAAATAGTTGGGGGTACTCTCACGGCCAGGGAAAAATGGTGATTATTAGGACTATTTTTCGTGTCCTAATAAATACTCCTTTATTAACCCTTTAAGGACAGAGGCAATTTTACAAGTCATTCGTACTTTGTGCAGTGCAGGCAGCAGATAATGTGGCAATTCTAGGAGCAATACCAGCCTTTTGGGTGCAGGGCAAGGGGGCAATGCCGGACTGCGACAACAACACAGATGCAGACTTTTATACACAGCAGCCTATTTAAAGACAAATACATGCATTTACACACACTGCCATACGTTCACATACATAACTATATATCCCCTGCACCCTGAGGGTATGTAGCACTAAAACTCACAGTAATGTGCAAAGTGTTTGAGCATATCAGAATCCACAGCAATAAAACCCCCAGCAAAGTGAAGTGTGTGTGAGCATATCAGAATCCACAGCAATAAAACCCGCAGCAAAGTGCAGTGTGTGTGAGCATATCAGTATCCACAGCAATAAAAAAAAACAGCAAAGTGGTGTGTGTGAGCATATCAGAATCCACAGCAATAAAACCACCAGCAAAGTGCAGTGTGTGTGAGTATATCAGAATCCACAGCAATGAAACCTCCAGCAAAGTGCAGTGTGTGTGAAAATATCAGAATCCACAGCAATGAAACCCCCAACAAAGTGCAGTGTGTGAGAGCATATCAGAATCCACAGCAATAAACCCCC
Source organism: Leptobrachium leishanense (assembly GCA_009667805.1). Lineage (NCBI taxonomy): Eukaryota > Metazoa > Chordata > Amphibia > Anura > Megophryidae > Leptobrachium > Leptobrachium leishanense. The sequence continues at coordinate 342,451,574 of CM019064.1, read as the reverse complement.
CAGCAAAGTGCAGTGTGTGATCACATCAGAATCCACAGCAATAAACCCCCAGCAAAGTGCAGTGTGTGAGCATATCAGAATCCACAATAATAAACCCCCAACAAAGTGCAGTGTGTGACCATATCAGAATCCACAGCAATGAAACCCCAACAAAGTGAAGTGTGTGAGAGCATATCAGAATCTACAGCAATAAACCCCCAGCAAAGTGCAGTGTGTGAGCATATCAGAATCCACAACAATAAACCCCCAGCAAAGTGCGGTGTGTGAGCATATCAGAATCCACAGCAATGAAACCCCAGCAAAGTGCAGTGTGTGTGAGCATATCAGAATCCACATATATGAATAAACATACCTAAATGCACCTGGAAGAGGGGGTGTTTATGTCTGTTGTGAGTGGCACAGGGCAGTGCATTGACCCGTGCATCCCTGGGATCCTGGCTGGCCTTGGCCCCTGCAGGCAGTGACAGGCAGGATGATGCATTACACCCAGTGATGTGCTGGCATGGGCGGGCCCTGCAATCCCATTAGTGCACCATGGATTGAGACACTCGCCCTGGATAGATGCTGTAGCGGCTCACATTGAAGCTGTCACAGGCCCCGCTGGCTCCATCCTTCAGGACAATGCAGCCCCGGGGACAGCTCCTCTGTTGACCTGCCAGGGTTACTAGCTGCGGCACCGTGCCTGGCCGGGAGGTGTCACATCTGCTGCAGGCAGCTGAGCAGACCAAGCAGAGCAAGGAGAGCATTGCAAAGAGGGCTGCCCTGCTGCTGGCCGCCGCGTACGGAGTGCGGCTCATATACCCCATCCTGTGCAGGCAGCTGCGGAGGAAGGAGCGGGGCCCCTGCCAAACACACAGCCAGCAGCAACATGCCGGGGCCAGCAGCGCTCCTGCCCGCAGCTCGCCGTCCATCAATGCGGTCCTCCGCACGGCACCTCTCTCCTCCGCACAGCATCTGCATGTGTGTTGGAGCGCTGGGAGGAAGTGACGTTATAGGATCACTTCTTCCCAGCGCACAGTAGCAGGCTGCAGGATGGGGAGGCCATCAAGAGGCAGCGCTCGGCTGCCGCGGACAGAGCATCCCGCAGATCACAGCGAGCGGCGGGGCGGCCAACCCCTGGAAAGTGCCGCTGACTCAGTCGGTAGGTGACGGTACAGAGTACAAGTGCCCCCTCTCGCTACAGCGCTGCAGTATATATATATTTTACATTGAAACCTATGGGATTCGCCTGACTAAACCTGTTGAATGAAACCACTGAAAATCAGGGCATTTCACTGACATTTCTCTACTGGTAGGTGTTCACTGAATAGATTAACCATTGCTTCTCTATGGGGAGTTCACTACCATCGAACAGCACCGTTTTTCGCTGCCAATTTGCCAATATTGCCAACAGGTACTCGTAGTTGTACCCAAAGAATGATTTATTGGAGGAAAAAAATGCAATGCTTAAGGTCTGGCTGAAAATTTACTTTTTTCTCCAATAAACCATCCTTTCATGCAACTTTGATTGCACCTCATATTCATTGCTTCTGTTATGATGCATTGCTGATGTGTGTGTTACATGGGGACAGAGCACCAGCTGATCGACCAGCAGTTTGAAAGGTGCTCTTGGTTTTCCTATATTCCTGGTATGCTTGTTATCTCCTTTTGCTAGTGGTGAGTAGGGATGAGCCGAACACTCCCCGAGTTCGGTTCGAGCCCGAACTTCCCATTTGTTCGGGACCGAACCCGAGCCCAAACCCCATGCAAGTCAGTGGGGCTGAAAATTCGGTTTTTTAGAGTGGGCATATATGCTAGATATTTGCCATAAAAGGTGTATGGGAGTCCGGGTAGTGCCCTGGGGGACAGGAAACAAGGACAAAAAGTTAAAAAAAGGTTTTTAAAGGGACAGTGAGTTTTCCATGAAATAAGGGTTAAAAATAAAAACCAAGGGGGGGCGGAGCTAACCACCGATGTGAGCAGCCGCATGTTCCTGAGCTCCGCTGTTTTATCGCCGTTTTTTCGAGGATTTATTGGGTTCTTGCTAGCCTTTTGCCACACTCATAGCTGGGGACAGAGGTCTGCCGCAGCTGTGCACCCCCAAAACGATTTCCAGGCACATTTCCTGACCACTTCCATCTAGGCCTAGCAGTGCGGCCTACTCCATTGCAAGATCCACGGAGGCTATGGTGACAACACGTGCTTCTGACTCAACCACGTCGGGATGGGTAAGAAATCCATCCAGAAGCTGGCACAGGCGGAAGGTGCCCGTCAGAGGGACATTCGTGAGGCTTTGCAGGGGGGTTCTACCTCAGGACTTGGGGCTTCCTCACTGACTTTCCCGCAGGGCGCCGGATCGTCGGATGAGGGAGACTGTTACTGGCCTATACGAGGAATAAGTGGGCAGCCTGATCTTACCGCAACGCGACAATGCTGAAGAAACCTGGCAGTGCTGCTCGGAAGAGAGCCCAGGCCAAACGCAAATTACAGGCGGTGGATCAGGAAAGGACCCGTCTCATTCAGCCGGTTGCCGCTGTTGTGCAGCAGAGCTCTGGGGAGGAATCCTCTTCCTCGGACGGCGACTCTACTCCAGCGGTTTCTCGCTGTTCAGAGTCCAAGCTGGTGCAGGGGACCCCGACCAGACCCAGTCAAGATGGATCTCAGATGCGATCGATACTTGTCTCGCCCTCTTTGCTTACCCGCAACCCTGACCATCATGGCATAGCTGGTGATGACACGCTTCCATCCACGAAGGGTGACCTCCGCAAATTTATGGATGAAATGAGATCAGTGTGGAGGGCAGAGGTGACTGCAATGCGAACGGAGGTAGCAGAGGTGCATACTCAGGTTCAACAGATGAAGGTGCAATCCGCTGAGTTGGTGACAACACATACACACCTGGCGACGCAAGTGCAAGAATGGAAGAATTACGAACGCAGGTTGCTCTTCTGTCTAGGTCGGTGGAGACATTGGAATCTAGACACCGTAGACGGAACATTCGTATCCGGGGTATTCCGGAGTTGATTCCTGAGACGACCCTCCTCCAGTATGTGAATCGCTTGGGAAGTCAGGTTGTGGGTCCATCTCTGGAGACCCCGGCCATGTTCACCTCGGTCTACCGTATAAAGAAGGCCGCGACCACCCCTTCTGATGCCTCAAGGGATGCTGTGGCGATTGCAGTGGATGTGGCGACTCAGACGAAGCTCATGACGGCCCCGGGAGCAAGGGAGTTGGTGCATTTCGAGGGATCGAAGCTCCTGATGTACTGGGATTTGCCTCTTGTGACCCTACTGGCACGTCGTCGATTCAGGGAGGTGACGGCCTTTCTGCGCTTGAGGGGAGCCAGATATCGCTGGGGTCTGGCGGGCTCCTTGGAAGTGTCTATAGGAAACTTTCTGCATGTCCTCATGGACCCCGCGGAGGCGTGGCCGATATTATCCAGGGCAGGACTCTCCCGAGACGAGACGGGGACTGAACCGGGCTGAACGGCAAAACTTTCTCCGGTAGCAGTGCTCGCTGTTTCCCTGTGCCCGACTTTACCTCACTGCCTAATTTGTATGATGTTGTGCCTCCCCCTTTTTTTTTTTATGCTGATCGCTAGTCCCATGTCTAGTTTATCCTGAGTTCGTGTTTGTATCACCGTTGGACTTCCTTGATCTCCCCTTGCTAGGTGCTACCATGGAGATGGAATCTGTGTTTTTTTTTTAACCCCTTCGAGACACTCCCTTGAGTGCCCTAGCCTTGTGACTAATTTCCTCCTTGGCCTCCCATGACCCATTGGGTCAATGGGTTTGTGTCGGGACTGTCACACTTTTGGCCTTTGCCGAGTTGCCCCCTTATTATTGTTTTTCACCTTCCCTGTCGACGTCCCTTTCTCCTTGCACGTGCGGAGCCTTCTCGCCTTCTCTTTTTTACAGAGACCCCCCCCAGTTGGAGATGTTTACCCCCCCCCCACCCCACCGTTATATATCTTATGTAGTAGACTTGCTGTCCTCGTTTTGATAAAATTTATGCCGAAGATACCCGGATGGGGGCTTTTTTCTTGCTTTAAACCGACATTTATTACTATGCTCTCGCTGACGTGAATTGTACACTTTTAAGATGTTTTAGTGTTTATTGCCGTCATTTCGATGATGTGGTGCTGATTTTCAATGCTATTTTATTTTGCTTTTATTGCTGATGTCTGGATGATTTTCATTGCATTTAGCAGTGTTATTTTCCGCCGAGTATTCTGGCTCTGTGAGGCCTAATGTTGCTGTCTATATGACCTTTACTCAAATAAAAAATTTAGAAATTTAAAAAAAAAAAAAATCCTTCAAATATCGTGCCTAGGAGGTCCCCATAACCTGCCCGTGAAATGGCGGATTTCTAGGATGTATAGAAACACTTAAAAACAAAAAAACTGACGTTTCATATGACGGTAAATGCTTTTCCTTTAATCTATCCATAAACAACTGCTTGGGGCGGCAGCCTGTATGAAAAGACATTTTAGGACACGCAGAAAAAGTTTAGTGATTTTATGGGCTAAATTATTGTGAAACTTATGCAGGCTTTGGATGAAAGTAACAATAGGTGCTTTAAAATTGGGCTTTTAGCGTCGGCAACAGTGCCATCACACCGTAACCCCTCTGAGGATATGAATCTGATACAGGCGTCAGTGGCAGTGCACCCAGATATTGTGCCTTTAGTGCCAGGCATGCAAGTACTATCATACAGTAACCCCTCTGTGGTATTGTGGAAGAATGCAGGGGTGGACCATGCGGTCCTATATTAAAAAGATATGAATCTGGGAATGGGCGTCAGTGCACCCAGATATTTTGCCTTTGGTGCAAGACTGCCAGGGCAGCAAGTATCATCATACAGTAACCCCTCTGTGGTATTGTGGAAGAGTGCAGGGGTGGACCATGTGGTCCTATATTGAAAAGTTTTTTTATCTGGTAATGGGCGTCAGTGCACCCACATATTGTGCCTTTAATGCCAGGCCAGCAAGTATCATCATACAGTAACCCCTCTGTGTTATTGTGGAAGAGTGCAGGGGTGAACCTTGCGGTCCTATATTAAAAAGATATGCATCTGGTTAAGGCGTCAGTGCACCCATATATTCTGCCTTTGGTGCAAGACTGCCAGGGCAGCAAGTATCATCATACAGTAAGGCTGGGGTCAGACGAACGCAGTGTTAACGTCCGTGTTGCCCGCACATAAGTACGTCCGTGATAGCATACAATTGTGTTAAATGGAGCCCCACACACGAAGTACGTCCGCACAGAAGTGCGGGGGCTGACGGACGCTGCAAACGGACGCAGGTTAGGCAAGAACGTAATACTGCTAGAACGGACGTGCAGAGTGCGCCACGTCCACAACGTGCGCATAGCTTTGTGTGTGAGTGATGCAACAAGGTCAGACGGACTGCATTTATACGTCCAGCATTTTTGACGGACAGAATGTTCTTTCATTGTAATTTATTTTCCCTGCTACATCAGTCAAAAAATACGTCAGTGAAAAAAACGGACTGTGTGGCCACTACCTTGTCGTCAGTCAGTAAGTACGTCCGTACTGCACGGACGCACAGTCCACAGAAAATGCGCTCATCTGACCCTAGCCTAAGGCTGGCGGCACACGAGCAGAGGAAGGAACGTCCGTAAAAGTGGACGTTCCTTCCACTCGCTGCGCTCAGCGTACAAAGCGCAATCCTCCTATGGAGAATCGCGCTTTGTATCCTTTCAGCGTCCGTTTAGCTTTTTGACGGGGAGGGTTTTTTCACGTCCGGTGGAGGACCTTCCCCAACAAAACCCCACGGACACAGGGAAGTGCGGGCGCATTTGAGCCATAAATACGCTCGTGTGCCGGGGGCCTAACCCCTCTGTGGTATTGTGGAAGAGTGCAGGGGTGGACCATGTGGTCCTATATTGAAAGGTTTTTGATCTGGTAATGGGCGTCAGTGCACCCAGATATTGTGCCTTTAATGCCAGGCCAGCAAGTATCATCATACAGTAACCCCTCTGTAGTATTGTGGAAGAATGCAGGGGTGGACCATGTGGTCCTGTATTGAAAAGTTTTTTGATCTGGTAATGGGCGTCAGTGCACCCAGATATTGTGCCTTTAATGCCAGGCCAGCAAGTATCATCATACAGTAACCCCTCTGTGTTATTGTGGAAGAGTGCAGGGGTGAACCTTGCGGTCCTATATTAAAAAGATATGCATCTGGTTAAGGCGTCAGTGCACCCAGATATTCTGCCTTTGGTGCAAGACTGCCAGGCCAGCAAGTATCATCATACAGTAACCCCTCTGTGGTATTGTGGAAGAGTGCAGGGTTGGACCCTGCGGTTCAAAAAAATAAAATGATATAAATCTGGCACAGGCGTCAGTGCAGCCAAATATTGTGCCTTTCATGGCAGCAAGTGCCTTCACACCGTAACCCTTTTGTGGTATTGTGGAAGAGTTCAGTGCTGGAGGTTTTGTGAATGCAGTAGAGGACATCCCCTATCTATTCCATTACTTCAGCATCAGGGGATTAATAGCTGCTGATCCAGGACTGATTCATTTTTATAAATGTCAGCCGGTCTACACAGTCGGTGGACAGACGCACTCTTTTGTCTGTGACAAAACCTCCAGCGGCACTGAACGTCCTTTCGGAAAGCACGCTAGATGAAGGGCAACCTAGTAGCTGCATAGCATATTGGCTAAGTTCTGGCCAGTGATCCAATCTCAACACCCAGTAAACCAGTGGATCATCTGCTGGAAAGGTATCCAGGTCTGCCCTTGCCCCTAGGTAGTCCTGCACCATATGGTGAAGACGCTGGCAATGGGTGCCTACATTTGACGTCCTTGGGCGTCGTGGACTAAAAAATTTAAAAAAGCATCAGTCAAGCGGCCCTGGCCTTCACCGCTATTCCTCTGATCACCCGCAGCCTCAGAAGCACGTGTGTCAGCACTTGGTAATCTACCAGTGCCTGGGAAGGTGTTACACAAGTGTCGCTTTAGAGCGTCCTCAAGTTTTTTCATCCTGTGCTCCCTCTGTGCGGGCAGGATGAGCTCTGCAACTTTCCCCTTGTATCGTGGATCAAGAAGGGTTGCCAACCAGTATTGATCCCTCTCCTTGATAGCACGAATCCTTGGGTCCTTTAGCAGGCTTTGCATCATTAGGGAGCCCATGCAGCATAGGTTGGAGGTGGCATTAGCTGCCGAGTCTTCCTGGTCAATGAGGATGACCGTATCGTGCACTTCCTCCTCCCAGCCACGCACAAGCCCTTCTGTTTCTGGGCACACAAAACCCTCCCTTGAGGAATCCCCACCTTCAATGCCCCCACTACTTAAATTGTCCTCCTCCTCATCCTCCTCCTGTCTGATCTGAGTAGGACCCGCTGGAATGCTGTCTGCGGAAAGACTGGGGCCTTGAGAGCTAGGGAAGGCCTCCTCTTCCTCCCGCTGCTCTGCCTCTAGAGCCACATCTATAATTCCCCGCAGAGTGTGCTCCAACAGGAACACTAAAGGAATTGTGTCACTGATGCATGCACTGTCCCTGCTCACCATCCTCGTTGCCTCCTCAAATGGTGACAGTACAGTGCATGCATCCTTGATCATCAGCCACTGCGGGGGGGAAAAAAACCAAGTTGACCTGAACCTGTCCTTGTGCCATACTCACACAGGTACTCGTTGATGGCCCTCTGCTGCTTGTGTAGACGCTGCAGCATTGCTAATGTCGAGTTCCACCTGGTGGGCATGTCACAGATCAGACGGTTTGTGGGAAGGTGGAATTCTCTTTGAATTTCTGCCAGGCGAACGCTTGCTGGGAATGACCGTCTGAAGTGGCTGCGGACTTTTCTGGCCTGGATGAGAAGCTCTGGCAGCCCTGGGTACTTGGTTAGGAAACGCTGTACCACCAGATTTAGGACGTGTGCTAGGCATGGTACATGCGTCAATTTACCCTTGCGTAGGACAGAGAGAAGGTTGCTGCCATTATCGCAGACGATCATTCCCAGCTCAAGCTGGCGTGTTGCTAACCATCTCTGCACCTGCCCCTGCAGAGCTCACAAAATTTCTGACCCGGTGTGGCTCCTGTCTCCTAAACAAACCACCTCAAGCACAGTATGGCATCTTTTTGATTGAGCCATTGCATAGACCCTGTCAGGCGTCGGTTTAACTGCCACTTCTCCAGAGACAGAGAAGGAGGAGGAGGAAGAGGTGGTGGTGGTGGAGCAGACAGACCTCATACAAGCAGCTTTCTGGAGGCGTGGTGGATGGAACAAGCTCCAGCACAGAGCCCCGTATTGGATCCCTCCCAGCTGCAATCAGAGTTACCCAGTGTGCCGTGAAGGAAATGTAACGACCCTGTCCATGCTTGCTGGACCACGTGTCTAAAGTGACATGCACCTTGCTGCTGACTGCCTTTCCCAATGACTGGATAACATTGTCTTCCACGTGCTGGTATAGTGCTGTAATGGCCTTGCGTGAAAAGTAATGGCGTTTTGGAACCTGCCACTGTGGTACAGCACATTCAGCAAATTCACGGAAGCGAGCAGAGTCCACCAGCTGGAAAGGCAGCAGCTGCAATGCGAGTAATTTTGCTAAGTTGGCATTTAGATGCTGTGCTTGGGGATGGTTGGGACTATATTTTTTCTTTTGCTGCAGCAGCTGCGGCAACGTAATCTGACTGCGTAAATCTTCAGCTACTGGGATGATGTCACATTGTGAGGAAGGACCTGCTGGTACATCCATTACTTTAGCATCATCCCTGTCGGTGGAGGTTGTAGGCAATTGCATGGCATGACATACAGTGTGGGTAGAGACAGATGAGGAGGAGGAGGACCTACGCAAAGTTTTGCGCCAACGGGATGTGTGGCACTTATTCATATGTTGCCTCAAGCACGTGGTACCCAAGTGTCCGGTGTTTATCCCATGCTTCAGCCTGATCTGACATAGATTACAAATAGCAACGGTGGGGTCTGCTGCACAGTTCTTAAAGAACTCCCAGACAGCAGAGTTCCTGCATGTGTTCATTGAGACAACAGCGCTCTGCACCGGAGCAGCTCTGACATGTGATGCCTTGGACTGGCTAGTGCTACGGTTGGTCACAGAGGATGTTGTGCCTCGTGTTTGCTGTGCCTCCTCCTCCTCCTCCCCCTCCTCCTCACTTGATTCCTCAGTTCGATCTGGCACCCAGGTGGAGTCAGTGACCTCATCGTCAATGTCATCTTCACCCCCTATCTCCTCGTCACTGGAGCCAACTTGGCAGTATGCTGCAGCTGCTGGGGCAACATGAGTGCCAGTTATTTGTGTGTCATCACTGGCACCCCCTTCCTCTAGGTTGATTATACTCCCTTGCTCAACCTCAGAGATTGAATCAGAGCACTGTACTTGCTGCGCATCCTCAAGCAGCATGTCACTCTCATTGTAGTCAAACAATTCAGCTGACTCCTCCGTGTGTGATAGCGAGGCTACGGCAGGAGTAGCTGTGGACATGGAGGCTGCATTAGATGCTTTGGCAGCTGAGGTGGACTGTAAAGCACTAGAAGCCTGGCTGGCAGAGGACTCGGAGGATGAGGATGGCCTGGTTAGCCAATCCACCAAGTCCTCTGTATGTTGCTGCTGCTTAAGACGGCCAGCACCAGTTAGAAAGGACAAGCGTGCCCCTGCAGAGGATGCACCACGTCCACCACGACCAGAGACACAGCCTCCCGACACAGGGGCTGCTTGCCCTCTTGTCTGTGTCTGGGAGCGTCTGCCTGTCCTTTTTGTTCTTTCAAATATGGTGAGTGATTTATAGATTAATATATACAGAACTCTGATTCAACTCTGGTATAAAGATTTAAAGAACTCTGGTATAACTCAGTGAGACACACTGATAGCTGGCAGCCAGTGACGAGACACAGATCACCTTAATTCACAAATGTTTTAAAGAAATTAGTGAGCCCCAAAATACAGCGTGGTACTGGTTGTGTGACGAGACACAGATCACCTTAATTCACAAGTGTTTTAAAGAAATTAGTGAGCCCCAAAATACATCGTGGTACTGGATGTGTGACCAGACACAGATCACCTTAATTCACAAGTGTTTTAAAGAAATTAGTGAGCCCCAAAATACAGCGTGGTACTGGATGTGTGACGAGACACAGATCACCTTAATTCACAAGTGTTTTAAAGAAATTAGTGAGCCCCAAAATACAGCGTGGTACTGGTGGTGTGACGAGACACAAATCACCTTAATTCACAAGTGTTTTAAAGAAATGAGTGAGCCCAAAAATACTGCATGGTACTGGATGTGTGACGAGACACAGATCACCTTAATTCACAAATGTTTTAAAGAAATTAGTGAGCCCCAAAAAAACTTGCTGGCTGTGTGACGAGACACAGAAGATCACCTCAATTCACAAATGTTTTAAATAAATTAGTGAGCCCCAAAATACTGCGTGGTACTGGATGTGTGACGAGACACAGATCACCTTAATTCACAAATGTTTTAAAGAAATTAGTGAGCCCCAAAATACTGCGTGGTACTGGTTGTGTGACAAGACACAGATCACCTTAATTCACAAATGTTTTAAAGAAATTAGTGAGCCCCAAAAAGATTTGCTGGCACAGTCACAAGACCCAGAAGATCACCTCAATTCACAAATGTTTTAAAGAAAGTTGTAAACCCCAAACAAACTTGCTAGCACAGTGACAAGACACACATCATATAAATTCCCTGATATTTGGTAGAAATGAGACCCAAAAAGATTTGCTGGCACAGTGACAAGACCCAGAAGATCACCTTAATTCACAAATGTTTTAAAGAAAGTTGTAAACCCCAAAAAAACTTGCTGGCACAGTGACAAGACACACATCACCTAATTTCCCTGATATTGGTAGAAATGAGACCCCCCAGTAGTGTGGCAGACCGGCAGTAACAACCCACAACTATCTCCTTTGAAATCTCCTCTGAAATGCATGCAGAATCGGCGCGTGGAAACGTTATATAGTGTGCTGCGGGACTTAGCTCTGTGAGCCCATGATTGGGCAAAATTTGCCCAATCAGGACTCTGAGCGGTGATTGGCATAGTGTTGAACCAGTCTTGCACCAGACCTGTGGTCAGGTGCAAGGCTGTAGCCAATTACGAACTTCAGGCCAGTGGGAAAATGCATTGTGGTCCATTGTGGTCGACCATGCGGCGAACACCTGGAAATGTTCGGTGTTCGCGATCTACTCGAACAGGCTAAGTTCGGGTCGAACCCCGAACCGTCCGAACCCGAACAGCTCGTCCCTAGTGGTGAGTCTGGCGAGAGAGAAAGCAGAACCTGCTATTAAAGGAACACTCTAATCAAAAATCCCCCCCCTGTTTTTTTTACATTAAACTATACCTATTCCCTCAATAAATAGGTAGGGATTTTATTTTATTTTTTTACTGTAATACTTACCCTAAAATCCACTTGTTTCCAACAGCGTCTTTTTTTTTTTTTATTCTCGCCTCCCTCCTCTTCCGCTCCCGTCCTTCTAACTTAAGTCTTTCACTTGGCTAATGGTTTACGTGAGAAGCGCGCATGCGCGCCTCTCACATAAGCCAGCCAATCAGCAGGCTTCCTCCCGGCTCCATCTTCTTGGATTAGTGTTGCGCGCAAGAGGATGCGCACAACACTAATCCTCAGCCGCTGCCGCCAGCTACTGCGGCAAGTTGGAGACATCTCCTACTCGGCAATAGTCGGCAGAAGCGGGAAATATGAATCCCGCTCTGCTGACTGACAGCTTGGAGGGCGGAGTAAAGTCCTCCGCATCTCTCAGCTGTTTTCAGCTGTTTCAGCCGCTCGGCTTAGCGAAGACAGGGGGGACAGACAGGGGAATACTCAGGGCATCATGACCACCTAAAAAAGCTTAGGTGGTCATGTTGCCTAGAGTATCCCTTTAACAGATCGGAGGTAAGAGCTGGTTTTGGTTTCATTTTACACAAGGTTAATGCAACCTGTCAATCCTTATTTTTCTAGAAGCCTAGAGAATAGAAAGTGACTTGAAATTGCTGGTTACTGTGCAATGGATCAAACTATGGGATACATAAAACTATGGTAATGGCCCATGAAAGCTGATTGCTAACTCAATTACTTCTTGGCTTTGAAATGCAGTTTGTCCTTTCATATAGCGTCAGAGCACTAGCTTGCGCAGCCCGTTACATTAGGGTGTGCACCCATAAAACATTTACAGGTTATTCACAGCGCACCGAAATGTCCCCGAACTGCAGCGGACGAGCCATCGAACGCATCTGAAAAACCGCCGCAAATCCGCTTAATCGATAAAATAAAACACCGAAAAAACACTGAATTGATCCAAAAGACTGTCGAAAACCCGCTGAATGCATCCAATGATCCACCGCAAAACTGCCGAATCGATCCTAAAAAAAGCCGATGACCCACCAAACAGAGCCAACCGGAAAAAGCTGCCGAACAGAAGTAAAAAAAAAATGTACTTTTAATTTTAAAACACCTTTGCAAAAAAACTACTGCACGAAAATACCTGGAAATAATATAGAAGATAGGTCTGTTACAGAAAAAAAAACTGAAATAATTTTTTTTAAAAAGGAATGTAGACAAAAAAAATCCCAAAAGATGACCAAAAAAATCCTAAAAAATTGACTTTTTGCTGCAAATGAAAAGAATAAACGGTTGAATAAATATTTAATAAAAACCTGGAATTTGTTTTACATTGAAACCTATGGGATTCACCTGTTTAAACTTGTCGAATGAATCCACTGAAAATCAGGGCATTTCACTGACATTTCGGTGCTGTTTGGCAGAACACCGAACAGCACCGAAATGTCAGTGAAATGCCCTGATTTTCAGTGGAATCATTCGACAGGTTTAACCCTTTCGCTGCTGAGGCTTTTCACACCTCTGTGCTGAGGTCATTTTTACCGGTTTTGCTCATCATGTTTAAACGTGTTTTGAAGGCTTATTTTAGTATATGACCCAGACATATTATATATCGTTCTTTCCGTCAGACTCGGTAGATTCATAATATGTCATTATTATATGTATACGTTATGTCATGTCTGTATATTATAACAAAAAATGCAATAAAATATGTATTTTCAATAATTTACAACGTGTAAAGTGTTTTTGTTTCACATTTTAACATGCGAGCAATTGTGGTTATATTTTGTATGGGGTGCGCTTGTTAAAAAAATTAGAGATGGGGTCTCGTTACATTTTTTTTTGGGGAAAATTACACGATTTTTAACAAACGCACCGCATACAAAAATCGTTAGTGCAGCATCATTGTTCACATTATAATTGAAATGGGAACAATATTGCTGCATTAACGAACAAAAAAAAGAAAAAAAAAATTTATTTTTTTTTATAATTTTTTTTTAAAAAGGAATGTAGACAAAAAAAATCCCAAAAGATGACCAAAAAAATCCTAAAAAATTGACTTTTTGCTGCAAATGAAAAGAATAAACGGTTGAATAAATATTTAATAAAAACCTGGAATTTGTTTTACATTGAAACCTATGGGATTCACCTGTTTAAACTTGTCGAATGAATCCACTGAAAATCAGGGCATTTCACTGACATTTCGGTGCTGTTTGGCAGAACACCGAACAGCACCGAAATGTCAGTGAAATGCCCTGATTTTCAGTGGAATCATTCGACAGGTTTAACCCTTTCGCTGCTGAGGCTTTTCACACCTCTGTGCTGAGGTCATTTTTACCGGTTTTGCTCATCATGTTTAAACGTGTTTTGAAGGCTTATTTTAGTATATGACCCAGACATATTATATATCGTTCTTTCCGTCAGACTCGGTAGATTCATAATATGTCATTATTATATGTATACGTTATGTCATGTCTGTATATTATAACAAAAAATGCAATAAAATATGTATTTTCAATAATTTACAACGTGTAAAGTGTTTTTGTTTCACATTTTAACATGCGAGCAATTGTGGTTATATTTTGTATGGGGTGCGCTTGTTAAAAAAATTAGAGATGGGGTCTCGTTACATTTTTTTTTGGGGAAAATTACACGATTTTTAACAAACGCACCGCATACAAAAATCGTTAGTGCAGCATCATTGTTCACATTATAATTGAAATGGGAACAATATTGCTGCATTAACGAACAAAAAAAAGAAAAAAAAAATTTATTTTTTTTTTATAATTTTTTTTTAATATATTTTTATTTTTAATTTTAATTTTTTTTTTTTTTAAAAAACTTTTTTCACTGTAGTGTTTGGTATCGTTGGAACGGCCATGCTCTGGCCGATCCAACCATACCAAACTTTAACATCTAGCTGCCACGGATCGGGAGATAGGGAGTTCATTGGGGGCTGTGCCCTTCCAAATGGTGCCTGGGTTAACCCCCGCAACACCGCCGATCGGGAGGGAGAGAGGTCCGAAGGACCTCCCCCCCTCCCTTTCAGGCGCCTCCTCCGCACATGCGGGGGGGGCGCCCGAATTAGGTGTCATCGCGCTGCCGCGATGACACCTAATTTCATCGGCGGCGGTTCCGGATGCTGGGCTGACATCGAGGATGTCAGCCCGCACCGGAGGGGCCAGCGATCGGCCGGAACCCGGCCGAACGCTGACCCCAAAGGGAGGACGCGCTCAGTGCGTCCTCCGCACAGCGGGAGCCATGTGGAGGATGCGCTGAGCGCGTCCTCCGCATGGAAGTGGTTAAACAGGCGAATACCATAGGTTTCAATGTAAAAAATATTTGACGAACTGCCAGCTTTTTGAATAGCCGAATGGCCACAAAATTGCACCCTATGGGGTAATTCACTGTTGGTGCAATTTCGGGGCTAATTCGGCTCTTTGTATAATATCGAGAATATCATGGCTTGCCTTGGTCAGTATAAACTTTAGTGAATGCCCCTATTTCTTCTCAGATAGAGTTTAGGGTACCTATAATAAATCACAGTTTTCACAGAATGAAGGAGCCTGTAATCAGAGATACAGTTTTTTATTCTATTCATGATGAACCAGATAAGGGACTTCTAAAATGTCAATGCAGGAGGTGAAAGAGGAACTCTTCACCCAACATTAGAGTGTGCCGGGGCAAACCAGGTACAGCCCCTGTGCACGTCTATGTGTCTGAGCATGTCACAAATATTATAAACACACTTGGTATGGAAGCCAGGCTTTCTGTTGTAGGGCATAACTAACAAGAGCACAAAAAATATGTCAAAAATGCAAATGCTAAATGCACCCTGTCCATTGAAACGTGGATTCTACAACATAAGCTTATAGCTAGAAGCTTTTTTTAAATAGTTTCTAAAGTGTGAAACACAGATTGTGATGCTGAGTCTGACCTTTTATGAAATGTATATATACTCTTTTGGAACAATTAAAATGGAAAGAAGAATAAGTAGAATATAATTTACTGTTTAGCTATACACACTAGCATTTTTTAATTGAAAATGCAAATGTCATAAATCTGAATGAACCCTAGATGGCAGTGTACAACCATATGTTATAAAGTTGTGCTTCTAGACTGAAAAGGTTTTTTGGCCAAGGCAACTTTTATTATTGTACATTTATTGTAGGATTTGTATGCAGCGCATTTTAACTTTCACGTTTTAGGCTAGGGTCAGACGAACGTGATTTCTACGGACTGTGCTTCCGTGCACACAGACGTAAGTTAGTACGGAAGACGCAGTAGTGGCCACACAGTCCGTTTATTCACTGACGTATATTTTGACGGATGTAGGAGGGAGAATAAATTAAAATGCAAAACCATTTTGTCCGTGAAAAATGCTGGACGTATAAATGCAGTCCGTCTGACCACGTTCCATCACTCACACACAAAGCTATGCAGACGTGTGCGGCCGTTCTAGGGGTTGTACGTTTTTGCCAGCCTTGCGTCCGTAGGCCGCGGCCGTTGTGCGTCCGCAGTTCAGTGTGGACGTACTTCGTGTGTCGGGCTCCAATGGGCTTTCTTTCATGCTATCACGGACGTACTTTTAGGCGCAATCACGGACGTAAACACTACGCTTGTCTGACACCAGCCTAAAAGTACCATTTAGTGCAGGAAAATGCCACACACCTATCTGCTTCATGTGAAGATTGACAAGGTGCCCGTTTAGCCTACAAACTAATTAAATTTATAGATTTACATTAACAAATATACAGAGATATTGTGATAGTGAGTGTGTCAGAGAAATTAGATAATATATATATATTAACAAATGAAAATTCCAAAAGTGTACCATAATTGCCCATGTGTGAGCAGCTGGGGGCAGTATATATCCATGTTTGAGCTGCTGGGACCAATATATATCCATGTGTGAGGTGCTTGGGGCAATATATATCAATGTGTGAGCTGCTGGCGCAGTATATATCAATGTGTGAGCTACTGGGGGCAGTATATATCCATGTGTGAGCTACTGGGGGAAATATATATCCATGTGTGAGCTACTGGGGGCAATATATGTCAATGTGTGAGCTACTGGGAGCAGTATATACCCATGTGTGAGCTGCTGGGGGCAGTATATACCCATGTGTGAGCTGCTGGGGGCAATATATACCCATGTGTGAGCTGCTGGGGGCAGTATATACCCATGTGTGAGCTGCTGGGGGGCCGTATATACCCATGTGTGAGCTACTGGGGGCATGTGGGTTGTGCGTTGTATGGGAGGGGTTTATGGGTGTGGCAAACTGTGTCTGCATGGCACAAGGGGCCCCACTAACTCCTATTGCCCGGGGGCCCCATTACTTGTCTGTCCGCCCCTTGTGCCAACACCTGCACAAGGTTTATAATCCACTCATTGGCAGGCACTAACATTTAACACCTCGGCTAATATTTCACTGCAGCGTCTGTCTTTTAGCATTAACTATAGAACAAAATCCTTTAAATTTGGGAAAAAAAGAATTCTTCAGTCCACAAATGCCTATTAATCCTAATCATATTTTTTATTCATAGTAAAAGATAACTTCTGATTTACACAATTATGCCACTTTTTATGTGGTTTAACAGTAATTTAATTAATTTCAATATTTAGATGTCATTTATTTGTATTGTTTTCTACCAGTATATTCATGGAAACCTGGTTTATAAAGTGATTCTATTCCCGTGCTATACACATTTAAGTGTGACTTCCTCAAGTCAAAGTTCAGTATATTCTCAAGGTATTTTATTTTCCATCATTCACGAAATCTTCTAAATTAGGCATGGTTTAACATGATAAAAGGATTTCTCTTTGACATTAATAAATTTTATCAGCCATTTGGATGACATGGGAAGTGTTTCCGTTTATAGACAGAGTATGTACTAGAACTATAATAGAATGATAATAATTATAACATATCTAATGCTGTGAAAAGATTGGTCCTTGTATACATGGAAAGAGATTTTATTATTAAGGGGATACTCAACACATCCTGAACACTTTATTGTTTAAAAGTGGGGAGGATGTGTAAAGTTGTCCCCCTTCTCCCTCCCCTCCCCCTCCTCCCAGCACCCCCAATCTAGTGAAATCGCAGGGTGAAGTGGGGTTTCCTCCACCAGACCCCATGTCAAAACCAGCTGGGAACTTTTACTTTCCCAGCTGCTGGTCACAAGATCAGTCACTAGTGACGTCAGCATGTAGAGAGCCTTCCAATGTGACCCTCTCTGAGACACCTGCTGTTGCTAGTAGTATCAGAGGGGCAGCTTATGGATTGGATCTGTGCATGCAGATCCAAACCATCGTTCTCTGCAGGTGCTACGGTGCACAATTTGCTGTTTCTATTCTATGCAAGTTCTGTAGGTGCACAAATTGCGTAGAAAAGCTTTAGGGGCTTACAGTTTCGAGAGTACATGAGCCGAACAGTAGGAGCTGTGCATGGTGAGGGACAAAAAGGTGAGTAAAATCACCTAAAAAGAAAAAAATAATAATTTATTAGGCAGAGGCTATCAGCAGTCTCTGCATAATTATTTAAGGGCAAAAACAGGGAACTCTATTTTCAATACAGAATCCCTTTAGTAAGAAATACTGCCTGAAAAGTCGCCACCTACCATACAAGCCTGGTATGATCTGGGGTTACTTAATTTGGTCAGGTCCAGGTTAAGCAACATCATGTGCTCAAAAAAGTAGCTCAGCTGACTACCTGAATATACTGAAGGAGCAGGATTTCCCATCAATTATTTTTTTTCTTCCCTGATGGCCCAGGTATATTCCAAGATGATAATGCTAGGATTCATCGGGCTCATTTTGTGCAAGAGTGGTTCAGGGAGCGCGAGACATCACTTTCACACATTGATTGGCCACCACAGAGTCCAGACATTAACCCTATTGAGAATGTTTGGGATGTGCTGGAGAAGACTTTACGCAGTGTTTTGACTCACCCATCAATACAAGATCATGACCAGAAATTAATGCATCTCTGGACAAAAACAACCATTTTTTTAAATTGAATTATTTAAACGTTGCCAAGGCAGATGCAAGACGTAATCAAAGCAAAACGTTCAACAAAATATGCGTGTGTGACTTTTTTTGGTCAGGCAATTTATTCTTCTGTAAAGATAACTAAGATTTTACCTCTTTCTGGGAAATTCCTTCTGACAATTACATTTATTGATATACTTATTGACTCTAAATGACCTTTTATACCATAAAACAACACATGACAATTCCCTTTAAGTGCCATATATCTCATTAATGGAATCCTTATTCTTTAAATATACATATATAATGGATATTTTTGTACTAGATTATTGGCACCATAACAGAATCAGGATTGGTGAATCCCTAAGGCTCCTTACAGCTCACTCCTTGTGTAGATTTGATAGAGCCAGGAGACAATATGACTGTAATTCACCTGGTGGTCTATTCTGGTTTTCCTCACACCCATTTTATGCCAAATAAGTATATCAGGTGTGCTCAGGGCTAAATATATTTATTGAGGCCGATAGTCTTTCTTTCTACCTGGCCCTGGCAGAGAGAAGCTAATCATCCTCATCCAGCAGGACTCACCACAATGAGGCATCTTGCTTAGAAACTTCATTCACTGAAGGTGATCTTACAATTCTGCGTCTAACATAGCCTAATGCCTTTTCTCTTGATGTATATTATGTTTACATTGTAATATCACTGTATATGTGGGTTTGTATGTGTGTGATATACATATATATATACAGTTGTGTTCAAAATTATTCAACCCCCAATGCTGTAAAGGGTTTTAGGGAATTTAGTGTACATTTGTAATTGTATTCAGAATGAAATCCTACAAGGACTTTTTAAAGAACCATATGCAACTAAAATGACATCAATTGGTTTTGTAATACAGTAGTAAATGTTTCTTTTGTGAATTCTTCATTGACACAATTATTCAACCCCTTAAAGACTACCACTCTGAAGAACAGAGGTTCATTCAAGTGTTTTCAATCAGGTATTGAAAACACCTGTGGATGTCACGGAGCAGCAATAAAGCATAATAAGCACCAATTAGGCAGCTTTAAAATGACTGTGATACTCAGCTCCTTCTAGACATTTACTGGTGTGGTTACCAACATGGTGAAGTCAGGAGAATGGTCCAGGAAGACAAGAGAAGAGGTGATTACTCGTCACAGGAAGGGCAAT
Organism: Leptobrachium leishanense; assembly: GCA_009667805.1. NCBI lineage: Eukaryota > Metazoa > Chordata > Amphibia > Anura > Megophryidae > Leptobrachium > Leptobrachium leishanense. Next base: position 342,432,076 of record CM019064.1, on the reverse strand, counting down.
GGCTATAAGAAGATTGCAAAGATGTTAAACATGCCAAGAGAGACCATAGGAAGCATCATTCGCAAATTCAAGGCAAAGGGCACTGTTGAAACGCTACCTGGTCGTGGCAGAAAGAAGATGCTGACTTCGACTGCTGTGCGCTACCTGAAGCGTAGAGTGGAGAAAAGTCCCCGTGTGACTGCTGAGGAACTGAGAAAAGATTTGTCAGATGTGGGTACTGAAGTTTCAGCTCAGACAATACGGCGCACACTGCATAATGAAGGCCTCCATGCCAGAACTCCCAGGCGCACCCCCTTGCTTTCTCCAAAGAATAAGAAGAGTCGACTGCAGTATGCCAAAAGTCATGTGGACAAACCACAGAAGTTTTGGGATAGTGTTCTGTGGACTGATGAAACAAAATTAGAACTGTTTGGGCCCATGGATCAACGCTATGTTTGGAGGAGGAAGAACAAGGCCTATGAAGAAAAGAACACCTTGCCTACTGTGAAGCATGGCGGGGGGTCAATCATGCTTTGGGGCTGTTTTGCTTCTGCAGGTACAGGGAAGCTTCAGCGTGTGCAAGGTACCATGAATTCTCTTCAGTACCAGGAGATATTGGATGTAAATGTGATGCAGTCTGTCACAAACCTGAGGCTTGGGAGACGTTGGACCTTTCAACAGGACAATGATCCCAAGCATACCTCCAAGTCCACTAGAGCATGGTTGCAGATTAAAGGCTGGAACATTTTGGAGTGGCCATCGCAGTCACGTGACTTAAATCCGATTAAGAACCTCTGGTGGGACTTATAGAAAGCAGTTGCAGTGCGCAAGCCTAAGAATGTGACTGAACTGGAGGCTTTTGCCCATGACGAATGGGCGAAGATACCCGTACATCGCTGCAAGACACTTGTGTCAAGCTATGCTTCACGTTTAAAAGCTGTTATAACTGTAAAAGGATGTTGTACTAAGTACTAAGATTGAATGTCACTTGGGGGTTGAATAAAACTGATAATGATGTGAGCACAGAAAAGACATTTGTGGTTATTTCATTAGAGAAACATAGAAAAATGTCGGCAGATAAGAACCTTTCGGCCCATCTAGTCTGCCAATTACATGGATACTTTACCTGGATTTATCTCTTGTTTAGGATAGCCTTATGCCTATCCCATGCTTGCTTAAATTCAATTACTGTTTTGGCCTCTACCACTTCTACTGGAAGACTGTTCCATGTATCCACCACCCGCTCAGTAAAATAATGCTTCCTGATGTTACTTTTAAACCTTTGCCCCTCTAATCTAAGACTATGTCCTCTTGTTTTGCTATTTTGTTTCCTTTTAAATATACTCCCTTCCTCTACCTTGTGGATTCCTTTACGTATTTAAATGTTTCTATCATATCTCCTCTGTCTCGTCTTTTTTCCAAGCTGTACATGTTAAGATCATTAAGCCTTTCTTGGTAACTTTTCTCCTTCAAGCCGTACACCATTTTAGTAGCCCTTCTCTGAACTCTCTCTAAGATGTCTATATCCTTCTGGAGATACGGTCTCCAGTACTGCACACATTATAAATGTTATGTTATATTTGTCTGACCTACACGTGCCTCTTTGATTTAATTGTAAGCAAGATGACTGAATGATCAAAATCAATGTCAAACTGGCCAAAACACTCAATTTCAGTGGGGGTTGAATAATTTTGAACACAACTGTATATATATATGTATAGCGCACAAGTGTATCTTTATATATTTGAATTGTTGTAATGCTATCTGAATTCCACTCCCTTTTTCTACATTTTCTCCAGGCCTGCTATTCTGCCCCATGTCCTGTTCCATGAACCTTAACTTTTATTGCCCCCTACAAACTCCCCCCTAAGTTCCTGGACAACTTCAACCCAATGTGATGCTATTTGCAATCTTAATTTCTCTTTCAGCACTCACCCAAAACTCAGTCAGTCTTTCTACCTGGCCCTGGCAGAGAGAAGCTAATCATCCTCATCCAGCAGGATTTTGCTCCTGCCCACCCTCCCCTCACTCACCCACCCCATGGTTTTCATTTAATATATACCCAACTAATTGATCATGTGATTTCGTAGCAACCTACACCTTATACTATGGTACCTCTCTATTTCCTGTTTACTCACCTCCACCACCTTTCCCTATAATGTTTATCCCACTATTGCTTCTCTTTTCTTTCTCATCCCTTCTCTCTAAAACTATTCTCTCCTTCTATACACCTTTCCAATTGCCCCAGGATGGAAAACAAGTTCCAATACACCACAGCCTGCTCAGTTCTTTTAACCTATCAGCTGAGTGCTTGTGGAGAGTGTTAAAATCCAGCCCTCCCACCCCCACACAGAAATTTAAAACTCTGCAATCGCATTATTACCAAAAGAAAACTCTGTCCAAATTCCTATTTATCCTGCTACTTTCCCTGGCAAACGATGTGGAAACTAACCCTGGTCCTATAGCTGACACAACCTTTAGTCTCCCCACTAAAAAAGGTCTCTCATTTGTGCACTGTAACATCCGCAGTTTACTCCCTAAATTAGATGAGCTTCAGGCGTGGTGTTGCTATTACAAACCCAAAATCATTGTGCTCACAAAGTCATGGTTTAACCCAAAAGTACCAGACTCTGCCATATCAATACAGGGGTATTCATGTTATAGAAACGACAGAGCAAAGAGAGGAGGGGGAATTGTTATTTATGTTGAGGAGTCCATAAAGTTCACCCCCTTACAGACTTCTAGCTCCCCTGTCACCTTTGATTTCCTCTCTGGTTTAATTGAGATTGTATTCAGTAAATCAATCATTGTTGCTGGATTCTATCGGCCACCGAGCTCTCCAGTGCACTCCCTCTCTGACATATCTCAAATCCTTAATAACCTACTTGCCCAAAACCAAAAAAGTGAAATGCTGGTCCTCGGCGATTTCAATACAGATTGGCTAAATCCTACAAACAATAAACACTGCCTCACTGTTTAAAACTTTGCAGCTAACTCAATTAATCTCCTCCCCCACTCGCATTAATATGAAAAGCCCTAACCATACCTTGCTGGACTGGATTCTCTCCTCATCTCCTGATAGAATACAGGAGGCAGGTGTTCTCGCTAATAGCTTTAGTGACCATTGTCTAGTGTACTGCGTGCGCAAAATAAAGGCCATGAAATCTCCCCCAAAGGTAATAACCACCAGGTCTTTCAAGAAATTTATTCTTGAATCCTTCCTAAGTGATCTCAAACAGCTCCCCTGGTACAGACTAAACCTAATCCCAGACCTAGACTGTGCAATTGAATACTTTCAGTCTGAGCTCCTGCAAGTCTGGAATTCCCATGCCCTGCTGCGTAAAGTGCGAGTAAAAGGGACCCATCTCCCCTGGGTTACAGCTGATCTTACACTAATGTACCAGCTTAGGGATTCACTGTGGTCAAATTTCAAGAGTACTGGTTCCATGAACGATCACTACGAATACCGAAAATGCTGGAATGAATGCACAAAACAAACAAAAATGGCTAAAGCCCATTACTTCAATGAAAATCTAAACTATAATATATCAAACCCTAGAAACTTTTGGAGAACCATAAGTAACATACAAGCAACCCCAGTCCACTCCCAGCCGGCTGCTGCCAAAGTAAGCAACCAATTTTACATGCAAATGACATGCAATCAGAAAGGCCTCATGCAGGTCAGGCCCCTCCAACTGTGCAAAGTCCCTGTATCAGACAGGAATTCAGTTTTAGACCAGTGCCTGTCAGTGTCGTTAATAAACTTCTCCGTAAGCAAAAAAATGAAATACCAGTCTGGACCTGATCAAATACCAGCAATGCTGCTGAAAATCAGTGCACCGGCAATTGCAAATCCTGTCGCAACCCTAATCAATGAATCACTGGCGACTGGATTCATACCCAAACTCTAGAAGACTGCGAGAGTGGTACCTATCCATAAACGTGGTGACAGTACTTTGGTATCCAACTACCGTCCGATATCGTTGCTCCCTTTAATGTCAAAAAATTTGGAAAAATGCGTCTACACACAATTACGTGATTATTATCAATATTGGAACTACTTAACCCCAGATCAATCCGGCTTTCGTGCAAATCACTCAACTACAATCGACCTTTTAAAAGTCTGCAATGATATCCAAGCTGGAATGGAACAAGGAAACCTAACTGGAGCCATCTTCCTTGATTTTGCCAAGGCCTTTGACACAGTAGACCATGGCATCTTGTTAGAAAAACTTAAAAATTCTGGCATTGGTGATCGCACGCTAACCTGGTTTCAATCATATGTATCCGACCGATCACAATATGTGTCAATCTCTGGCAGCTCCTCCCTCCCCCTCCCTGTCATGTGAGGCTCAGTACTAGGCCCCCTACTATTCACAATATTTATTTATTTATAAAGGATTTTACCAGGAAGGATACATACAGGGTTATCCAAAGAGATTCGAATTGCTTGAGAAAGGTAACCGAACGCTGAAAATCAGCGTTCGGTTACCTTTCCTGGCCATTCGGCTATTCAGAGAGCAGGCAATTCGCCAAATCCTGTCGAATTGCCTGCACATACGGTGACTGTTCGGTCCCTGTTCGAGGGCAGTGGAATCCCCATGAAAAAGCACTGCTTCGGCTATTCAGAGAGCACAAACCAGCAGTGAAAGGTTCCCCTAATGTCCTGCCATTCGGTGGTTTAATTCGGCAAATTTATTCAGGAGAATCCCATAGGCTTCAATGTTAAAAATATTCCCGTTTTAATTCAATATCTAATAAACCGTTCATTATAAAATTCTGCAGCAAAAAGTCTCTTTATTCATTGATTTTTTAGGATACTTTAAGCATTTTTCAGATTTTTTTTTTTTTTTTAAAAAGTCCGATTTTTTTTTGATTTTTTTTTCAGTTTGCTCATTTTTTTTGTAACAGCCCTCTTTATTATCATTCCCTGGACCTCCTGTGAAAATTTCAGACATTTTCGCTCAGTAGTTTCTTTGCAAACAGCGTTTCTTTTTCCCAGATTCATACAAATGGTTTTGCTAATTTATTCACTGCCTCCTCTACGTCACAGCTGCTTCGGCTCTGTGTGATTCGGCTCCTTTTCGGCTCCTGTTCGGCTTTTTCGAAGGTTAATCCAGATGTTTTTGCTTGTTTTCAGCATGCATTCGGTTAGTTTTCGTCAGGTTTGCAGCAACTTTTCCCTGCAATTCGGGGACCTTGTGGTGTTTGCTGAATACACCGCAGGGTCACCGAAATGCAATCGGCAAAAGGAACCGAATTGAAGAGAACGAAAAGTCACCGAACGTGCGGTGACTTTTCGAATCTCTTTGGATAACCCTGATTGAGATTTCTCTCGTTTTCAAGTATGTCCTGGGTTCGAGAACATTGAGTGGTTACATAAATACAAAATAGTAAAATGCAAGATATTAACCCTTTCGCTGCTGAGGCTTTTCCCGCCTCTGTGCTGAGCTCATTTTTACCGATTTTGCTCATCATATTTAAACGTGTTTTGAAGGCTTATTTTAGTATATGACCCAGACATATTATATATCGTTCTTTCCGTCAGACTCGGCAGATTCATAATATGTCATTATTATATGTATACGTCATGACCTGTCTGTATATTATAACAAAAAATGCAATAAAATATGAATTTTCAATAATTTACAATGTGTAAAGTGTTTTTTTTTCACATTTTAACATGCAAGCAATTGCGGTTATATTTTGTATGGGGAGCACTTGTTAAAAAAATTAGAGATGGGGTCTCGTTACATTTTTTGTTGGGGAAAATTACGCGATTTTTAGCAAACGCAACGCATACAAAAATCGTTAGTGCAGCATCATTGTTCACATTATAATTGAAATGGGAACAATATTGCTGCATTAACGAACCAAAAAAAAGAAAAAAAACTTGTTTATTTTTTTTATAATTTTTTTAAAATATTTTTTTATTTTTATTTTTATTTTTAATTTATTTTTAAAAACTTTTTTCATACTCATGTTTGGTATTGTTGGAACGGCCATGCTCTGGCCGATCCAACAATATCAAACATTAACCCCTAACTGCCACGGATCGGGAGATAGGGGGTTCATTGGAACCCCCTATATCCACCATTGGTGGCAGTTAGGGGTTAACTCAAAGACTGGCGTCATCGTGCTATGTACGATGACGCCAGTCCTCAGGGGGCATTCCCGGAAGTTTGGCCGACATCCAAGATGTCGGCCAGCTCCAGAAAAGGATTACGAACCGGCGTTTTCGGCGCAGATTCATGATCCAGCCCCCATGGGGTTAATTCCAGGTACCGTTAGGAAGGGCAGGCTGTGCCCTTCCAAACGGTGCCTGGATTAACCCCCGCAACGCCGGCGATCGGGAGGGAAAGAGGTCCGAAGGACCTCTCCCCTCCCTTTCAGGCGCCTCCTCCGCACATGCGGGGGGTGCCTGAATTAGGTGTCATCGCGCCGCCGCGATGACACCTAATTAGGCCGGCGGCGGTTCCAGGTGCTGGGCTGACATCGAGGATGTCAGCCCGCACCGGGGGGTCCAGCGATCGGCCGGAACCCGGCCAAACGCTGGCCCCAATGGGAGGACGTTACCTGCGGGTGGACGCGCTGAGCGTGTCCTCCGCAGTGAAGGGGTTAACACAAGACCAAATATACAGATTAACAGAAAAATAAATACGGAGGAAATAAAGTCACTATGTTACATGTTTACAGGTGCATTTCGTATTGAGGTATGTTAACAGGGAAGTCTTAAGGGACTTTAGACTGGGGGAAGATTTGACGGTGTCTGGGAGGTTATTCCATATTTGCAGTGCTCTGTAGGAAAATGATCATAAATGATCTGCCCAACGTCTGCAAAGCCTCAACTGTACATATGTATGCAGACGACACCGTAATCTATACCAGCAAACCAAATCTCCCGCAGCTGGAGGCCGTGCTGCAAGAACAATTCACAGAGGTAGAAAAGTGGATCAAACACAACAAACTTTTTTTAAATAATGACAAAACTGTAACGATGCTCTTTGGAACAAAACCTAAACTACACAAATTGCAAAATCCCCACTTATGTGTTGGGACAAAATCAAATGGCACACAGTGACCACAGTCACTTCTCTCAAATATATTCAAATATCTAGGTATGTGGTTGGACCCTAATCTATCCTTTGGCCCCCACATCGAAAAACTCTCATCTAAACTTTACCCCAAACTAGGTGCCCTGTACAGAAACAATTCCTGCCTGAGCCCCGCGGTCAGAAAGCAGATTGTACAACAAATGTTTATGCCGGCTATTGAATATGGAGTGTATGCAGCCGCCCCGCAAACACACCTTCAGAAACTTACTACATTGTATAACTCATTCTGCCGCTTTGCATTACAATGTAACTACATGACCCACCATTGTGACATGTTAAAAGAGCTAAACTGGCCGTCGCTGGAGTCTAACCGCACCCTTCACCTTTCCAGCCTGGTGTTTAAGAGCTTTTCTGGGAAGCTGCCACCCTATCTGAATAGACTGCTTCCCCCAGCAGCTCCCTCATCCTATAACCTCCGATCCAGGACCAGCATCTTACTTGTAATACCACAATACAAAAAGACAGTGGCTCGGTCCTCATTTTCCTACAGAGCACCACAATTATGGAATAACCTCCCAGACAGCATCAAATCTTCCCCCAGTCTTAAGTCACTCAAGAGCTCCTTACTAACATACCTCAATACAGAATGCACCTGTAAACATGTAACATAATGACTATTTCCTACATATTTATTTTCTGTTAATCTGTATATTTGTGTTTTTTTTTAATATCTTGCATTGTATTACTTTGTATTTCTGTAACAACTGTAACATTTCAATGTTCTTGAACCCAGGACATACTTGAAAACGAGAGAAATCTCAATGTATCCTTCCTGGTAAAATCCTTTATAAATAAAATAAATAAATAAATAAATGTTCGATAAAGTTCTGTTTTGTTTAAATAAAATGTACTTTATACGAGCATCTTGACCAGGGCTGGTGCAAGCAGTTTTGGCACTCTAGGCAAAAATATATCCCCCCTTGCCTAAAAACTGTGGGCCTCAATTGTTGGGGAACCATCCTTTTAAAAAATTAGGGGCCACAGATATTTCCAGTCCCTCAATAGATGGTGCAAAGCAGTGTTCAATTGATTTTAGGACTCTAAAGGCAGTGGGGAAGCACCACACAGCCACAGGTAAATTACCTGAGCCTGGTAATGATGCAAATGATTGGTAATTCGGACTCAGCCTGCCTGACTGTCTGACCCAGTAGGACACTATAGGGGGGAGCGGGGGTGGAGTGCCCCGGGTGACAACCTGAGAGGGGTACATATGGCTCTGTTCATATCTCACTCTGTCTTTAAACATACGGGGTGTGATTTGATGTCAGCTGTGTGCAGCTTCACATTGGCCTCCAGCCTGACGAGGGAGCTGCACACAGCATCCCCAGCCAGTACAACTAAGCGGCCACAGCACCGTATGATGCCTGAGCTCCAGGAAACAGCTGGTGCTGGAGTATGACAGACTGCCAGGTTTGTGCAGTATGGACATGGAGGGGGACTGTTAATACTGTAATTGTGATCGACTAATAATAATAGGGGACATGGAGGAGACTGCTAACATTAATTAGGGGTATAGAGAGGGCTGCAAACATTATTTGGGGATGTTAATATTAATTGTGGACATAAAGGGCTGCTAACATTAATTGGGTACATGGAGATGGCTTCTAATATTGGGGGCTGTTGCTATTAATTGTGTGCTGTTAATATTAACCAGAGGCATAAAGAGGGCTGCTAATGTTAATATGAGGTTGTTTATAATTGTGGGCATGCAGGTGAATGCTAATATTTGAGGCTGTTAATATTAACTGGGGGCATGAAAAGGCTGGAAATATCAATTGGTGACACAGAGGGTGCTGCTAACTTTAAGTTGGGGCATAAAGAGGACTGCTAATAGTAACTGGGGTCATGGAGAGGGGCGCTTATATGAATTGGGAGCCTGGAAAGAGCGATGTATGAATTGAGGGCAGTTATTGAGGTGGATCATTGAACTGCTTTAGCTTTTTTTGATCGTGGGGGGGGGGTGCAAAAAGGAGTATCTGCCCCTGTTGCCAAATACCCTAAGTAAGCCTCTTGTCCAGCCGTCAGCATCACGTTCTTCCTGCCTCCCACGCTGACTCTGCCTTCCCCCTCCCTCCTGACGATGCTTGCAAGTTGTGTGGCCCCCTGCAGGTTTGGCCACTCCCAGTGGCAAGTGCTCATGATTGGCCAAGACTGCAGGGAGATTGGAGCAGCTTGCAAGTCATCAGAAGGGATGGGGTGGGAGCTGATGCCATGAGGCGGCGTGACAGTGTCAGTCACTTTTGCGCAAAGATAGAGGAAGTGGAGCGCTGACCTAATTAGGGCACTCAAATGCAGCCCTATTAGAACTGGTGCCCTAGGCAGCTGCCTAAGCTGCCTAATGGGTACGCTGGGCCTGATCTTGACATCATAATCCATGACTCTTTAGACAAGGAATGTATTCCATAACACTTTAGCATCCTCCATGGCTCAATGTTAAATATTTGATTGTGTAATAGTAGTATACTTGGCACTATGTAGGTGGCAGTGTATCCTGCATAGATTTAATAATTTTATGCGTCAGATGAATTTTCTGATATCTATTTTAGTGTGTGTATGAAGGATTCTCTGTTCCTCCTTGTTAGTACACTATATGTATGAATGTGGCTGCATGTTTTTGTATTCAGAGAGGTACTCCAAAGTTGTGTCATTGCGTTTAAATACAAAGCTCTGTTTAAATAGAATGTCAGTTGATGTCAGAATGAATGCAGATGTGCATTTGCAAGGAGTGTCAGTTTGCGAACACCAATCTATATTGAAGCGGAAAACCAGTGTATATCATGTGCATTTGTTTGCTTCAAATTAAGCATTTGTATTCCATTTCTTTAGATTATTTTGCCTGAATTGGCAATGACAGTCCATTATAAAATGTAAATAATAACGGACTCACAAGTATGAAAAACAACCTCCTTATATATTTATTTTTAAACATATAAAAGCACATATAGAAGTATATAAATAAACGCTTTTAGAATTATTTTTTTTTACCCTTACTTTCAGACATATTCCATCCAAGTAAGATTAAATATATGACGCGTTCCGCGTTCTCTTAAAGAAATATGTATTGATTTATACTCTGTGGTTTCCTGCTAAACTTTGAACATGTTTATGGCTAGAGGTAAACCACGCTTGCTTTTTCACTTACCCAAAGCATACAAAGCAGGATGCACACGTGATTACACAAGATGTGATGTACCCAGAAAAGGAAATGTGCCAACCTAATAGAACGTAAGCGGTTCACATCTGTGTTACATGTATATTTTACTACTGAAAAAATAGAGTGGTTATTCCATAGCCAAATCGGAAGAGTTCAGTAAGCTTATAAAACTATATTGTAAAGTCTTTCTTTTGAGGAGTGCATAAATACAAAGGGAGACTACGATTGCAATTATGGAGAAGTAATCAGGGTATACATCCACTAATTTTATATTATGTGGGGAAAGAGGAGAAAACAGGGGGGTTACGAAAGAAGGTAGCGTTAGGGAGGAAAGAAAAGGGAAAGGGGAGTAGGGTGAGACATTACTTTAATATTCGTAGGTATTTAGCCATTGTGTTTGTTTGCAATTTATATTAGATTTTTGAAAACTCATTTATCAAAAAAGACCCTGGGCCTAATTGCAACTTGTACTGTACAAGTAACAGGGAAAAAAATAATTCCCTTACTGGCTCACTGTAACCGAGCTTATTCCAAAAGCCTATGTATTTGCGCTTGGTAACGGAATAATTGTGAACTGCAGGTAGATACCAGTAGCAGGACTGCGTAGTGCTGTGGGTATCAGCTCCTGGAGTCCATATGTCTCTATGGAGCCCAGCACAACACTGTGCAAGCCCTGCGAGAGCTCAATTGAGCAGGGCTGTGCAAAAACTGCATAGCGAGTCATAGAAGAACATTGGGAACTATTTGCTCACAGTGTTTCGCTGCTTGTGGCCAGAGGAAGTGGTGGATTGGGCCACCCTCTGCAATGCAGGACCCCAGGGAAGGGATTTTTAGGTGGGGTTAAATTAAGGTATTTTTTTTTTAAGTCAAAAATCACTTAACACCAGAGGTTAACCCTTTCACTGCGGAGGACGCGCTCAGCGCGTCCACCCGCAGGTAGCGTTGCCTGCGAAGGACGTGCTCAGCGCGTCCTCCCTTTGCGGCCAGCGATCGGCCGATCGCTGTGCCCCCCGGTGCGGGCTGGCATCCTCGATGTCAGCCCAGCACCCGGGACCGCCGCCGGCGCCATTAGATGTCATCACGGCGGCCGAAAAGCGCCAAATCGTGATCCTCTCCCGGAGCTGGCCTACATCTTGGATGTCGGCCAAGCATCCGGGAATGCCCCCTGAGGACTGGCGTCATCGTGCATAGCACGATGACGCCAGTCCTGGAGTTAACCCCTAACTGCCACCAATGGTGGAGATAGGGGGTTCCAATGAACCCCCTATCTCCTGATCCGTGGCAGCTAGGGGTTAATGTTTGATACGATTGGATTGGCCAGAGCATGACCTTTCCAACGATATCAAACATGACAATGAAAAAAGTTTTTTTTTTAAAGTAAAAATTTAAAATAAAAAAATATATATATTTTAAAAAAAATTATTAAAAAAAATAAACAAGTTTTTTTTCTTTTTTTTGGTTTGTTAATGCAGCAATATTGTTCCCATTTCAATTATAATGTGAACAACGATGCTGAACTAACGATTTTTTTATGCGGTGCGTTTGTTAAAAATCGCGTAATTTTCCGCAAAAAAAAATGTAACGAGACCCCATTTCTAATTTGTTTAACAAGCACACCCCATACAAAATATAACCGCAATTGCTCGCATGTTAAAATGTGAAAAAAACACTTTACACGTTGTAAATTATTGAAAATTCATATTTTATTGCATTTTCTGTTATATTATACAGACAGGACATGACGTATACATATAATAATGACCCATTATGAATCTGCCGAGTCTGACGGAAAGAACGATATATAATATGTCTGGGTCATATACTAAAATAAGTCTTCAAAACACGTTTAAACAAGATGAGCGAAACAGGTAAAAATGAGCTCAGCACAGGGGCCGGAAAAGCCTCAGCAGCGAAAGGGTTAAGAGTCAACATTTGTTTCTGAATACTGTCTTCTTTAGGGCAGAATGAGCTAGGTTGGAATAGCTCATTCTCCTCTAGGTAGATGCAAATATACAGATCCTATATAAAATATAGGGGCCGTTAATTTGCAGTAAGCAGTCGCATGCAACGCAAAGCTTGCGACTCGGTTGTAATAGCTGCAGTAGATTTTAAGTGTAACCCTGTGCAGCCTTTCTGCCTGAAAACGCTGCAGCTGGGTTGTCATGGATACTGACCTCTCTCCCCAGCACCAGTCACTTGTCTCCTGTGAGTCAATCAGGCTCTCTCTTTAACACATGTCAGTGATCCCTGAACTGTGGATAGGTCAACCTTTGCAAAGTGAGCATGTTGGAGAAGTTTCTGTAACACGATGGTGAAGGAGCTAGGATCCTCTTCCCATGACCAGACCAGGGAGAAAGCTGACTGCCTTGACTGAGCAGAGCCGCAGAAAGACTCCAGCATGGTGCTACCTGCATCAAGGGCAAAAACCGTGAACCAAATCAGGGACACCTGGGTGGGAAGAGCATCTACTTTCATGCCAGCCTGATGGCGAAGCAAGGGACAAAAAGGGTTCCATAAGCTGACAGTAAACATGTTTCGACATGAACCGATTTTCATCCCAATTTTCACATCGAACCCAAAATCCGAATAGGGGAAATATCAGCTTCGACGAAAATCTGAGACTTTGAATAGTTGGAAGAATGAAAAGCCGAAAGAATGAAGAGATAATTATAGAAGAAAATGAAGGAATTAACATACAAAACAAAATATTATTTTAGATCATTTCAAATTTGAATTGGAAATGCCGAAAAAGAAATGATCTTTCTGATTCATTCTGTGCATTTGATAATTCGGATGGGCAGTGTCATTGTGTAATGTATCTCTCTGGCCAATGGGACACTTTTTTTTACTGTGTCAGACTGTTCCAGACACAGCGTTGCAGATGTAGTTGGACTTTGTCAGCCTTGTGTGCATTGATTCATTTGCACCAAACGCTAGGATGTGCATGAACATGTTTGCATTTGATACAGATGTAAACTTGAAAAGACGTATATACCTTGCATTATGTTACCTTCAAGGGTATCAGCTCCATAACTCAGTTGATGGTGTGGGGGGGGGGGGTTGGTAGAGCAGGTGGGACAGAGATTGACTCCAACTTGGTGTTAGTGTGGAAATTTTACAGATGCAAGTTTGACTTTAAAATGTGTATGACATGCTGCTCTGAATATGGATCACTAAGGCTGGTGTCAGACGAGCGCATTTTGCACGGACTGTGCGTCCGTGCAGTACGGACGCACTTTCTGATGGAAGACGCAGTAGTGGCTACACGGTCTGTTATTTTTGACTGACGTCAGAGAAAAAGAGGGACCTATGGGAAATAATATTAATATGAAAAATGATACAAATTGATAGATATCAAAAACCGTTTTGTCCGTCAAGGCGCTGGACGTCGCAAATGCAGACCATCTGACTTCGTCCTATCACTCACACACAAAGCTATGCAGACGTGGCGCACTCTGTGCGTCCGTCCTAGCGGATTGACGTTCTTGCCTAACTTGCGTCCGTTTGCCGTGTGCGCTGTGCGTCCGCAGTTCGGTGCGGACACACTTTGTGTGTTGTTCTCTATTGCTCATAATTCTATGCTACCACGGGCGTCAATATGTGCGCAAAAACAGACGTGAACACTGCGCTCGTCTGACACGAGTCTAAAAGCATACTGATATATGCTTTGGCCTTGGTGCTTACAAAACTATCAAATAAAATGCTACTTTCCTCTACAATGCCTAGGCTGTGATCCGCCTTTCTTCAAGGCTTGTAAGCAAATTTCCTGCCTCAGTTCTGTCGTTAATCAGTCAAAAAAATCTACTTCCTATATTCTTAGAAAACAGCTAGTATATATTTCAATGTTTACTTTCTGACTGTCATACTCTTTCAAACTCGGCATAAACTGGGGGCTCTGAAATAAAATATTTATTTTTACACATCATGCAGTTAATGAAGTAAAGTTAAAACTAAAAGTGTTGTAGAGCATTAACTGCATGTGTATATATAAATGTGTGACTGTGTGTATATATATCTATATATCTATATATATACAGTGGCAAGAAAAAGTATGTGAACCCTTTGGTTTTACGTGGAGTTTTGCATGAATTGATCATAAAATGTGCTCTGATCTTCATCTAAATCACAACAATTTGAAAAACACAGTCTGCTTAAAATAATACAACACAAACATTATATGTTTTCATGTTTTTATTGAACATAACATGTAAACATTCACAGTGCAGGGTGGAAAAAGTATGTGAACCCCTAGCCTGATGACTTCTCCAAGAGCTAATTGGAGCCAGGAGTGAGCCAACCTTGAGTCCAATCAGTGTGATATTATTGGATGTGTTGCTGAAAGCTGTCCTGCCCTTTAAAAACACACACCAGGTTTGGGTTTACTGGTTTCAAGAAGCACTGCCTGATGTGAACCATGCCTCGCAGAAAAGAGCTCTCAGAAGACCTACGATCAAGAATTGTTGACTTGCATGAAGCTGGAAAGGGTTACAAAAGTATCTCCAAAAGCCTTGATGTTCATGTGTCCACGGTAAGACAGACGGTCTACAAATGGAGAAAGTTCAGCACTGTTGCTACTCTCCCTAGACGTGGTCGTCCTGTAAAGATGACTGCAAGAGCACAGCGCAGAATGCTTAATGAGGTAAAGAAGAATCCTAGAGTGTCAGCTAAAGACTTACAGAAATCTCTGGCACATGCTAACATTTTTGTTGACACATCTACAATAAGGAAAACATTAAACAAGAATGGAGTACATGGGAGGACACCACGGAGGAAGCCATTGCTGTCCAAAAAGAATATTGCAGCACGTTTGAAGTTTGCAAAAGAGCACCTGGATGGTCCACAGCACTACTGGCAAAATATTCTGTGGACAGATGAAACCAAAATTGAGTTGCTTGGAAAAAACACACAACACTATGTGTGGAGAAAAAAAGGCACAGCACACCAACATCAAAACCTCATCCCCACTGTAGAACATGGCGGAGGGAGCATCATGGTTTGGGGCTGCTTTGCTGCCTCAGGGCCTGGACGGATTGTTGTCATTGATGGAAAAATGAATTCCAGAGTTTATCAAGACATTTTCCAGGAAAACGTAAGACCATCTGTCTGCCAACTGAAGCTCCGCAGAGGATGGGTGATGCAACAGGACAATGACCCAAAGCATACAAGTAATTCAACAAAAGAATGGCTTCAGCAAAACAAAATACGCCTTCTGTAGTGGCCCAGTCAGAATCCTGACCTCAACCCGATTGAAATGCTGTGGCATGACCTTAAGAGAGCGATTCACACCAGACATCCCAAGAATATTGCTACACTGAAACAGTTTTGTGAAGAGGAGTGGTCCAAAATTACTCCAGATCGTTGTGCAGGTCTGATCTGCAACTACAGGAAACGTTTGTTGAGGTTATTGCTGCCAAAGGAGGGTTATTTGGACAGTTATTAAGTCCAAAGGTTCACATATTTTTTCCACCCTGCATTGTGAATGTTTACATGTTCTGTTCAATAAAAACATGAAAACATATGTTTGTGTTGTATTATTTTAAGCAGACTGTGTTTTTCAAATTGTTGTGACTTAGATAAAGATCAGAGCACATTTTATGACCAATTCATGCAAAACCCCACGTAATCCCAAAGGGTTCACATACTTTTTCTTGCCACTGTATATATCATTTGGACACAGGCACAATTTTATATTTTTCAGGTATTTACCAAAACATATTCAAGCTATAGTTCTATACGATCGTCGGGGTTGCTGCACCTCTCGTGCAGGGATGACGTCCTTGGCAGTCAGTACTGGCCACCCTCATTGGGTGAGAGCAGACTGATTTGCATATGGAGCATTCATCCCTGTAATGGCACAATCAAGCTAAAACCTTGTGAGACCTGAGCGGGCACCCACCGTAGAGCAGGCCATTAGTGCTGTTGCTCGTCCTCAGGATCCTCACACCCCCCCTTTCTCTCACTATAAGCTATAGTTATACTATAGATATGGACTGAAAGTGCACACTCTCAGGTTTAATTTGAGGGTATGTACATCCAAATAGGAGGAAGGGTTTAGGAATTAAAGCTCTTAAGGGACCAAAAATAATTGGACAATTGAATCAAAAGCTGTTTCATGGCCAGGTATGGGCTACTCCTTTATTTCCTAATCAATTAAGCAGGTAAAAGGTCTGGGGTTGATTCTACGTGTGATATTTGCATTTGTAATCTATTGCTGTGAACCTTCATCATGCATTAAAAGGAGCTTTCCATGCAAGTGAAACAGGCCATTGTAAAGTTTCAAAAACAAAACCATCCAAGAGATAGCAGCAATATTAGGAGTGGACAAATCAACAGTTTGGTACATTCTGAGAAAAGAAGAATGCACTGTTGAGGTCAGCAACATAAAAAGGCCTGGACGTCCATGGAAGACAACAGTGGTGGATGATCGGAGGATCCTCTCTATGGTAAAGAAAAACCCATTCACAACATCCAGACAAGTGCAGGATACTCTCCAGAAGGTGAGCGTATCATTTGTCAAAGTCTACAATCAAAAGAAGACTTCACAAGAGCAAATACAGAGGGTTCACCACATGGTGCAAACCATTCATAAATCTGAAAAATACAAAAGCCAGATTAGACTTTGAAAAACCATCTAGAAAAGCCAGACCAGTTCTAGAAAAGCATTCTTTGGACAAATGAAACTAAGAATAATCTGTACCAGAATGACGGGAAGAAAAAAAATGTGGAGATGGCTTTCACCAGCTCATGATCCAAAGCACAGAACGTCATCTGTAAAACATGGTGGAGGCAGTATGATGGCATGGGCATGCATGACTTCCAGTGGCACTGGGTCATTGGTGTTTATTGATGATGTGACAGAAGACATAAGCAGCTGGATGAATTCAACAGTGTTTAGAGATATACTGTTAGTCCAGATTGAGCCAAATGTAGCAAAGGTGATTGGATGGCGCTTCACAGTACAGATGGACAATGATCCAAAACATACTGCAAAAGCAACCCAGGAGTTTTGAAGATGTGGAATATTCTGCAATGACTGAGTCAATCACCTGACCTTAGCCTCATTGAGCATGCATTTCACTTGCTGAAGGCAAAACTAAGTCAGAAGGACCCACAAAGAACAACTGAAGACAGCTGCAGTTAGAGCCTTGCAAAGCATCATAAGGAAGGAAACCCAGTCTTTGGTAATGCAATGTGTTCCAGACTCCAGGCAGTCGTTGCCAGTAAAGGATTCTCAACAAATGATTAAAAATGAACATTTTATTTTCGATTATATTAATTTGTCCAAATACATTTGAGCCCCTGAAAATGGGGGTCTATGTATAAAAATGGTTGCAGTTCCTAAAATTTGTATTTGGTATTTATGTTCAACCCCATGAATTAAAGCTGAAAGTCTGCACTTCAAATTCATTTAGATTGTTTCGTTTTAATTTTATTTTGGTGGCATGTAGAGCCAAAAGTATGAAATTGTGCATGTGTCCAAATATATATGGACCTAACTGTATACAGAGGCGAGAAAAAGGATGTGAACCCTTTGGGATTACGTGGAGTTTTGCATGAATTGGTCATAAAATGTGCTCTGATCTTCATCTAAGTCACAACAATTTGAAAAACACAGTCTGCTTAAAATAATACTACACAAACATATGTTTTCATGTTTTTATTGAACAGAACATGTAAACATTCACAGTGCAGGGTGGAAAAAGTATGTGAACCTTTGGACTTAAGAACTGGTTGACCCTCCTTTGGCAGCAATAACCTCAACCAAACCTTTCCTGTAGTTGCAGATCAGACCTGCACAATGATCTGGAGTAATTTTGGACCACTCCTCTTCACAAAACTGTTTCAGTGTAGCAATATTCTTGGGATGTCTGGTGTGAATCGCTCTTTTAAGGTCGTGCCACAGCATTTCAATTGGGTTGAGGCCAGGACTCTGACTGGGTCACTCCAGAAGGCGTATTTTGTTTTGTTGAAGCCATTCTTTTGTTTAATTACTTGAATGCTTTGGGTCATTGTCCTGTTGCATCACCCATCCTCTGCGGAGCTTCAGTTGGCGGACAGATGGTCTTACGTTTTCCTGCAAAATGTCTTGATAAACTCTGGAATTAATTTTTCCATCAATGACAACAATCTGTCCAGGCCCTGAGGCAGCAAAGCAGCCCAAACCATGATGCTCCCTCCGCCATGTTTTACAGTGGGGATGAGGTTTTGATGTTGGTGTGCTGTGCCTTTTTTTCTCCACACATAGTGTTGTGTGTTTTTTCCAAACAACTCAATTTTGGTTTCATCTGTCCACAGAATATTTTGCCAGTAGTGCTGTGGAATATCCAGGTGCTCTGTTGCATCCTTCAAACATGCTGCAATATTCTTTTTGGACAGCAATGGCTTCCTCCCTGGTGTCCTCCCATGTACTCCATTCTTGTTTAATGTTTTCCTTATTGTAGATGTGTCAACAAAAATGTTAGCATGTGCCAGAGATTTCTGTAAGTCTTTAGCTGACACTCTAGGATTCTTCTTTACCTCATTAAGCATTCTGCGCTGTGCTCTTGCAGTCATCTTTACAGGACGACCACGCCTAGGGAGAGTAGCAACAGTGCTGAACTTTCTCCATTTGTACACAGTCTGTCTTACCGTGGACACATGAGCATCAAGGCTTTTGGAGATACTTTTGTAACCCTTTCCAGCTTCATGCAAGTCAGCAATTCTTTTTTTTTTTATATTTCAAATTTTTATTTTACGATAAACATAGGGTCACAGACCGACCAGCCAAACGGCCTCACAGGGCCTAAGAAGATACTCTCAAAGAAAGCACAGAAAACATAAGGGGGGATCTCAGAGGAAACTACAGAAGAACAAAAATTGGGGTAAGGGGGATACAAAAACAGGGTAGGGTGCAGAAACTCGTCAAAAGGGTCGATCCAGCAAAAACAAGAGAGAGCAATGGAGTTCGCTGAGGGGGCACCAGGAAAAAAAAAAAAAAGAAAAGGGTAACGAGGGACTGCCAAACATATTGTGGCATTCCTGGCTCGCCTCGGCAACCTAAAGGGGAACCGAGGGCCATGGAAGGGGCCACGTGGCCGGGAGACCTGGGGCCAAAAGGGTGTACAGAGCCTAGGTAGCCACCCTAGTGGCTCGCCCAGGCTACTTCCCAATGTCCCACAAAAAAAAAAAAAAAGGGGGAGGGGGACAAAAAGTCCCAGTGCTCCAACAGACGAACAACATTAAACCCACAGAATCAGCAAGCAGGACCATAAAATCATTCAGGAGTACATAAAAAGGAGGGGAAACAAAAAATTAAAAGGGTGGGAACACAGATCAGAACACATAGTACGTCTCAGCAGGGGGAGGGGATAAGGGAAAAATAAAATTTGGGGAAGGGGATCACATAAGTCTGCAAATATAGTCCAGCAAAAATAAAAATTCAGCTGTGTATGTCTCAGCGAGGGGGGGGGAATGGGGGGACAGCAAAAGTCTGTGGATACCGTGCAGTAAAAAGAAGAATCTGCTTTTATTCAGCAAAAATCAGGGTAAACAGAAAAATAAACAAAAAGTCATCGGTAAATAAGCGAAGGGAGAGAAAATCGCAGCAGGCCATGCAGGGGTGCCAAGGTCGTAAACCATTATTCAACAGCGGATCGGTAGGAAGTTCCCTTCATCCTGTGTCCAGTAGGAACGTGGGGTATAAAGCATCTCCATGCCTTCCTCCATCGCCTGCAGCGCCCGAAACATCCAGCGACCAGGTCCCCCCGTCTGCCGCACCGGGAACGGCCCAGGGCCAAGGTAAGCACCGGCCCTCAACAGCACCCAAACTCAGGGCCCCGAGCAGCACCCCCAGCACAGGCCTCACAGAGGGAGCCGCAGCCTCCGGTAGCATAATCACCATCTCAGCTAGGTCCCGACACGCAGGCATCTCAGCGACCTCATGCTCCTCCAGTGTCGTCACTGGGAACGGGGGTCTGCGCAACAGATCGGGCACCCTCTCGATCTCACCGGCATTAACCTCTGCAGGGACCTCCACGCGGATCTCCAGCAAGCCCTCCACTGCCTCTCCTCCAGCAAAGGCCTCCGGCCTCCGATCACCCCACAGCACGTCCATCATTTGCCGCCACGCACCGCGCGTGAGCGGAGTCTCATCGTCCCCAGGCATCAGCTCCACAAGCTCCTCGAGGCGCTCCAACATGGCTCCCAGGGTTCTGACGGGGGGTGGGAGCCCCAGCTGCCCCCGGAACTCCCCCTCTCCCTCCTCTGCTATGGGGACCTCCGCAGCAGTCAGTAGGCGAGGGTCCTCCATCCTCTCCAACCACCGCAGTTGTACACCCAGGTAAGGGGACCACTCCTGGAGCAGGCCAACGAAATGCTGGGGTACAGGCCTCAAGATGGCCGACTGCAGGGCTTACTCAGAGGCCTTAAACTCATCCAAGCTCCTCCAGACTCCGGAGAGGGGGCCAAAACGAGCTCCGAAGTCTGCCACTCGATGGCCAGCTCAGCAGGGGTGATATCCTCAAATAATTCACGGGAAATCCGGGTAGAAACCCCCGATATCAGTGGGTTTCAGCGGAGCTCCTAGAAAGCACGTCTGATTCCCCATGCGGCCGGCCACGCCCCCTACAAGTCAGCAATTCTTGATCGTAGGTCTTCTGAGAGCTCTATTCTGCGAGGCATGGTTCACATCAGGCAGTGCTTCTTGAAAGTTGAAACCAGTAAACCCAAAACTGGTGTGTGTTTTTAAAGGGCAGGACAGCTTTCAGCAACACATCCAATAATATCACACTGATTGGACTCAAGGTTGGACAACTCCTGGCTTCAATTAGCTCTTGGAGAAGTCATTAGGCTAGGGATTCACATACGTTTTCCACCCTGCACTGTGAATGTTTACATGTTCTGTTCAATAAACACATGAAAACATATAATGTTTGTGTTGTATTATTTTAAGCAGACTGTTTTTTTCAAATTGTTGTGACTTAGATGAAGATCAGAGCACATTTTATGACCAATTCATGCAAAACTCCACGTAATCCCAAAGGGTTCACATACTTTTTTTTGCCACTGTATATAACATACAACAGTAGGAAGGTTGCACTCAACCTAAACAAGCAACAATAGTGGGTGCATCTAAGACAATTAATACAATATACAAAGAAAGAGCAGTCCATAATAATGATCACATTCCAACAGATCATTCTATTTTAAAAAGATCACCATTTAAGAATATTCTGTAGCGCTCACCCCCGGAGGAGCCGCTGAATAAACCCAGGATAGTCTCACCGCACTAAGAATTACTATACACCAGCACACTGCTGTGGATTTTCTAGATTATGTACTTTACTGAAGCAATACATACTTGAAAACGAGAGAAATCTCAAAGTATCCTTCCTGGTAAAATCCTTTCTCAAAAAACAAAAACAAAAATAAATAAAGTGGCATTGAATACACATATACTTTGAAGCGTAAAACGATTATGCTGGGATAAATTACGTAATGCGCAACATGGGAAAAACACGTCGGAAAAGAAACGGTTAATACCCCTCAGTTCGCGAGTTTAAGTCCCGTTCAAAAAGGCTCATAAATTGGTGTCTTAGGGTACCCGGGTACTAGATTCAACTGGCCAGTGAGTGAACAAAAATATCTTCAACTAGTCAACGTTGGGGCCCTGTGAATTGAAGCAATCAACCAAGTGCGCGCTTTCTCGGAACCGTAGGCCTTGAGGCCTCTCACGAATCCGGCGAACACTGTGTCCAGAACCGATGACTCGACCAAAGGATCTCTCTCTGCCAACTGGAACCCGGTGCCAACGAATCTGCTCCTCCGATACCGAATCTCCGTAACAGGAACCGATCCGCCTCCTGCACTCCCCTTCGATCTGCGGCCTCCTTACTCAAGGTCCTTCTGGAACCTGGTTGTCCTCCGAGCTGCTCAGCGGAATGTGGTATGCGATGATGCACACTCCGTCCCCGATCTCCAGCACTGGATATGCCTCGGTCCACGCTCCGGCCTGGTTGTGATCCCGGACAATGTACTGCATGCGTCTCACTTGTCCAGCTGCTCTGCTTGCTCTGCCCATGCCATGCACAAGGCTCCTGAAGTCTTTCCTGGCGCCAGCACGCCCACGTCCTGTCCTCTTCGCAAAAGTCTCTGTGAGATAGAGTCTTTTAGTCCAGCATAGTCCTTGATATGTCTAAGCTCTGTCTCCCTCTAGTGGCAGCAACAACTCAGTCCATAGAGCCAGACTAACACAGCGGTACACTTCAATCACCTGAGGGAATAAATTATAGGAATTTAGTTTGCAAAGTATGATAATACTTTGCTTAAGCCTGTCACAGACGCCAATGTATCCCATTGTTGATAGGTCCTATCTATCTTGACTGAATCTGCACCCACACTATCAACTCACTTGCTGGAGGCAAAAATCTTGGAGCTCCCAAGCAGCCAAGATATATACACACATACACTAACTGGCCACTTTATTAGTTACACCTTGCTAGTACCGGGTTGGACCCTCTTTTACCTTCAGAGCTGCCTTAATTCTTCATGGCATAGATTCAACAAGGTTTCGGAAACATTCCTCAGAGATTTTGGTCCATATTGACATGATAGCAATACAAAGTTGCTGCAGATTTGTCGGCTGCACATCCATGATGCGAATCTCCTATTCCACCACATCCCAAAGGTGCTCTATTGGATTGAGATCTGGTGAGTGTGGAGGCCATTGGAGTACAGTGAACTCATTGTCATGTTCAAGAAACCAGTTTGAGATGATTTGAGCTTTGTGGCATGATGCATTATCTTGCTGGAAGTAGCCAACAGAAGATGGGTACACTGTGGTTATAAAGGGATGGACATGGTCAGCAACAATACTCAGGTAGGCCAGGCATTTAAACAATGCTCAATTGGTATTAAGGGGCCCAAAGTGTGCCAAGAAAATATCCCCCACACCATTACACTGCCACCACCAGCCTGAACCGTTAATACAAGGCATGGATGGATCCATGCTTTCATGTTGTTTAAGACAAATTCTGACCCTACAATCTGAATGTCGCAGCTGAAATCGAGACTCGTCAGACCAGGCAACATTTTTCTAATCTTCTATTGTCCATTTTTGGCAAACCTATATGAATTGTAGCCTCAGTTCCCTGTTCCTAGCCGACATGCGTGGCACCCATTGTGGTCTGCTGCTGCTATAGCCCATCTGCTTCAAGTTTCGATGTGTTGTGCTTTCAGAGAAGGTATTCTGCATACCTTGTTTGTAACGAGTGGTTATTTTAGTTACTGTTGCTTGTCTATGCTCTCAAACCAGTCTGCCCATTCTCATCTGACCTCTGTCATCAGCAAGGCATTTACGTACACACAACAGCCGCTCACTGGATGTTTTCTATTTTTTTTTGGACCATTCTTTGTATCCCTAGAGATGGTTGTGAATGAAAATTCCAGTACATCAGCAGCTTTGAAATACTCAGACCAGCCTGTATGGCACCAACAACCACGCCACATTCAAAGTCACTTAAATCCCCTTCTCCATTGTGATGCTCAATTTGAACTTCAGTAAATCATCTTTATCACGTCTAGATGCCTAAGTGCATTGAGTTACTACGATGTGATTGATTGATCAGCAATTTGTGTTAATCATTTGAACAGGTTTGTGTACGTATCTGGTAGCGAGATGTTAGTCGCTCTCAGGATTCAGGTGGCTCCCATAAATAGCATCATCCACATGGATTAATATATAAAATCAGGCAGGTCCAGCCCAGCCCAGCCCAGCCCCCCCCCCCATCGCTACTTACCAGCCTCAGCTGCTCCACCACGCTGTCCTCTGCGCTGTCGACTCTTCTCGCGTCTGTAATGTCACGTTGGTGGATCAGGTGACCCGCCAACATGAATCTCGCAGATCACGCGAGAGGGGGTGGGGGAAATGTAGCGTGCGGCTCCCAGACTCGTGCAATACGAGTGTGGGAGGCACGCTGCAGCGCCGCCGCCGATCAAACAGCTCTGGATTCCGAGTCTGATACCGGAGTTGTTGAATAGGAAGGCGGTGGCATTAAGGAATGGGCTGCTGGCAGTGAGGTGCCGGTACGGCATACCGGCACGTACCGCCTGAAAAAAAGCCCTGCGCATATCTCATTGCCGGTAAACGAAATATTAATGTTCTGTCAGGATCTAAAGCTACAATAAGTACAGGGAAACAATGACAGACAGTTATTGATTTATTACGAGAGTGTGAATATGTGACCAACTCCAGCCTGTTGTCTCCAGAATATATCTTTGAATGATGGCAAAATCCTTTTCTGTATACATTAGGGGTTATTCAGAGAGAGCAGAAATGTCACTGAACAAGAATTTCCCCGTACGGTGCCATTTAGCTATTCAAAGAGCAGACAGTTTGCCAAATTTTGGCGAATTGCCAGCAAGTATGGTGCCTGTTCGAAGGGAGTGAAATCCCCCATAGAGAAGCAATGGTTAATCTACTCAGAGAACACCGTACAGCAGTGAAAAGTCGCCAAAGTGCCCTGCTGTTCGGCGTTTTCATTTGACAGGTTTATTCAGGCGAACTCCATAGGCTTCAACGTTAAAAATATTCCCATTTTTATATAATATCTAATAAACCGGTAATTTATTCTGCAGTAAAAAGTCTATTTATTGATATATTTTTTTTTAGGATCTTTTAAGCAATTTTTTTCTTTTTTTTTTTTTCAAAAGCGGTTTATCTTTTCTCTGTAACAGACCTTTTTATTATCAGTCATAGTATCATGTATGTAAATTCCATGCATTTTCGTTCAGTAGTTTTTTGCAAACTGCGTTTCAATTATGACACTTTCAATCATATTTTTTTTTTACCCCATTCGTCAGCTGGTCGGCTTTTTCCGGCGGCTGGTCTGTGATGTGATCGTCGGCTTTTTGCAGACAGTTCCAGCGGGTTTTTCCTGCACTCCAGGGACCCTGCGATGAAAGCTGAATTCACCTCAGGGTGGGGAACTTTGCTTCCGAGGTGCAGGGAATGAAAGAGCACCGAAATGCCGGCGACATTTCGGTGCTCTCTGAATAACCCCCTGTGTAATTTATCACCCTTTGAACAAGCAGCCATGTGAGTTTTTGGTTATAAACTTTGTGGAAATAAACTAGACTACAAATATTTTAAATATTTACAAAGATCAGAGGAGATCCAGAAAGTGTCCCTCGTATTTCCTTATCACATGTATTGACTCACTTAGCCAAGGACTGAATATTTATGCTGTTGGTGTGTTTTACAAATGTTTTTGAGCAAGGCAGCTCTCTTTGATTGTTGCAACTGAAGGGTGTAGTCTACTTCCCTTTTCAGAAAGATCCATGTGTTTACTGCATACCCTTCACCTCTAGAGTAGATCAGAAAGGTCTTGTTTTGCTCTACAGTTCTTTCACAATTTTAAATACGAAATAACATATAGCAGTCAATATATATATCTTCGTTGTGAAACAAATTTTATAGACGTATTTACAAAGGAATTCAACACGGAAAAGTGGTGTATAGGCATCTGGTAATATCGAAGTAATCTGGAAGACAATATAAGTGGCCTTCTTATTTGGGTTAACATTCCGGTATATAAATCTAGAAATAAATACAGGGACTCAGCAAGACAGCTTTAATAAGAGCACATCAGACAGCATTTCAACTCCACCGAGTCCATTGAGTTGAATTTGGCCGCCCTGGATGCGTATTGGCACTTGCCTGTATTTATTGATTTATTTCAGCTATTTAAGGCTGGGGTCAGACTGAGGCAGTGCGAACGCGCGTGCAGGCGCACTTAATCACGGCCGTAGTAGCAGCAAATGCCGGGCAATGACGGCCAATATACGAAGTACGGTCGCACAAAAGTCCGGCTGCGCAACGCAAGTGGAAAATGAACGCATTTTGTCAAGAACGTCAAACCGCTAGTACGGTTGTACAGAGTGCGCTGCGTCCGCTAGCGGCGTGTGTGCGTGAATTGGAGATGTCAGACACTGCTAATGTCCGGCCAACATAACGTCCAGATGCACAAAGTGTTTTATTGATGATCCGTACAAAATCACGAACGCATAGTATGACCGCTATCACGTACTCCGTGAAAAAATGCGTCCATTCGTTCGAACGCACTTTTTCACAGACAACGTGAAAATGCGTTCGTCTGACCCTAGCCTTAGTTAAGTTGTTGAGAGTACTGGTTATTACTTGTGGAAGTCTGGTATACAAAGACTTTGTATCACTGTGTAAGTCTTAGCACATTGCACCAGAGGTGCCGTGACATGGCGTGCTGGTTTACACTTTAATGGTCATTCAAGTAAACCAAAACCTGTTTTGTTTTGCATGGAGTTACAGTGGTAAGCGCAAATGGCAACCTTTTTTCTTGGTATGTTTTCTACACTCTGGGCACTAATACATTCCTAACGCAAACGTTAACGCTCACTTGCATGAGCATTAACGTTTGCTGCGGTATTTACCGCATATTACAATCCAAACACAAACGGGTTAAAAAACCTGTTTGTGTTTGTTACCTTCAGGGGCGGACCGACAACTGATGGGGCCCCCGGGCAAAAGGAGAGCATGGGGCCCCCTTGTGCCCCTAACATACAAAAGTCACACCCACATAAAGCACCGGTAACATACATACAACACCCACATGAGGTTGTGTGTGTGTCTGATGTCTGAGGGTGTGTGTGTGTGTCTAATGACTGAGGGCGTATGTGTGTGTGTCTGATGACTGAGGGTTGTGTG
This sequence comes from Leptobrachium leishanense, assembly GCA_009667805.1. Taxonomy (NCBI): domain Eukaryota; kingdom Metazoa; phylum Chordata; class Amphibia; order Anura; family Megophryidae; genus Leptobrachium; species Leptobrachium leishanense. The sequence continues at coordinate 342,405,111 of CM019064.1, read as the reverse complement.
TGTGTGTCTGATGACTGAGGGCGTGTGTGTGTGTGTGTGTGTCTGATGACTGGGGGCGTATGTGTGTATGTAATGACTGAGGGTATATGTGTGTCTGATGACTGAGGGTGAATGTGTGTGTCTGAGGGCGTATGTGTGTGTGATGTCTGAGGGTGTACATATGTGTGTGTGACTGAGGGTGTGTGTGTGTGTGTGTGATGACTGAGGGTGTGTGTGTGTAATGAATGAGGGGGGTGTAAATAATGACAGGTGTATAATGAATGAGGGGGGTGTAAATAACGAGAGGGGGTGTAATGAATGAGGGGGTGTAAATAATGAGGGGGTGTAAATAATGAGGGAGGTGTAATGAATGAGGGAGGTGTAATGAATGAGGGAGGTGTAAATAATGAGAGAGGCGTAATAAATGAGAGGGGGTAAATAATGAGGGTGTAATGAATGAGAGGGTGTAAATAATGAGGGGGTGGAATGAGGGAGTTTAAATAATGAGGGAGGTGTAATGAATGAGAGGGGGTGTAAATAATGAGAGGCGTAATAAATGAGAGGGGGTGTAAATAATGAGGGTGTAATGAATGAGAGGGTGTAAATAATGAAGGGGTGGAATGAGAGGGGGTGTAAATAATGAGGGGGTGTAAATAATGAGGGGGTGTAATGAATGAGAGGGTGTAATGAATGATAGGGGGTGTAAATAATGAAGGGGTGTAAATAATGAATGAGAGGGGGGTGTAAATAATGAGTGGGTGTAATGAATGAGAGGGGGTGTAAATAATGAGGGATGTAAATAATGAATGTGAGGGGGTGTAATGAACGAGAGGGGGTGTAAATAATGAGCGGGAGATGTAAATAATGAGGGGGTGTAAATAATGAGGGGGTATAATGAATGAGAGGGGGGTGTAAATAATGAGGGGGCGTGAAGGAAAAGGAATCCTCAGACCACCATCTGCTAACCTACAAGAAGGACCCTATAAGTAGTTAAATAACACCCCATGAATTATAATATTAATAGATAAATTAAGGTTTAAAATATAAGAAATAGTTTTAAGATAAATTGATAATCAGCAGTATTATAGGACTAAGGTTCACTTCTCAATATGTTTGCAAATGTCTTTGGAATGGCAAGGATGCTGATGTTTGCAAATGTCTTTAGAATGGCAAGGATGCTGATGTTTGCAAATGTTTTTCTGAAGTGATAAAAAAGTGCTGATGTCTTAAAAAAGTACTGATGTCTTAAGAAATGCTGATATCTCAAGAAATCACATGCCGAGGCCACGGGACTGTCTAGAAATGTGTCAGACCTGTATTGAAACTGGCCAATGAACTATGTTATGTTTTGAAATGTTAACTAATGAAATAAAAAGACAACGCCTTGACATAGGTATAAATATGTGTCAAGAACCGTTGGAAGGCAGAGAGAAATTGCCAGACAAAGATACATGCCTCGTGTCCTTTTTGCAAGGATTTTCTCTCTCCCTGCGCAGAAGGAGAGTTAACTCAAGGTGTGCCTAAGACAGGGTCTTAGGGGTTAAAGGACGGACAATTGGAGACCATTATTCTCTTCAATCTGGAGGCACTGCCGACATGAACGGTCACCCCTCGTCCTGGTGAGTATATTGTCTTGTCTGGACGAGGGCAATGACAACGTTTATCTCGAACTAAAGTTAGTTGTCCATGTCCTATAGTGTAAAAGGAAACGTTGCCAGGGGCCGTTTATTAAAAGGAAACGTTGCCAGGGGCCGTTTATTAAAAGGAAACGTTGCCAGGGGCCGTTTATTACAAATTAAAAGAAAACGTTGCCAGGGGCCGTTTATTTAAAGATGGAGTGGGTCAGGGACCACACTCAATAGAAGGGACATTATATGTCCAATTGATCACACCTTGCGTTAACCCTCATAAAATGTATAGAGTATAAGAATATTAGAGTATAAGAATATTAGAGTGTTAAGATTCACTGTTGAACGATCTGTAAGGTAAGACAGACGCCCCTCAGTTGTGATAATAGAGTAAATTATATAAATTGTAGAGGTATAAGTTAAGGTGCCGAGTGGTCTGTAAGGTAAGACGGACGCTCGTCATTCCTGTATTACCGGTTTAATTACATGTATATACATGTATATATTGTTAAAGTATATATTATTAGAGTGAGAAGTTAATTGGGTGGCAGGAAAATCTGTAAAGTATGCAGACTTTTGCCCCTTTGTATACTGATGGTACTGTGTATATATATATGTATATATAAGAGCTGACTGGTTGGACATTGTTTGCTGTGAGGTGCATGTTGTATTAAGCAGAGGTGTTTGTTGGGCATTTGTGTGTTAGTTGCTGACTGATGGGTTGGATGATGTTGGTCATGTATGCAGTTACTAACCGGAGATATATATTGTAAAGCTAGTTTTTATATACTATTGGATTGTGGTTTATAAATTTTTGTTTATGATGTGAAGGAATTATATAACTACAAAATAAAAAGTAAAAGATTAGAAGTTTGATTCTCGAGATTAGGGGAGGATTCACTAAATAAGTTTTTATTACTTATCCTTAAATTAGCTCATCTTTTGTTGATCCATGTGGCATAGAGATTATATATATATAGTAAGAATTTAAATTGTTTTTCTTTTCGAGCACTGTGAAGAGCCTCTCTTTTTTCTTTCTTTCTCTATTTAACCTGCCTGATTATTCAATTGTACAACTAACCATGGTATTCAAAGTAGCAAGGTTAAAGAATATCCCTTACTGAAAATAGGAGAGTTTTGTAAAGATTATGTAGCACGAGTAGGGGGCACAGATTGCTATTTAATTAACCCATGGATAGATAATCTGGCGGGATGGACAGAAGCAGTGGGAGTTGTGATCCTTTCCTCAGACAGGGAGACCACAGCCCATTCTATATGGATATAGTGAAAGGATTATGTCTCGACGACACCGAGGCATGGCCCTATTATCAGGGAGACCCTCAGTGGGACATGCAGTATATGAAATTGGGGAGGGGGGACAATGATTAATGGTGAAACAATGTAGAAGAGGGACCCATTGTCCTCTGACAGCGCCAGACTGCATAAAATAGAACAGAGTATATCACGGAATAAACAAGAAATACCCCGTGCCAGCTGGGAACCACGACCCCCTCCGTCTTATAGACAATCCATATATCCGTCCCTTTACTGATACAGAGGTCTTGGGTGCGGTAGGGGCAATGGAGGATTTGAAACCTTCGGCCCATCCACATCCAAAGATGGGAAAAAAAAAAAGAAAGAGGAAGCAAAAGAGAAAAAAAAATAAAGTAAAAAAAAAAAGCAGAAGAATATATACTGCCTTTCGTTATTATGGCCACTCGCATATAACAAAGGATCGCCATTAATAAGCCCTTAAGATATGAGAATAACACCAACAAAACCCATTTTCCATTTATGACCGTGGGGAATAAGTTACTTAGGAATAGAAGATATTAATAGAATTTTTAAACATTGTCAAAAAGAGAAAGAGGACGGACTACGTCCTATGATTGACCAGTTTCTACAGGATGGTATCCTGGAACCTGTAGTCTTCCCTTCAGTACCCCAATTAACCCCGTGAACAAAGCTGACGGGACTGTCAGGTTCGGTCAAGACTTGCGCGCAGTTAATTCCCTAGTGATTCTAATTGCGCCAATTGTCCCAGATGTCACGTCACTTCTGTCAATATCAGCGACATACACATTTTTCTGTAATTGACCTGAAGAATGCATTTTTTAGCATCCCTGTACACCCTGACACGGCACTACTTTTTGCATTTTCATTCGAAGGCACCCAATTTACATGGAAAAGGTTATCTCAGGGGTACGTTGACGCCCCAGTGGTCTACAGTATTGTACTGCAGGCCACTCTGAAATTCTGGCACCCCAGCCATGGTTCTGTCCTGCTGCAATACGTGGATGATCTCCTCGTATGCAGTCCATCAGAGGAGGCCTGCCGGGAGGATGGTAAAACACTTTTTAGTTGGTTACAGGAATGTGGGCACAAGGTCTCCCTTAAAAAAAATGCAGTGGTGTCAAATGCAAGTTGAATATTTAGGGTTTGTTCTCAGACAGGGGGAACGGAGCAGTCAGTCAGAAGAGAGTCCAGTCTGTCACGGGCCTGGTCAACCCGAAAACTAAGAAGGACATGCTGTCATTCTTAGGCATGATAAACTATTGCAGGCAGTGGATCCCTGACTGCTCCTACTACGATAACATTCTGAGACAAGCCACCCTGTTGGGTCAATCCAATGTGATAACGTGGTCTAATGAAATGTTAAATGCCTTTAGGGTTCTCAGAAATGCAATGATGTTAATAAGCCCCGCGCTTGGCCTCCCTGATTATGTACTTTCATTTCATCTGTGGCCGCGGTACTGACGCAAGAACATGGGGGCCGGTTGCGCCCCATAGCATTTTTTTTTTTTAAAAGATTTTGCCAGTAACGGTACAAGGGATGCCGGCCTGTTTGCGTGCCCTGGCAGCATGTGCAATAGCCGTTAGTATGGCAAGCCAATACACATTAGGGTACGAAACTCACCTACACACAACCCATGATGTTTTATTTTTACTTAAGGGCATACATACACAGCACATGTTATCACAGCGCTTTAGTGGATATGAAGTCACACTGCTAAGCAACCCTGCACTGCACATAGAATACAGTTCAAGTGTCTCTGGTCCAGCACCAATCCTAAACGCTTTACTGGGTCTTAAGAATCCCTCAGATACAATCCCACTCGAACATGACTGTGCTCTCTCCATTGCGTCTGAAACTGCACCCCGCCCTGATCTTATGTCAACACCTGTTCCGGACGCAGATGTCGTCTTTGTTGACGGCTCCTGTACCCGCCCCGATGACTACACTTATCATGCAGGCTATGCAGTGGTTCAACTCCCTGACACTGTTCTAGAATCGGGCCTGTACCCTACCAGTCTGCCCAGGCAGCAGAACTGATTGCATTAACACGAGCATGCAGGCTCTATGCGGGTAGACCTGTCACGATATACACTGACTCCAAATATGCTTATGGTGTGGTCCATGACCATGGGACGATATGGGAAAGAGGGGATTTGTGGCCGCAGATGGCAAGAAGATTTCCCATTCGACCCTGGTCACGGACCTCCTAGCAAGCATTCTTATGCCCTCTCAGATAGCGGTGTTACATTGTAGAGCACACACCAGAGCCTCAGATCCTATTGCAAAAGGGAATCATCTGGCTGACCAAGCAGCTAAACGAGCAGCACAACAGGACATAGCTAAACTAGTAATGCCGGGTTTTGCGACCTCCCACAATGGATAGGGACAATTATTTTGTACCTTACAAAAATATGCAACCACAGAAGAGCTAAAGATTGGAAATTGGTACTCCCCATCATTCTGGCTGAAATCAGAATGGCGGTTAATAGGAACACAGGCTACTCCCCCTTCGAGATATTTATGGGCAGACCCTTTCCATTACCATGGTCTACAGGTAGGCTAACAGTGGAGACAGGGGACTTAGAGCAGATAAGGGATGAATATGTTAGGCAGCTGATCTCAACCCTCGAGACAACCAGAGACGAAGTTATATTTAAGTCTCCCTTTCTTTCAGACAAACCTATCCACCCATTTAATCCAGGAGACAAGGTGCTGGTAAAGCGGCTACAGAAAAGAAAAAGACCAGAGGATTTCGCCTATGGACCAGAGACCACGGTGGTAGCCGTAACCCGCACAGCTATACTGACAGAGGACAGCCCGGTCTGGATTCACGCCTCTCGAGTCAAGCGGATTCAACAAGGGACCCTCTCGAGTCAAGCAGATTCAACAAGGGACCCTCTTGAGTCAAGCGGATTCAACAAAGGACTCAACAAGAGACACTCACGAGGGCAGATAGCCCTGGTTTCCAACAAGGAGAAGATGACAACCAAGGATCCTTTTCGAAGAGTATGGAGACGCATGTGGGGGAAGAAAAAGACTGAAATAATATGTTTTACCCCCCCCTTCGGAACATATGTCACAACCCCTATTGTCCACACCCCCTACCAGAAAGAACCCCAACCCAAACCATCACTGTCTGGCACTGTTGTTTTTTTTATTTGTCCACCATTACTGCAGTATGATACAGTACAAGGCAACTGTATATATATGTGTAACCGATGAGTACTGGGGACATAATTGTGATTATTGGGGCGCAGTGGGGTGGGACACGGGCAATATGGGATATTACCTCTGATGCCGTAGTTAACAGATGGGGATATAAACCAGATAGCGCCGCACGACGACGCAGTTCCGAGGGACAAAGCCTATTAAATCGTATGACTTTAATTGGAGAGGGTGGCGCGTGCTCAATCAGAAGCGGAGCTCAGACAGTACAATTGACGTTAACTATACAACACCCTTCCCAGGCCGACACGGGTGTCTATGTAATGGGAATATACGCAACTGCCACAACCAAATTCCCTCGATACAAGTTCAAACTCCAAGATATGGCCATTTATAAGAAGGAAGAGAACCCATTCCTACCCAGGAAATATGGAGAGGTAGTGAGACCTCCTCCTCTCCTACCTAACACCAAATCAAATCCCACCTATGAAGACAGCATAGCAATGGAAACAGGATTTGCAGATGTAAATGTTTGGCTAGAATGGGTAAAATTTAGTGCCCTAAACAATAACCGTACAAATTGTTATGTGTGTGGTGCTGCTAGGCCGCATCTAGGCACCGTACCTTTTAATATTCCGCAAATGTAGAAGATGTTTTCTTTTATATATACTAACACCACTAATAGCCAGAGTTTATGTGAATATTGGAAGAATAGCTACCCTATACTAACACGCCTCCCACAACCAGGAAGGGATACATGTTTACCCAGGGAACTATACCTGCTATAGGTCAGCAGAAAAAGGTAGGAACCTCACCTCTTCCCCGAGGGTTATTGTGCCAATTATAGCAATATCAACAGTATTAAGTTACAGAATCAAGTTTTTCTGATTGGGGATCTCTACTGGATATGTGGGACCTCACGATTAGGGCGCGTCTGCCCCTTCAATGGTCAGGTGAATGCCCTAGCTAAGGTCATAATGGGATTTCATATTGTTTCGGATCCTGAGGAAATTCCAAATATTAGCTCACGTCGCAGGAAAAGGAAGTCCCAAGCCCACAAGGTAGTCTTGATCCGCATGTCTATATTGATGTTATAGGGTACCAAGAGGGGTCCCTGATGAATTTAAAGCAAGGGATCAGGTAAAGGCAGGGTTTGAGTCATTCCTAGCACCTCTTGTTACTATTAATAAGAATGTGTTAAAGATAAATAGGCACTGGGAGACTGCCATGTGTTACCCGTTCCGTGGCAGGTACAGCCCCCCTGGTCTATATTGATCCACATGGGTATTGAGGGTCTCGCTCCCCAACCCATACTAACTTACAGTAGATAGATCAAACAAAGAAAGAATCAAATAGTATGATCATACTATGATTCTAAAGGGGATTGAAGGAAAAGGAATCCTCAGACCACCATCTGCTAACCTACAAGAAGGACCCTATAAGTAGTTAATAACACCCCATGAATTATAATATTAATAGATAAATTAAGGTTTAAAATATAAGAAATAGTTTTAAGATAAATTGATAATCAGCAGTATTATAGGACTAAGGTTCACTTCTCAATATGTTTGCAAATGTCTTTGGAATGGCAAGGATGCTGATGTTTGCAAATGTCTTTAGAATGCAAGGATGCTGATGTTTGCAAATGTTTCTGAAGTGATAAAAAAGTGCTGATGTCTTAAAAAAGTACTGATGTCTTAAGAAATGCTGATTATCTCAAGAAATCACATGCCGAGGCCACGGGACTGTCTAGAAATGTGTCACCAGACCTGTATTGAAACTGGCCAATGAACTATGTTATGTTTTGAAATGTTAACTAATGAAATAAAAAGACAACGCCTTGACATAGGTATAAAAATGTGTCAAGAACCGTTGGAAGGCAGAGAGAAATTGCCAGACAAAGATACATGCCTCGTGTCCTTTTTGAAAGGATTTTCTCTCTCCCTGCGCAGAAGGAGAGTTAACTCAAGGTGTGCCTAAGACAGGGTCTTAGGGGTTAAAGGACGGACAATTGGAGACCATTATTCTCTTCAGGGCGTAATGAATGAGAGGGGGTGTAAATAATGAGGGGGTGTAATGAATGAGAGGGGTGTAAATAATGAGGGTGTGTAAATAATGAGGGGTGTAATGAATGAGAGGGGGTGTAAATAATGAGGGGGTGTAACGAATGAGGGGTGTAAATAATGAGAGGGGGTGTAATGAATGAGGGGTGTAAATAATGAGGGGGTGTAATGATTGAGAGGGGGTGTAAATAATGAGGGGGTATAATGAATGAGAGGGGGTGTAAATAATAAGGGTGTATAATGAAGGAGAGAGGGTGTAATGAATGAGGGGGTGTAGTGATTGAGAGGGGTGTAGTTAATGAAGGGGTGTAATGAATGAGAGGGGGTGTAAATAATGAGGGAGTGTAAATGAATGAGGGGGGTGTAGTGAAAGAGAGGGGGTGTAAATAATGAGGGGGGGTGTGTTGAGGCAGTGTGTGTGTACTCACCACTCAGGTCAAGCATTTAATGTGGGTTGTCTTCTGCTGGGATCTGCAGTGCTGCATGATGAAGCTGCATGGTGGCATCTCAGGGGGCCCAGCACTCCCTCCAGCCACGTGCAGGCAGTCTGGCTCCTCCTGGTTGCTGTCAGCTGACAGGATGTGGGGTCAGCTGACAGGATGCTGCTGCTGTGGGGAAGACGTCTGCCCTCACTGATCTATAGCAGGGCATAGAGTTGAGGAACAACCCTATCTTTCCCTCCGCTCCCCCTCTGCAGCCTGCAGCACAGAACAGACGTGGAGCGTCCTGAGCGCTGCGGAGGGAATCCCCATGACGCTCCATGCATGTCCTGCAGGGGCAGCAGAGCGAATCCGGGCCCCCCTCCCATCGGGGCCCTCGGGGAAGTGCCCGATAGGTCAGTCCGCCCCTGGGTACCTTGCGCTCCTCTGCACGAGGTCACTGCACTTTGCGCTCACCATGTTAAGTATAGGAGCGCAAAGTGTTAATCAGCGCTGGTATTACAAAGACCCAGTGCTGATTGGTCAGCGCAAAGTTAACCAGAGCCAGGACTTAGTGTTAATGGATTCCGCTTCTGCAGAATCCGTTAACACCAGCTTTAAAAGTAAAAAAACAGATCCTATACTCACCTCTTGTCCTGCGGCGAGGACCGAGGCTCTGTTCGCGTCCTCCGGGAGCAGGGAAAGACTGGGGGAAAAAGTCCCTCCAGTCTCTCCCTGCGTATCACTACGCCGACCGGCCGGAAGTCGCGAGGCGAGATCCGGCTGGTCACGTGACCAGCAGGGAGGAACTCAATCGAGTCCTATGGACTCCAGCGAGTGGATGCTCGTAGCTGAGCTCAGAGCTGCCGCGAGCATCCAGGATTTTACGCTTGATAAAAATGCAGGCATCATTATTTGCACCTGCATTGTAATCCAGCATTAAAACGCGGGCGCAAGGGGGAAAACTGCAGGCACAGTTTTTCCTCCCTTGCGCCCGCGTTTTAACGCTAAGAGAGTAATAGAGCCCGAAGTGGGCTGGATACATCTGGTCCCCCCAGCCGCCCTGGTAGGGAATAGGCGCGAAACCGTTTTTTCTGCATATATGGCCAGGCATTTGCCTGGACGGACCAGGATGATAATGGGCTGCTGGCCATGGCATAACTCAGCCCTAATTGCAAACCCACCTAATCTTGACATACTATATGGAGCCTGCGCCAAACACCCAGTCACGTCTACTTTCTGTGACATTTTTTTTTCTCTGAATATGGTAGTGATTATCATAAAGATAGAGCTAGGAATTGACCTATATTGAGACTAGTCTTGAGCTGCACTTCCCGCTCCTATCATGAGACGTTCAGGGTTATTCAGAGGGAGGTGAAAAGCAGGAGAATGGCTGGAGAATGGAAAATTCTAGGTCAAAATAGCCATTCTCCAGCCATTCTCCTGCTTTTCACCTCTCTGAATAACCCTGATGGGTTTTTGCAATGAGATTGTAAATTGCAGCACATCACTTATACCACATTGGAGAGCAACTAAATAAAAAATAAGAGTAGACCATTGTCTAAAAGTGAAAAATGCAGAGCTCAATCAAACCAAAAGCAATTTCCAGCTTAAATTTACTGGAGATATATATATGTAATACCCGGGTCGGCCCGACCATGGTGGAGCACCCGCTCCTAGCAGCAAAATCTGGGGGGGGGGGGCGGCATATTTTTGCCGGCGCTGCACTTTTTTTTCCATGCACAAGTATAATTTTTGCTGCCTCAGGTCTGTGCAGTGTTGTAGGGCTGCGCCCCCACACATGTGAGCAGCAGGGGAAGAGAGGCAGAGAGAAGGGATTAAAGCGCATGTGGGCAGATCCTCTCAGGCAGCTGCACGTCTCTCCTCAGACCACCGCACGAGGTATGCGTGTGCGGCTTGTCACGCTCACTGGAGCCCGGGACTGGCAGGGAATGATGTCTGTGCTCCTGTGAGTGAAGGGAAAATGACCGTGCATTGCTGAGATGAGGTGAGTGCCTGCCCGAGGGAAATGAACGCTCAGAGCTGGGGCTGATAGTGTCCGCCAAAGATTTGAACTGTATCAGGTTGGACAGAGCTCCCAGCCTGATACAGTTCAAATCTTTAGCAGACACTGAGATCCCCTCTGTGTGAATCTCTCAGCCCCAGCTTTGAGCATTCATTTCCCTCGGGCAGGTGTTCCGTCGGAGTGCCAGATTGTCAAAAAATGCCAGAGCCGCTCTGCGCATGCGCAGTGCACCTACGTCACACAAGCTGTCAATCAAGCGGCCGATCAGCTGGCTTCTGTGACGTAGGCTCAATCAGGCACGAGTGTCGGATCCTGCAAGCGCCGCTCTGTGCATGCGCAGGAGGCCACACAAGGGAACCAGCCGTCCCAGCGTCTCCCCCAGCAGACAGCCGCCCACCCCCCGGCCACTCGCCCCCCCCCCCAGGTGCTCACACAGGAAGGGAGGACAAGGGAACCAGCCGTCCCAGCGTCTCCCCCAGCAGACCGCCGCCCACCCCACGGCCACTCGCCCCCCCGGCCGCTCACACAGGGAGGGAGGGAGTGTATCAGCCGCCCTATCCCAGCACCTCTCCCCGCACTGAGAGTTACAGACTCCAGGTCTGTGTTGCGTACAGAAAATAAGTTGCTTACAGAAAATACCAGGTACGGGACTGCACACGAGGTCTTGAATAAAAAATAATAAAGTTTATTTAAGGTACATTAAAACAACCAATGTTTCGGCCCATACAAGGTGTGGTTAAAAACACAATGTATCCTAATACTTTTATACTTTGAATAATCATCAAGACATACCGAGTCTGTACTGCACTGCCATCGATCACGCCCACCCGGAAGTGACGTATCGTACCTGGTCAAGTGCGTAACGTCTACTAAAGACCGTACTTATTATGGTGTCAACAAACCAGGTTGTCATGAAAACCCTGTACTGATACTGCATATTTCCATGCTGGGTCTGGTCGAGTAATGTGCAGATTACCCAGGATTACCTAAGAACCCAGAGGCGTTTGGATACTTTGCGGTTTACCTGAATAAAGTCTGATGTTTCGTTTCACATCGGACTTTATCCAACAACACTAGGGTAATGTATGTTTTACCCAAGTATAGCACAGCAGAAAACCAGAATACCCAGAGGTCTCTAGATAGTTCGCAGATTACCCAGATAAAGCCCGAAATTTAATTTCACATCAGACTTTTGCTAACTACGCTTGGGTAATTTCAGGATAACCAGGTTAATCCTAAAATTAACCGCACTTCAGACTTTAACCATAACATATGCAATAAATAGACTCTGTAGTAGATTTAGAAGTAGAATAGATGTAGAAGTAATTTGTTACTTCTTGCACTACAATATTAAATGATTAGTGATTGTATATTGTTTAAATCCTGTCTTACCTCTGGATTGTAATGTGAATCCTTTGAACCCAGGACATACTTGAAAACGAGAGAAATCTCAATGTATCCTTCCTGGTAAAATACTTTATAAATAAATAAACAACAACTTGATTGCATTGCAGATCTGTAACATTTAAAGCTTGCTCGACTGTGTTGCGCTCTTCAGTTAATTCCAGAAGGGCACGCTAATGCCTGTAAACATCAAAAGAGCTTTACAGCAAAATGTATTTACATATGTCAATTATTAAGATTTTATTCTACTGCTCTCATCTCATTAGCTAGTGGATTTCTGTCTCCCAGGTGTCTAGATCTGAGATAGCCACAATCAAAATGGAACATTTGAATGGTCTAGAGATGATTCCACTGTCTTGGACCACATTGGTGGCAATTAAAGATAAAGGGCCATATTACATAGTTGGTGCTAACTTAACCAGAGCTGTTGTAAACTTAAAACCTCCATAGGCTATAATGGCTCTGGGAAGTTTACAACAGCTCTGGTTAAGTTAGCACCAACTACAGTTGTGTTCAAAATTATTCAACCCCCACTGAAATTGAGTGTTTTGGCCAGTTTGACATTGATTTTGATCAGTCATCTTGCTTACAATTAAATCAAAGAGGCACGTGTAGGTCAGACAAATATAACATAACATTTATAATGAAATAACCACAAATGTCTTTTCTGTGCTCATATCATTATCAGTTTTATTCAACCCCCAAATGACATTCAATCTTAGTACTTATAACTGTAAAAGGATGTTGTACTAACAGCTTTTAAACGTGAAGCATAGCTTGACACAAGTGTCTTGCAGCGATCTACGGGTATCTTCGCCCATTCGTCATGGGCAAAAGCCTCCAGTTCAGTCACATTCTTAGGCTTGCGCACTGCAACTGCTTTATTTAAGTCCCACCAGAGGTTCTCAATCGGATTTAAGTCAGATGACTGCGATGGCCACTCCAAAATGTTCCAGCCTTTAATCTGCAACCATGCTCTAGTGGACTTTGAGGTATGCTTGGGATCATTGTCCTGTTGAAAGGTCCAACGTCTCCCAAGCCTCAGGTTTGTGACAGACTGCATCACATTGTCATCCAATATCTCCTGGTACTGAAGAGAATTCACGGTACCTTGCACACACTGAAGCTTCCCTGTACCTGCAGAAGCAAAACCGCCCCAAAGCATGATTGACCCCCCGCCATGCTTCACAGTAGGCAAGGTGTTCTTTTCTTCATAGGCCTTGTTCTTCCTCCTCCAAACATAGCGTTGATCCATGGGCCCAAACAGTTCTAATTTTGTTTCATCAGTCCACAGAACACCATCCCAAAACGTCTGTGGTTTGTCCACATGACGTTTGGCATACTGCATTCGACTCTTCTTATTCTTTGGAGACAGCAAGGGGTGCGCCTGGGAGTTCTGGCATGGAGGCCTTCATTACGCAGTGTGCGCCGTATTGTCTGAGCTGAAACTTCAGTACCCACATCTGACAAATCTTTTCTCAGTTCCTCAGCAGTCACACGGGGACTTTTCTCCACTCTACGCTTCAGGTAGCGCACAGCAGTCGAAGTCAGCATCTTCTTTCTGCCACGACCAGGTAGCGTTTCAACAGTGCCCTTTGCCTTGAATTTGCGAATGATGCTTCCTATGGTCTCTCTTGGTATGTTTAACATCTTTGCAATCTTCTTATAGCCATTAGATAAAATAATGGGTAGAGTCCTCGCGCTTATGCCAAGTGTCCAGTGAGTAATACTTCAAGAAAATCTAGAAAACATAATAGGAGACATACATTGCGCAGTACATCCTTATGACACCTGGTTTCCAGAGAGAAAGTATTCAACTCACTTTTTTCTGAGCCCCATAAAGTCGGCTCTGGACTATATAGGCATATATCTGTGGATATGATCTCACCAGCCAGTCCTACCAGCAACCATCCGTGGTGATAACCTGGTCCATAGATGAAATATTGGATCCCCGGGATATGTCACAGACGAAAAGTCGGCAGGATAAAATGAAGTAAAATTTATTGCAGCACTAACGCGTTTCGACCTAATTGGTCTTTATCAAAGTTAAAAAAAATATACATAATACAATGCAGTGTACAACGTTCATTTATACAAAAAAGATAAGGGAAATAGGCGGTGTCAAGCCACAACCTCATTAACTTAATTGGTACTAACACACCCTACTTCCAATCATTTAGAGGCGCAGCACCAGCAAACATTCAATATACAAACGGGCGCATAATGATTACGTCCATCTACCTCGACCCCGCCCCTCTGAGCCATCGATCGCCATTTTGGAAGAGGGAAAATGGTGTCCACAATATAGCTTGCCCTCGCAACATTGATGGGCATTTAAAACATGCTTATTTCCGGACGTTTTGGGGTCCCGAACCAGCGGGCTCCCACCGTCCATGAGGTGATATCTTTCCCAGGTGTTCGTGGGCATAGCAGCGGCAGACATCCGGCATGTAGACAGGCGCATGGTGATTACAACACCATGTTCCAACTTCCGCCAGTCTGAACCGTCGAGCGCCATTTTTGAAGAGGGAAAGTGTTGTTGAAAGTACATCCTACCCTCACAATATCGCAGCTTATTAATTTCGACGGACGTTTAGCAATCTTGCTTGCGGCCGTTTTGAGTGCCAAGTCAGCAGGTCCCTACTGTCCGACAGACGCACGGGGACCATATCGACACGCATGCTCCCAGATGAACTTCACTCTTCCGGGCGATATATCAAAAAAGAAGAAAAAATAAAAATATATTAAAAATAAAAAAATAAATAAATAAATAAATAAAAAATAAAAAAATAATAAAACCCCCCACAAAATGACAGCATATATGCTGCAATGTCACAATTTGCCAGTCGATCAACATATAGCGCGCAATAAGCATATAGCATACATATGTCACGTCACTGATCGAGTTGGGGAATAGTGCATATACTATTCCACATAACATTTAGTAGTGTCATGTAGAGTGGATAATAAAATATGAAATATAAAATGTGAGTCATATAAAAAGCATAATGGTAATTGAATTATAATAGAGCATTAATTTCCATATCTATATTCAAGCCCTCAGGTGTTAGACATCCTATATCAAATATCCATTTGGCTTCTAAACGGTTTAAATTCTTTTCAATACCACCCCCTCTCCAATGTTTTATAACATGTTGAATACCAGCGAAGCCAAGAAGTTTAGGGTTACCATTATGATGTTTGGAAAAATGGGCTGATATGCTATGTTTATCATACTTCCTTTTGATGTTATATATATGTTCAGCTACTCTAGTTTTCAGCATCCTAGTAGTTCGTCCAATATATTGTAGCCCGCACGGACACCACAATAGATAAATCATATTAGTAAAATTACAGGTCAAAAATGTTTGAATAGAGAACACCTGGTTATTGGAATGTGATTTAAAATCCATTAAACATCTAGTGCTATCTATTGCGGTCCTACAGCAGATGCACAGTCCACATTTATGAAAACCTATCTTTTTAAACTTAGAAAGGAAGGTTCCTGGGGCTTTTTCTTTATCCAAAACACTTTTGGTCAACAACATCTTTAGGTTTTTAGTCCCTCTGTAGATAACTTTAGGTTTATCACCTATGTACTTGATAATGTCTTTATTGTGGTGTAACAAACCCCAATTTTTCTTAAGAATTTTTAATATGCTATTATGATTTGTGGAGTAATTCGTGATAAAAGGCACCTGTGAATCGAGTTTATCCCCATCGTTATTTCTCTTTTTGTAGCTAAGTAATTGGGACCTATCCATCTTTCTCACTTTCTCATGATCTTTATTTATCGCAGTTTCATCGTAACCTTTTTGTACAAACTGTTTTTTCAGAAGTTCCGCCTGTTCCTCAAAATCACTTAATTTCGAACAATTACGCCTAATTCTCAAAATTTGGCCTTTCGGGATATTAGTCAGCCATGGGGCATGATGGCAGCTTTCTATATGAATGAAACTATTAATATCAACCTGTTTAAAATAGGTTTTGGTAATAAGAGTATTGCCTTCCCTTAAAATTTCTAAGTCCAAAAAGTGAACTCAGTGGTGAGTGATATTCATGTATTGGAGTTTAGATGATTCAAAAAAGCGTTCAGAGATATAAGATCCCCCCTCCAAATGAAAAAGATATCATCTATGTAATGGCGATAGAGGACCAGGCTCGAACCCCAGTCATGTCCAGAATAAACAAACTGGTTTTCCCAGTAGGACATAAATAAATTAGCATAACTGGGGGCGAACCTGGTCCCCATCGCCATACCTCTGGAGTAAACTAATTGAGTCCTTCAAATAAGCTGGTTGTGTGACCACTATTGGCTGTAAAATGTGGTCGATATGCTCCGAAAGGGGGGATAGGATAGATCCTATTCCCGAAACTATTGGTCTGCCTGGTGGGAAGATGGGATCTTTGTGCAATTTAGGCAGCACATAGATAACTGGAATGATAGGACATTTAGGGAGAAGGAAATCGTACTCATGGTTATTTAAAATACCCAAATCTACTCCCTTGGTCAGATAACTTCTATATTTATTCTCTATTATAAGGGAAGGATCTGAAGGTAATTTCTCATAAGTATCCACATCTTGCAATTGTCTCTGAATCTCACTTAGATATTGCTGTCTATCAAGGATCACCACTCCACCACCTTTATCGGCAGGTTTTATAACCACTTCATTATCTTTTATAAGATGGTTTAATGCCAGCATTTCAGTATGGGTAAGATTGTGTTGATATTTATTCAAAGGTTTAATCTTTCTAATATCCTCTACACATGCCTTCTCAAAGGTTTTCATGCTATCACTCTTCAAAAAGAAGGGGTAAAAACTCGATTTTTTCTTTAAGGAAGTGTGTACAAATTCTGATTCCTTATTTTGAATATTTATATTCTCTTTATCCAAAAAATATTTTTTCAGGCAAAGTTTCCTGATATATCTATTGATGTCGAGATAAGTTTCAAATTTATTCAAACCCACACTTGGTGCGAATTTGAGTCCCTTCCTAAGGACATTTTCTTGGGTCAGGGTCAGTGGTTTTTTTGAGAGATTAAAGATTGTTATCTCTTTTCTCTCTTCTCCCTTCTGTCTTTTGGTTCTGGTCTGTCCTCCTCTGACTCCTCGTCCACATCTTCCCTTGTTCTTTTTAGGACTGTAGCTGTATTTTTTCTTTTGTGATTTTGAAGCGGTTGCCGGTCTAAAAAACTCACCCTAGAGAAAGGAGACTCTAACTGCTCTTGTGGCTCTAATGCCTCATATCTGTTTGACCTAGGAATCTGGTCATGAGTCCTATAGTTATATTGCTTGTGGTTAGTGGAATAATTTCTATTCCCATTCCCGTTTTTATTTTTATTTTTATAATTCACCCTCTGCCAAACATATGGGTTTTGATGTTGAGTCCATCCATCATGTTGGTTATTTCTTAAATTTTGTTGAGGTGTATGTTGGTTAGTGTTGTTGTGAAAAGAATCACGTCTAACACTAACCTGCTGATTGAATTTATTCAGCTGTGGTGTTTTAAATGGTCGATTTTTATTAAAACTTTTATAAGAATTCTGTTTACGATTATTCGATCTCTTGGGTGTGTTTACCAGTCCTTTATGGACATTTAACTCTTTTGGTTTTTTTCTTACATTCCCAGTTGCGAAATCCTGAATATCTCGTAGAAATTTAGTTTTTTTCTTTTTAGCGATGTTAAATTCAACCTTAATCAATCTTTCTTTAATTTTCTTGGAGAGAGTTAGGAAGTCTTCAGATTTTATAAAGGGTTCAAGTTTCTCGCGAATAATGGAAATAGATTTATCCAAATCAGACAGAGTGTCTATCCTCTGCTTAATGACAATATGCATCATTTCCACAGAAAAAGAATCTAGTGCATTGTTCCAGATTGTCAAAAACAGTTCTTTCTATCAAACGTGGGCCATTTCGTAAATCTTAAACCTCTAGGTGAAATCTTTTTTTCAATATATTTTTCTAGAGTAAAAATGTCCCATTTTAAACAGAGTTCCTTAATCAACAGTTTTTCCAAATTGTTACATATAATATCCAAATTGTCACTGACCAAAACTGAGTCACTAATCATATCATCATTTAGAATAACATCGAATAATTGATTAACATTCTGGTGCCAATTGTCTCTATAATCAAATATGGACATAATTGACAGAAAGGTATCGCAGCCCCACCTATTGGGAGAAAATAGATAATGAAAAAACAATAAGGTGGAAAAAATGGCGCAGATAATGTGTAGATGGTCGGTCTTGGGTAGCAGCAAGGGCACAAACGCACACTCCCAAGTGCGAATAGTCAATAGATAAAATATAAAATATAAAACGTCCGTCGAAATTAATAAGCTGCGATATTGTGAGGGTAGGATGTACTTTCAACAACACTTTCCCTCTTCAAAAATGGCGCTCGACTGTTCAGACTGGCGGAAGTTGGAACATGGTGATGTAATCACCATGCGCCTGTCTACATGCCGGATGTCTGCCGCTGCTATGCCCCGAACACCTGGGAAGATATCACCTCATGGACGGTGGGAGCCCGCTGGTCCGGGACCCCAAAACGTCCGGAAATAAGCTTGTTTTAAATGCCCATCAATGTTGCGAGGGCAAGCTATATTGTGGACACCATTTTCCCTCTTCCAAAATGGCGATCGATGGCTCAGAGGGGCGGGTCGAGGTAGATGGACGTAATCATTATGCGCCCGTTTGTATATTGAATGTTTGCTGGTGCTGCGCCTCTAAATGATTGGAAGTAGGGTGTGTAGTACCAATTAAGTTAATGAGGTTGTGGCTTGACACCGCCTATTTCCCTTATCTTTTTTGTATAAATGAACGTTGTACACTGCATTGTATTATGTATATTTTTTTTGCACTTTGATAAAGACCAATTAGGTCGAAACGCGTTAGTGCTGCAATAAATTTTACTTCATTTTATCCTGCCGACTTTTCGTCTGTGACATATCCCGGGGATCCAATATTTCATCTATGGACCAGGTTATCACCACGGATGGTTGCTGGTAGGACGGGCTGGTGAGATCATATCCACAGATATATGCCTATATAGTCCAGAGCCGACTTTATGGGGCTCAGAAAAAAGTGAGTTGAATACTTTCTCTCTGGAAACCAGGTGTCATAAGGATGTACTGCGCAATGTATGTCTCTTATTATGTTTTCTAGATTTTCTTGAAGTATTACTCACTGGACACTTGGCGTAAGCGCGAGGACTCTACCCATTATTTTATCTATTGACTATTCGCACTTGGGAGTGTGCGTTTGTGCCCTTGCTGCTACCCAAGACCGACCATCTACACATTATCTGCGCCATTTTTTCCACCTTATTGTTTTTTCTTATAGCCATTGCCCTTCCTGTGAAGAGTAATCACCTCTTCTCTTGTCTTCCTGGACCATTCTCGTGACTTCACCATGTTTGTAACCGCACCAGTAAATGTCTAGAAGGAGCTGAGTATCACAGTCATTTTAAAGCTGCCTAATTGGTGCTTATTATGCTTTATTGCTGCTCCGTGACATCCACAGGTGTTTTCAATACCTGATTGAAAACACTTGAATGAACCTCTGTTCTTCAGAGTGGTAGTCTTTAAGGGGTTGAATAATTGTGTCAATGAAGAATTCACAAAATAAACATTTACTACTGTATTACAAAACCAATTGATGTCATTTTAGTTGCATATGGTTCTTTAAAAAGGCCTTGTAGGGGGGGGCGTGGCCGGCCACATGCGGAAGCAGACGTGATTTTAAGGAGCTCCGCTGGAACCTACTGCTATAGGGGATTTCTAAGTGGATTTCCTCGTGCCTGACCCTATAAGAATACCCCTGCTGTGCTGGTCATCGAGAAGCGAACTCCGGAGCTCGTATTGGCCCCCCTCTCTGGAGTTTGGAGGTGTCTGGAGGAGTTTGCGGCCTCTGAGGGAGCCCTGCAGTCGGCCATCTTGAGGCCTACAACCCGGCACTTTGTAGGCCTGCTCCACGTGTGACCCTCTTACCTGGGTGTACGGCTGTGGCGGTCAGAGAGGATGGAGGGCCCCCGTCCACTGATTGCTGCGGCGGTCCCTGTAGCAGAGAAGGGGGGAGAGGGAAAATTCCAGGGGCAGCTGGATCCCCCACCCCCCGTCGATACATTGGGAGCCATGTTGGAGCGCCTCGAAGCTGTTATGGAGCTGATACCAGGGGATGACGACACTCCGCTCACGTGCGGTGCGTGGCGCCGGATGATGGCCGTGCTGTGGGGCGATCAGAGGCCAGAGACCTTCAATGGAGGAGCGGCGGCGGATGTCTTACCGACGGCCCATGTAGAGGTGCCTCCGGAGGTGGATGCCGCGACTTTGTCCGGGATCGTGAGTGAGCAACGGCACGACCATGAAGTAGCTGTGGGCTTCTCGGCAGACGAAGGGGTGGCGGTTGTGCTGCAGCCGCAGTTTTTGGATTCTGTGTGGCTCCGGGAGGAAAATTGCCCATCCGCACTACTCCCGTTACTGGCGTCACAGGGGTCCCTAGATCCGCCTGTATTAACTGAGCTACTTGTGGCTGATGCTCGACCACCCACTACCAGGGGCTGCATTGAGGTTCGACCGCTGCTGGAGCAGCAGACCTCCTACCTCACTGAGGGACCTGCACGGGCGAATACCGGCCTCTATTGCGGTGCCTGGCCTGTGGCTCGGGAGCCTCTGTTCCGGGATGCCGGCTGACGGGATGCTGATCCCTGGATGTACCCTTTGCTGTAATGACACCCCCCCGCTGACTCTTTTTTGTTTTATCCCCCCCTGCAAACGATGACTTTACTGCTCTGTCTGAGATTCGCCACTGTTTATTTTTCCCTTTTTTTTTTTTTATGAGACCCCCCTTTAAATTCCCCCCCCTTACTCTGGGACATTGCAGGTGTTCTTATATTCTCAAGGACTTTGCCTATAGGTTGTTATTTGTGTACTCTGAGATCTTTTGATTTTTATTTATGGAATTTTCATTTTACAGATGCTGTTGTCCCCTCCCTTTTATTTCTCCTTTTTTTTTTTTTTTTTTCTTATTGGCATATCCAGGTTGACTTGGGAGGCGCTGCAATGCCTGGTGCCCAGTTTGGCCCCCCGAGTGCCTGGGCCTGGTGCCATTATCCCCCCTGGCCCTCACACACGGTTTGTCTCCGTGCGGGAACCCACCAGGGCAGGCACAATTTTGGTCTTTGCCATCTTTTCCCCCTTAACCTTACCCCCCCCCATTTTTATGTTCGTTATACTCAGCAGTGCTTTTATATAGTTGTTTCTTTTTCTTTGTTTCATTTTGTATACCTTTTCCCTTTTATAGCTGACTTAATTATTGTCTTTTGTAAGATGTGGTTTATTTCTTTTTCTGAAGTGTATTTTTGCGCTACCTATTATCCCCCTTTCCCTCCTCCCTCTTGGATAATATTATACGCCGAGACCCCCCCTTTTTCGGGGATGTTTATTATTTTTCACATGTGGAACTTATGCTGTGGATGGCCCTGCGTGGCCCTTGTTTTCCACGTTTAATTATATGTTGACTTACTTACAAAATAAAAATCTTAAATTAAAAAAAAAGGCCTTGTAGGATTTCATTCTGAATACAATTACAAATGTACACTAAATTCCCTAAAACCCTTTACAGCATTGGGGGTTGAATAATTTTGAACACAACTGTATGTAATATGGCCCGAAGACTTTGAAAATATAGTTGATCTCCATGCTGAGAAGCATTGCTAGGGTAGAGTGGAAGAGTCGCCTTGCAGGACGTGCTTCTGCTCATTGCAACCTTACAATTGGTTGCTTTATGTGCTGTCAAATGAGACAATATGGAGAGCCACTCTTACAAGAGTTATCAGTTGTCCTTCTTATGGCGTTGCCCATCTCTGGGACATTTGTTATAATGTCCACCCACGCTGTGATCACACTGTATTGGGAGCCCTCCACACCAGCGCGAAGTCACCGCTCAAAGGGGATGCCAAAATACCCCTAACATACCGTAAAGAACGGAGTGGGACTCCAAACAGCCAGGAGTATAATCTCTTTCTTTATTCGTGGGAAAGCAGTCTAATCCATAAGAAGTGACGTTTCGGCCATGACAGCCTTAATCAGTATGATTAAGGCTGTCATGGCCGAAACTTCACTTCTTATGGATTAGACTGCTTTCCCACGAATGAAGAAAGAGATTATACACCTGGCTGTTTGGAGTCCCACTCCGTTCTTTACGGTATGGGACATTTGTTATGTCTCAATGACAGATAGTAGATCATAAAGTTCAATAAAATATATGCAACATTGATTGGAAAAAAGAAAAAAGAAGAGGTTCAGCGAGCGCCCAGTGACACACCCTTGTGCGTACTTAGCTTGATATTTATGATAATCCAGCTGTTATGCGGAGTCAGGGTCCACCTCTTATAGAAAAATATTCAACTTTCATGTGCATCGATCTCAGAAAAAAACAGAAACTCATACACAATAGAGCAACAGAGTTCATACAAATACAGTCCAGATATTTAGGAGAAATCGACGAAAGGCAAACTCAAATTCTGCAGAGCCACTCAGCTCTGTGTATATTCACGGTAGAGCAGTTAATCAGGCCTGCCCATAAGTCATACTTCTCCCGATATGCGTAGCCTCAAAGAGAGCAGAGAGATACAGACTTCATAGCGCAACAAAGTTGTTTTCAACACAAAATGTATAAAGGGTTGGTATTACCCACCCTGTTCTGGGCGTATAATGAGACCCCCACATATCAGCGTAGAAGTTGATTTTATGTACGGCACAACTTTAAAAAAGCCTTCCACTGATCTTGTGTGGTCAAATCTTGGTTTTTGCAGTCAAGCGATGAGAAATTCATCCAATTTCAAAAGAAGGTATTTATTATAAAGAACTCCGAATGTCATACCTGCTGGTGCTCCTGCAGTGCGGCCTTCCCAACAGAGAAGGCGCCAGTCTCTGAATCAGGCCACTTTGAATGCTGCACCTGATCAGGGATCTAGGCCTTTAAATATCAGTCACTGACTGTGCTCTGAGCCCTGACGTGGTTTATTCTAGCCCTCAGCGCGTGTCTATAGCTTCTGCATATTGTTTTTCTGGTTTGACTTCTGGCTTGTATATTTGACTGTGATTTCTGTGTTTATCCCTTGGCATATGTTTATCTCGTGTACCGACCTCTGGCTTGTTATTACTACGATATCTCTGTCCCTGATCTGTACTTCTATGTATTTTAGATTAGTACCTGGCCATTCTAAGGACCAGCTTCTCAGTTTAGGGTTTTTTCTTGCCTTTCTGGGTTTTGTCTGCGTGCTGGGTGTCTCTATATCCTTACACCGAATAACATATAAAATAATAATAGGATAAGGGCCAAACGCGTTTCGCCGGTTAGGGCTTCATCAGTGGCAATATTAAATCCGATAAGTCCGTTGCATTATTATGCCGGTCTTCCGGAATCATTATTACAGCAGGCATGTTCTTCCAATCACAAACGTAGCTCCCTTCCGTGCGATCCGCGTCACCTAGTCTTCCGGTCACGTGGTCCTCCAATCGCTACTCCCCATCGCGTACGGCGGTGGTTACATCCTGTTCTACGAGTGCTTCCTTACTCTGTACGACAGTAGTACCAGTTTCCAGATCTCTACTTGTGTTCCACTGCGGTTTCCGGTTTCCATTCCATTATCGGAAGCCGTTCGTACAGATTTTTTCACATCAGGGATACATATCGTGCCCAATAATAAACAGAGAAGAGAAATTCTTAAATGGGTCACAGTTTCAGCAAAACGCGATCTTTATGCATATACAGAGATGTATATTTTACACTCCTTATGTCTAATAAATTCTCATATCATACCAGAGACGTGGTCCCTTCAGCATGCATACACAGCTATATATTACAGATGTCAAACTAAAAAAGCACCAATATGTTCATTTAGATCATGAAAAATGGCATATCTCAAAATCTTTATTTAAACCCTGGGTATCAATGTGTTAAAACTAAAGATCATTCGCATCTCATCTTGATTAATCCGCTTGATAAAATTCCCCTCGCCAATCCTTCTCCACTCTCTTTAGGGCAGCAAACATTTGATTGGACACCACAGGAAAGTGGACCTATTGCATTTTAGTGCTAATGCAAAATTCACTATAGCTTGGCAAAAAAAAAATTTATGTAGTGTAAAGAATATTTTTATCATGTGTTTTGTCCTTTCTGAACTACTATAAATATCTATTTATAGTATTTAGAATATTTAAACAAATGGTGTCTCATGTAAAGATAACTATCAAAGTATATCCTCTATACAGTTACAATTTTTAATATAGTACATGATTGTTACTATGTGATTATATTAGTATTATTATATGATTAATGGCAGCTTCTTCGTCTAAAGATAATTCCTCTAAACATTTCCTTAATATCAGAATTAAACTATGTTGGTCTCATAAAACACGTGATCTGGATTAAAAATGTAAGCTTAAACAACAATTCTTTTAGGTTAGAATATTTACTGTATCCACAGAGCAATGAGTTCAAAATCCAGAGAAATAAAAAAACAAAACACTTGTAACCTCATGTGCTCCTAAATTTTCTTGACCCTGACAAACCGCAAGTTCCTTCCATCAGTTTGAGCCAAATGGGTCAGTTCTACCAGTCTTTTCTAAACCATTGAAATGCAGAGTTTATTTTTGCTTCCAGTCAACTATTTTCTTCTGCTGGTTTATGGTTCATACGGTTTACACCAACATTAGCTTACTTCCCATTTGGAAATCTATTTATAGAAGTAGGGCAAAAAACACAAGGATTATTTTTTACAGAAAAAGAGTGGATGGTGTTACAACCATGCAGCAGAATGTGTCTGAATACAAGAAGTGGAGGATGAGTGGTCTGACTGGTTGTTATTCTCTGAGGATACAGTGTTATGAAATATCCCATGCTGAACAACAAATACATTTTAGAGTTATGAAACATCCATACATTGCATGGAAACCAAGCCAAAACAAGTGACGTGGTGAGCCACACATGCTGGAGGTCATTAGAGGCAATCAAATGACATTGCATATATTAGTTACATATTAGTATTACTTAGTAGATATTAGTTACATATGCATATGATATTAGTTAATGTAGTATAGTATTATGAGATTAGTTTAGATTAGTTTACTAATTCCTCCCTCTATTGCCTCCCCACCCCCTGACTTCTCTATCATGATCGATAGTGATACCATCTCCCCATCAAGCCAGGTTTGCTGTCTCAGGGTTACACTTGACTCTGCCCTTTCCTTCATCCCCCACATCCAGTCTCTTTCCCCCTCCTGCCGCTACCAACTACGTAATATTTCCAGAATTCGACCATTTCTTACTGCTGATACTACAAAACAACTCATCCACGCCCTTGTAATCTCCCGTCTTGACTATTGTAATAATCTTCTAGCTGGCCTCCCCCTCCTCACCCCCCCCTACATTCCAGTCTGAATGCCTCTGCCAGGCTCATCCACCTCACCCGCCGCCCTGTCTCTGCGAGTCCCTTCACTGCTCCCCATCCACTGTAGAATTAAATTCTAAATCCTTACCCTGACCTACAAAGCTCTCACTAACTCAGCTCCCCACTACATGTCCTCCCTAATCACCAAATACACCCCAGCCCATTCCCTAAAGTCAAACAGTGACCTGCACCTAGCTTCTCCCCGCATCACCTCTTCCCATGATAGACTGCAGGATTTTTCACGTGCAGCCCCAAATCCTCTCGAACGCTCTCCCTCATAGGTCAGACTTTCTCCTAGTTTTGCTTCCTTCAAACGATCTCTTAAGACATTCCTATTTAGGGAAGCCTACCACCTAACTCACTAGTACACCTCACTGCCCCAACCAGTCCATCACTCTCACCTTGCAGTCCTCTCCTCCTGTTTTCACCCCCAACCCCTATAGATTGTAAATTCCCACGGGCCCTCTTTCCTCCTCTACTGGTTTATCAAATGTTGTTCAGTCTCAATGTATTGTAACACTGTCTATATTGTGCCCATTGTTCAGCGCTGCAGAATATGCTGGCACTATATGAATAAAGTATAACATGTTAAACTTTTTCCCTTCAGCTACTGAACAAGAGGTCCTCAATCAACTACGATCCTCTCATCCCACTACCTTCCCCCTCGACCCCGTTCCCTCACATCTTGCCAAAACACTTTGTTTCTCTTGTACCATCCTTGACCCCCATCTTTCATCTGTCTTTAACCTCTGGGGTCTTTCCTGCTCCCCTCAAACATGCCACAGTAGTCCCAATCCTAAAAAAAAAATCTATGGATCCGACTGCTCCCTTTAACTACCGCCCTGTTTCCCTGCTCCCTTTTGCCTCCAAACTCCTCAAAACGCTTTTGTATGCCCGTCTGATTGACTATCTCAACACCCACTCTCTCCTTGACCCTCTGCAATCTGGCGTTTGCTCACTGCACTCAACAGAAAGAGCTCTTGTGAAACTGACCAACGACTTTGCAGCTGCTAAATCCAATTGGTGCTACTCACTGCTGATCCTTCTTGACCTCTCTGCTGCCTTTGATACAGTTGACCACTCAATCCTCCTTCAAACTCTGAGTGATATAGGCCTTCAAGGTTCTGTTCTTTCATGGTTCGCTTCCTACCTGTCCCAACGATCATTTAGTGCCTCATTTGCTGGAAGTACCTCCTCCCGGCAACCTGTCTCTGTTGGGGTGCCCCAAGGTTCAGTACTGGGCCTCTACTTTTTTCAGTCTACACTGCCTCTCTAGGAAAACTGATCAGCTCCTTTGGATTCCAGTACCACCTGTAGCGCTCACTCCCGGAGGAGCCGCTGAATTTAAACCTCGGGTCAGTCTCCCCGCACTAGGGAATAAATATACACCAGCACTGTTGTGGATTTTATAAGTTATATAGTTTACTGATCTCAAATAAATTGGCATATATAGAGCAGCACGGTATACATATATATAGATATGTAGATTTAGTGGCGGTTACTGAGACATGGTTCAGTGAGAAAAATAACTGGGACATAACAATACCGGGGTACTCTTTATATAGAAAAGACAGAGAAGGTAGGAAAGGAGGAGGAGTGGCCCTGTATGTGAAAAACAACATAAAAACGAACCAAATAAAAGTGAGCGAGGTGAACATAGAGTCAGTTTGGGTTACACTAACATTTGGCAATCATACAGTAGCTCGTGTAGGTGTGATCTATAGACCCCCTGGACAAGTAGAAGAGCTAGATAATCTGCTGGTTGAGGAAATAGCCAAAATGGCAATGAAGGGGGAAGTTATTATCATGGGGGACTTTAATCTTCCTGATGTGAACTGGAAAACCAAAACAGCTGGGTGCACCAGGAGTACAAATATTCTAAACTCCCTATTGGGATTATCTCCAACACAAGTAGTTGAGGAGCCGACCCGTAAAGAGGCCATATTGGATTTAATACTCACAAATGGAGGTTTGGTATCGGACGTTGTTGTAGGTGAAAATTTGGGATCTAGTGATCACCAGTCAGTATGGTTTAATATAAGAACAGGGATGGAGCCGCACCACACAAAAACAAAAGTTTTAGACTTTAAAAAAACAGATTTTTCTAAAATGAGATTTTGTGTGAAGGAGTCATTATCAGACTGGAGGAATTTAAAGGGAGTCCAAGAGAAATGGGATTATTTAAAGGAAGCATTATTGAAGGCCACAGGAAATTGCATTCGGCTTGTTAGCAAAAACAAAAAAGGGAAGAAACCACTGTGGTACTCTGCAGAAGTGGCCAAAATAGTGAAGAACAAGAAGATAGTAGACATGTGCATTCGTTTTAGTACTAAAGCGATTTAGTCCGAATTTTGGGATAATTTAGTTTTAGTATGACTCAAGAGAAACGAAACTGCTCAGTACAAAAAAGGAAAGAAACTAAAATAAAATGCACTACATTTTAGTTTCAGTCCTTTTTGTGATATTATATTGATGAGTGAAGGAGAAGCAATGAAGAGCGCAACATCGCAACATCCGAAGTTCTGCACCCTCCACATGCCAATGCAGGAGGATGTTCTATACAGAGAGGGACATTAATTCAGGAGGATGTTCTATATATTATACAGAGAGGGGTATTAATTAATGCAGGTGGATGTTGTATACATTATACAGAGAGGGGTATTAATTAATGCAGGAGGATGTTCTAAACATTATACAGAGAAGAGCCTTTTTTTTTAGCCCTTTAAATCCAGTGGCTGTGAGCGCGGAGATCGGCTGCTTGTTACATTATCTCTCAGTACAATGTATCAGGCTCAGCTGTTACAGTAACTGACTGCTGCTCATCACAGCGCTCAGAGTTTCAGTAAAACAAGGAAATAATATTGTTCTAACGTCTTATATGTAAAAATATTATTTACTAGTTTTACTGAAACTCTGAGCGCTGTGATGAGCAGCAGTCAGTTACTGTAACAGCTTTGCCTGACACGGGGCAGTATTGCAATGTTGGTGCTAACTTAACCAGAGCTGTTGTAACTGAAAACCTCCATAGGCTATAATAGCTCTGGAAGTTTACAACAGCTCTGGTTAAGTTACCACCAGCTATATAATATGGCCACATTGTGCTGAGAGTGAGAGTACTGTAACAAGCAGCGATCTCAGCCCTCTGAGGAGCCACTACAATAGTAATTGTATCCACTGGTTTTCGGATGAATGAAATTAGTTTTCATACTAAAGAACTGAAAACGAATTTCTTTAGCAACTAAATAAATTGCATTTTAGTACTAATGCATTAGTTCAAAACGAAATTTTGTGCTGTGCACATGTCTAGAAGATAGCATTCAATAATTATAAAAAAACTCAGCGTGAAGAAGATAGGCAAACCTATAAGATTAGGCAGAAAGAGGCAAAGCAATTTATAAGAGCTTCCAAAGCACACGCAGAAGAGAAAATAGCTCAGTCAGTAAAAAAGGGGGACAAAACATTTTTTAGATACATAAACGAGAAAAGAAAAGTAAAACAAGGATTAGTTAGATTAAAAACAAAAGAAGGAAGGTATGTAGAAGAGGATAAAAGTCTCGCTGACTGCCTCAATAAATATTTTTGTTCAGTCTTTGCAGAAGAAAAGGAAGGAAAGGGACCTCAGTTAGGAGAGAACACTAAAGAGACATTTACATATGAGTTTACAGAGGAGGAGGTTCTAAAGCAGCTGTCTAAAGTAAAGACAAATAAGTCAATGGGGCCTGATGGGATCCACCCTAAATTATTAAAAGAGCTCAGTGATGTAATAGCAAAACCGTTAACAGGAGTCGTCCCAGAAGACTGGAAATTAGCAAATGTTGTGCCTATTTACAAGAAGGGTAGTAGGGAGGAATCGGGGAACTATAGGCCAGTTAGTCTTACGTCAGTAGTAGGGAAATTAATGGAAACCATGTTAAAGGAAAGGATTGTTGAACATCTAAAAACACATAGATTACAAGATCAGAAACAACATGGGTTTACCTCAGGGAGATCATGCCAAACTAATCTTATTGATTTTTTTGATTGGGTAACAAA
Organism: Leptobrachium leishanense; assembly: GCA_009667805.1. Classification (NCBI taxonomy): domain Eukaryota; kingdom Metazoa; phylum Chordata; class Amphibia; order Anura; family Megophryidae; genus Leptobrachium; species Leptobrachium leishanense. The sequence continues at coordinate 342,375,635 of CM019064.1, read as the reverse complement.
AATAATAGACACAGGTGGTGCAGTAGACATTGCTTATTTAGATTTCAGTAAGGCTTTTGATACTGTTCCGCATAGAAGGCTTATCAATAAATTGCAATCTTTGAGCTTGGATTCCAATATTGTTGAATGGATTAGGCAGTGGCTGAGTGACAGACAACAGAGGGTTGTGGTAAATGGAGTTTATTCGGCGCAAGGTCTTGTTACCAGTGGGGTACCTCAGGGGTCAGTACTTGGACCCATTCTCTTTAATATTTTTATTAGTGATATTGCAGAAGGTATTAATGGAAAAGTATGTCTTTTTGCTGATGACACAAAGATTTGCAACAGGGTTGACGTTCCTGGAGGGATCAGCCAAATGACAAATGATTTAGGTAAGCTAAAAAAATGGTCAGAGTTGTGGCAATTGAGTTTTAATGTATATAAGTGCAAGATAATGCACCTGGGACGTAAAAACCCAAGGGCTGAATATAGAATATTTGATACAGTTCTAACCTCAACATCTGAGGAAAGGGATTTAGGGGTTATTATTTCAGAGGATCTAAGGGTAAGTAGTCAATGTAATAGAGCAGCAGGAAATGCTAGCAGAATGCTTGGTTGTGTAGGGAGAGGTATTAGCAGTAGGAAAAGGGAAGTGCTCATGCCACTGTACAGAGCACTGGTGAGACCTCACTTGGAGTACTGTGTGCAGTACTGGAGACCGTATCTCCAGAAGGATATAGACATCTTGGAGAGAGTTCAGAGAAGGGCTACTAAAATGGTGTACGGCTTGAAGGAGAAAAGTTACCAAGAAAGGCTTAATGATCTTAACATGTACAGCTTGGAAAAAAGACGAGACAGAGGAGATATGATAGAAACATTTAAATACGTAAAGGGAATCCACAAGGTAGAGGAAGGGAGTATATTTAAAAGGAAACAAAATAGCAAAACAAGAGGACATAGTGTTAGATTAGAGGGGCAAAGGTTTAAAAGTAACATCAGGAAGCATTATTTTACTGAGCGGGTGGTGGATACATGGAACAGTCTTCCAGTAGAAGTGGTAGAGGCCAAAACAGTAATTGAATTTAAGCAAGCATGGGATAGGCATACGGCTATCCTAAACAAAAGATAAATCCAGGTAAAGTATCCATGTAATTGGGCAGACTAGATGGGCCGAAAGGTTCTTATCTGCCGACATTTTTCTATGTTTCTATGTTTCTATATACAGAAGTTCGTAATGCGAGAAACGCGCAGCGGAAAAGAAAAAGGAATTTTAACCCCTTCGTTGCTGAAATGTGAGTCCCGTACAGGTTGTGTCCCAAGAAGGTGTACGTGTATGCGTGTGTTGGTACCCGGGTACTAGATTCAACTGGCCAGTGAATGATTTCAATGTGTCTTCGACTAGTCACGTTTGGGCCCTGTAGGTTTAGACAAACAGCAGCGTGCTTTATTATTTTACTGTGGCCGGGAAGGCCTCTCACCCATCCGCCAGATACTCTGCGCTCTGCTAGACCCAGGACGTCTTTCCGCTCGACTTGACTGGGACTCTGTGCCAACGGATCCGCTTCTCTTGCTTGTCCGTTTCTGCCACAAGATGCTCAGCTTACCACCTGCACTCCCATTAGATCATCGCGGTCTCCTAACTCGGGGTCCTTCTGCAGCTCTGTATCTGTATAAACTTCTCACCGATGGATTACTAGGTCTCTGGCAAGTGATTTAAGCCGATCTCCAGCTCCGCAAGGCAGCACCTGCACTCCGGCCTGGTCACAATCGCTCCTTGTCTCACGTGCGTCTTGCTCTCTTCACCCCTTGGCGCGCACTGGCTCTCCTCCGCACGAGGCTGCGGATGTATGTCCTTTCTCCCCACCCACTTCCTGTATATACTGCAAATCATGCTGGAAAACGTAGTACAGTTCTCTCTTTGGTTGTCCAGCATTAATCCACCAGATCTCTGTCTCCCTCTGGTGGCCATTGTAAGTAAATGCAGCAGAACAGTCTTTTTAACACAGCGCTACACACCTATACGCTGATGACAATCAAATCTACCTCTCCTCCCCTGACCTCTCTCCAGGTCTCCTGGATCAAGTCAATGACTGTCTCTCCGCTGTCTCAAATTGGATGGCTTCCCGCTTCCTTAAACTCAATCTTGCCAAAACTGAAATTCTCGTCATTCCTCCCTCCAAGAAGAACACAATACCACCTATCTCTCTACAAGTAAATGGAACACCCATTAGCCCAACACCTCAAGCTCGCTGCCTTGGTGTCACTTGACTCTGACCTAACATTCTCTCCCCACATCCAGACCGTGACCAAATCCTGTTATTTTCAACTCAACAACATTGCCGTGTCCACCCCTTTCTGACACAAGATATCACAAAAGTGCTGGTTCATGCTGCTCTTGTCATTTCATGACTTGACTACTGCAACTCGCTCCTTATTGGCCTCCCCAACTCCCATATCGGCCCTTTGTAATCTGTAATGAATGCAGGGGCCAGGCTTATCTTTCTCACTAAACGCACCTTGCATACTTCCCCACTCTGCCAGTCCCTCCATTGGCTTCCTGTACATTTCAGGATAGTTTAAAATACTGATGCTCAGATTCAAATCACTCATTAACTCAACCCCCCCCCCACATGTCTTCGTTACTCCGCAAGCACGTTCCATCTAGACAACTCCGTTCAGCGGGTGATCTCCACCTGTCATTGGTCTACACACGCACAGCCAACTCTCGCCTCCAAGACCTCAAGGGCAGCACCAGTCCTGTGTAATGGTTTGCCTCGCCCGATCAAACTCTCCTCTGACCTTCAGACCTTCAAGAAATTCCTCAAAACCATCTCTTCAGATTAGCGTACCGCATCACTGATGCAACTCATCCCTCTGCTCACCTACTCGCACTTGATTGAAGCCGCTTCTATGGCCCCACCATTCCCAAACCACTGGCACTAGTGATCCTGCTATCTAGTGCATTCCTCTTGTCTTCCTCAACCCCAATCCCTCTAGACTGTAAACTCCTATGAGCAGGGCCCTCTACACCTCTTGTTTCCATCCTATGTCCGTTTATATGTATTTTGTTCCCTTTGGTTATTGTAAAGCGCCGCAGAAACTGTTGGCGCTATATAAATGACGATAATAATAATGTGTGAAACAATATTAGTGCTTTGTACATAACAGCTTTGCCAATCTTTCGGATGAGTTGGGTGAATTTGTCCTGATTTTAGGTCTTCGTTTACATATTTTGGATTTTCCTTAACGGAATCACTATATAGAGCATGAAAATTGACATTCTGTAATTATATTTACCATGTGTAATTAATAAATGTGCCATTGGGTCACACCCTACCATATGGGCTCTTCAGTCTTCACGCCTATACTAACAGGGTTATTCAGAGAGGTGAAAAGCAGGAGAATTTCTGGAAAATTCTAGGTCAAAATAGCCGATTTGAAAAGTGAGATAAATGGGAGACTTTTTCTGGTTTGGATATTTTGACTTAGAATTTTCCATTCTCCATCCTTTCTCCTGCTTTTCACCTCTCCCTGAATAACCCTGTATGTAGTTATTTTAGTGACATTCATTTTCCCCGGTTTCCCTGTACACTAAGGCCCCTATTCTGTTGCCCGTAGACGGTAAGTGGAGGGAAAAAAAATAAATCAGGAGATTTTAACATTGTCCCTTTTATCGCATCTATTCTCCAGAAGCTGCTTTATTAAGAGTTGGCCACAGAATGAAACAGAGGTGCAAAGTGATGCTGGCAGCAGTGCCGTGTGCCAACGCACGTATCGACTCATGGAGTCCATAAGACTCCATAGACCCCAGGGCATTCCTGCCTTGAGCCCTGCGTTAGCTCGCACTCGTGGGATTGCACAGGAGCCACGGATGAAGAATAGAGGGACACTGGGAATATTTTTTCCTAGTCTTCCTCTGCTCATGGTCAGGGCCGGCGCTGCCGCTAGGCGGGCGCCTAGAGCACAGTGCCCGCCTAGGGCGCAGCCAGCCCGACCAATTTTAAAAAAAAATTGGCCGCGGGGCAGCCTGGGGAGGCCTCGTGCGGCAGCCAGCCCCAATATGTGTCCGCCGGCGTCATGGAGACGGAGGTGTGGACTTGGTGCTTCCAGCTTCCTGCACCAAGTCCACGCCTCCGTCTCCTTGACGCCAGCATGCATTGGGACTGGCTAAGGAGGTGGAGGAAGATGGAGACGGTGCTGGAGCGGCAGGTACCCATGTGTGAGCCTGGGGGCAGGTACCCATGTGTGAGCCTGGGGGCAGATATCCATGTGTGAGTCTGGGGGCAGATATCCATGAGGTGAGCCTGGGGGCAGATATCCATGAGTGAGCCTGGGGCAAATATCCATGAGTGAGCCTGGGGGCAAATATCCATGTGTTAACCTGGGGGCAAATATCCATGAGTGAGCCTGGGGGCAAATATCCATGAGTGAGCCTGGGGCAAATATCCATGAGTGAGCCTGGGGCAAATATCCATGAGTGAGCCTGGGGGCAAATATCCATGTGTTAACCAGGGGGCAAATATCCATGAGTGAGCCTGGGGGCAGATATCCATGAGTGAGCCTGGGGCAAATATCCATGTGTGAGCCTGGGGAAAATATCCATGAGTGAGCCTGGGGGCAAATATCCATGAGTGAGCCTGGGGCAAATATCCATGAGTGAGCCTGGGGGCAAATATCCATGAGTGAGCCTGGGGGCAAATATCCATGAGTGAGCCTGGGGCAAATATCTATGTGTGAGCCTGGGGCAAATATCCATGAGTGAGCCTGGGGCAAATATCCATGTGTGAACCAAGTGGGCAAATATCCATGAGTGAGCCTGGGGGCAGATATCCATGAGTGAGCCTGGGGGCAAATATCCATGAGGTGAGCCTGGGGGCAAATATCCAGGTGTGAGCCTGGGGCAGATATCCATGAGTGAGCCTGGGGCAGATATCCATGAGTGAGCCTGGGGCAGATATCCATGAGTGAGCCTGGGGCAAATATCCATGAGTGAGTCGGGGGGCAAATATCCATGTGTTAGCTGGGGAAAATATCCATGTGTGAGCCTGGGGCAAATATCCATGTGTTAGCTGGGGCAGATATCCATGTCATGTGTTAGCTGGGGCAATATCTCCATGTGTGAGCTGGGGCAATATCTCCATGTGTGAGCTAGAGGCAAATATACCCATGTAAGAGCAGGGGGCAAATATACCCATGTGAGCTTTCTTTTTTTGATGGGGGGTGCAAGTAGCTGATCTTGCCTAGGGCGCAAAATAGTCTAGCACCAGCCCTGCTCGTGGTAAGAGGAAGTGACAGATAGGGCTGCCCTCTCCACTGTGGGATTAGAGAGGAGTAAAGGATTTTTTGAGGTGGTTATCTTACTGTGTTAAATGATTTTGCAAAAGCAGAATCATTTAACATCGGATCCTGGGAGCCAGTGTTTCTTAGATACCAGCTCTGGACCAGAAGAATGAGCTACCTTGGAGTAGCTCGTCCTTCCAGTTCCAGGTGCAAGTTAAAGCAGACATTAATTTACAGGAGAAACACGATATATCATAGCCACAAGCAAAGGTTGCAGCAAGAACAGAATAGCTTGCCCAGCTGTTAATATATCAGCTGGAGCTGATCTAGATATCTGCTCCATCTTTAAGTGAGAGGGGAACAGGGCCCTAGGTCATCAATGTATGTCAATAAAGTAGTGAAGTTTGGAGTAAAACTTACAAATCTGGCTTTATATTTGAAAACTGTAGGTGTCGCTACAGGAGGGCAAGGGGGAGCAATTTCCCTCGCAAGGTTTCATATTGCCCCCCATGTACCCCCTTCCCCGCCAGGGATCAGCATCCAGCTTCCCTCACTTCCTTCGGACCTCTGTATCTCCGTCCCCGTGCATCATACATGGTCATTCGTGGTGTCATTGGAAAGGGTGGAGTCTGCCATGATGCTCAAAATGACCATATTTCAGTGTAAAAATAATCATAAATAATAAAATAAAAAATAAAAAAGGTAGGGGACGTGGCTTGGTGCGATCCGGGATGGCTGCGTGATTGAGGAGCTCTTCACCCGGGCACTACACAAGCACTGAGAAGCAGCAGATAGACCCATCGATGGGACCCAAAAAACGGATCACAACGCAGATGAGCCGCCCGAGCACCCCAGCGCCATCCTCAGCATCCCCAATGCGGCAGTACCTGAGCGGTGCGGCGACATCGGCGCAACTAGGCCGCGATTCCAAGATGGCGGCGGCCACAGCAGACATGAGGGGCCCGGGAAGTCCTGCGCTGTCGGCTGGCAGCGTGGAAGATTCAGAGGTGAGGGAAGCCCTGAAACTACTGCCCACTAAGACAGACCTGGAAGGTCTTTTTGCTAGATTGGAGGCCAAATTTGATGCGCGCTTTGAGGAACTGGGGGCAGATGTCAAACACTTGGGAGGCAGAGTACAGGACTTGGAGGAAGACAGGGAGGCTGCAATAACTACAACCCAGCATTTTGAGACACTTTTGAGCACGCAGGCTACACAGATTGCCTCCTTATTTCGCTGGGTGGACGACCTGGATAATAGAGGGAGACGCAATAATATACGCGTGAGAGGTCTCCCTGAACCTCCTTTGGGCGAAACTGAAAACGTAACTCTGACTGTGCAAACTTTATTTAATGAACTTCTCCAACGCTCTCATGATACACCTCTTCATCTGGACCGTGCTCACAGAGCCTTACGAGCGAGAGGCGCCCCAAACTCAGCTCCTAGAGACGTTATTTGTCGAGTGCATCATTTTACTTTGAAGGAGGAGGTAATGAAAGCGGCGAGGAACATGCCTTCGATTGTTTTTGATGACCACACAGTGGAATTATTCCAAGACGTATCGAGATCAACCCTGTTAGCCAGGAGGGAACTGAAGCCTGTCACGGACCAACTTCGGGCTCGCTCCATACGATATAGATGGGGATATCCATTTGCACTGCACGTTCGAGTGGACAACCGATCCCCGAGTATCTCAGCCCCTGAGGATGTGCCAGATTTCTTGCAAGCGCTGGAACTTTCTCCAGTTACTATACGGGGCTGGTTTGGAGGAGACCTGAACACACCTCCCCCACCGTTACCACAGCGTCAGCCATGGCGCAATGCTCGACGGGATCGCCGACGCCCCCTGGATACCGCACGTGGAGCTGGCCGCACTTCAACGGATCCTCCGTGAGGGGACACACAGGCCTTACATGATGCTGACTATTTTTCTGTTTATCCATTAGACCTCAAAGGCTTGCCCGGGTGTCCCGTTCCTTTGGTCTCCGACCGTTCTCGGAGTGTTGGTTGTAGACCGGCCGGTCTGCAGGTTTTGGGTCCGGTAAATATACCGTTTTTTTCCCCTGTTTTCTTTCTCTTTTTTTTTCTCTTCTTTTTTTTGCCGCTTCCCCGCGCGGTGCAAAATTTATCATTTGTCTCAATGTGGAGGATTTTTTCCACTACACTTTTCTTCATAAAGTATCCCATTAGGGATTTAGTCCATTTTGGACTTCTGCACCAATGCATACTGTTTAATTCTTTGTTCTGTTTAGTAAGTTTGTTTAGTTGTTACAACGCCTTATACTGTTCTGAAACTGTAGATGATATTATATACCCCTCTGGGAGAATGCTGCTCTCTCACTTGCTCAACTTCACCTTCACTCTGGTTACACCAGGTGCATTGACCCGCCGCAGCCCCTGCCATGGCTGATTTGCGAGTTATTACTCTCAATGTGAGAGGACTTAACCATCCGGCTAAACACCGTCTGGCATTACATGACCTGCAACGTATGAGAGGAGAGGTGGTGTTCTTACAAGAAACGCGTATTCGCAGTGATACGTCTGTTCGTTTATATTCTCATTATTATCCTCACTGTTTTTATAGTAACTTCTCCGGTCCTAAGTCGCGGGGAGTGGCCATCTTAATAGCGGCACACGTGCCTTTTAGGTGCCAGGCGCAATGTTCTGATCCGGGGGGTCGTTATCTGTTTTTAAAAGGCCTCTTGGGATCCCTACAAGTTACCTTGGCTACTTGCTACCTCCCTAACATTAAGCAATGTACGTATCTGGGCAAAATTTTGATGAAGCTGGAAAATTTCACAGAGGGCACGTTGATATGCGGAGGTGATTTTAATGTTTCACCCGATGCTCCAGGAGAGGCGTCTCCCTCGCCGGCTTTGGTTCCCCCGTCTAAAAGACGGAGATTCCACCAAATACTCCATGAGGCCCGATTGGTTGATTGTTGGAGGGCGATGCATCCGCTTGGACGGGACTTTACTTACTACTCAGCTGCGGCCAGAGTGTATTCCCGCCTAGATTTATTCCTGCTACGTCATATCGACCTAGGGTACGTCAAATCGGTTAATATTGGCAATATTTCATGGTCTGATCATGCCCCTGTGTTCCTGACCCTCTCTTTACCGTCACTGCCCCGTAAATCTTACCAATGGCGTCTGAATGGCACGATATTAGCTGATGTTGTGGAGAGGGAACGCATTTCTGAGGCTATCAAACAATACTTTGTAGACAATGATACAGAAGATGTGACGGCCACGGTCTTATGGGAGGCCCACAAATGTGTTATGCGGGGAACCCTTATTCAAATAGGGGCCCGACGTAAACGGGAAAAGACGGCTAAAATCCAAGCCCTACTTGCTGAAATCCAGGTAGCCGAGGAGTTACACAAGGCTACTGAGTCAGTTGAACATTACACGACGCTCGTGGCGTTAAGGGCTGACTTACGACAGCTCTTGCACCAACAGGCCAGTCGCTCACTTTTGCTTACAAAACACTCATTTTATGTACATGGAAATAGATGTGGTAAGATGTTAGCTAGGGCTTTACGCCAGAAATATCAAGCTACTTATATCCCCAAGCTCAAGTCTTCCACAGGCCGCCTTTTATCCTTGAACACGGAGATTACTGACCAATTTGTAAAATATTACCAGTCGCTATACTCTCTACGCTCAGATAAGCCTTCCATTCCTCTCATAGCTGAGTACTTAGATAAGTCCTTGCAGGCGAAACTAACGGAGAAGGAAGCTGAAGCTCTGGATGCCCCTTTCAACCTGAGTGAGCTAGCGGCTGCCTTGAAGGCAACTCCCACTGGAAAGAGTCCGGGCCCGGACGGATTTTCCATAGCCTATTATAAAACATTTTTACCACTCTTAGGCCCCCACTTACTCCACTCTCTAAATGCCTTAGAAAATAACAAAAGCTTCCCTAAATCGGCACTCGAGGCGACGATAGCCCTTATCCCGAAGCCCGGGAAGGATCCTACGCTGTGTCAAAATTACCGCCCGATCTCGCTAATTAACAATGACATTAAATTGATGGCAAAGATGTTGGCTATGCGATTGAGCCCCTTGTTGCCCTCCTTGATCCACCCTGATCAGGTAGGATTTGTCCACCAAAGGGGAGCACGAGATAACACCTACCGGGCTATCAATTTGATTCATAGGGCACACACACCGATGGTCCTTCTCTCTGTCGACGCTGAAAAGGCGTTCGACAGAGTGGATTGGACATTTCTGATGGCTACCCTGGAGAGGTTTGGCCTGGGGCCGAGATGGCTGACCTGGATTTCAGCATTATATAATAATCCGACGGCGGTCCTCAGAATTAATGGAGTGCTTTCTACACCAATAAAGATCTCCAATGGTACACGCCAGGGTTGTCCCCTATCCCCGCTTTTATTCGTCTTGGCTCTAGAACCGTTCCTACAACGGATTCGGGATAACGATAATATCCAGGGAGTAACATTATCATTCCACCATTATAAAATTTCTGCATTTGCAGACGACATACTTCTTACCTTACTAAACCCAGTTAGCTCTACTGCGGCCTTCTTACAGGAGGTTGAGAAATATGCGGGAGTGTCGAACTTCAAAATTAATACCGATAAATGCGAAATGATGGGGGTGGGCATATCATCACTTACTAAGAAGGCGCTGCAAAGTTTGGCTCCGTTTTCCTGGCCTACTGGGGCTATCCAATACTTAGGCATACAGCTCCCCTCAGATTTATCATCTCTGTTTGACCTTAACTATGTTCCCCTACTCAATCGGGTATCTCGAGACCTTAAAGACTGGCATAAACCTCAGTTCTCCTGGTTCGGACGTATTAATATTTTAAAGATGACAGTTCTGCCAAAATTCCTATATCTCTTCCAAACTTTACCTATTGCCATACCATTATCCTTTTTTAGATCACTAAAAACCATCTTTCTGAAGTTTATATGGAGAGATAATAGACCGCGGATCTCATATGATGTCCTTGTCCGACCTAAATCGGGAGGAGGCCTGGGTCTCCCGCATATGGAACTTTACTATGACGCAGCTTTACTGACGAGACTTAGTGACTGGTCGATGTCACCCCCTCACAAATTATGGGTACATCTAGAACAGCTTTTTCTCACGGTTCCTGTAGTCTCGGCCCCATGGCAAACTGTGACCATAGAAGCATTAGTTCCCATTCCACACCCAACTATTAGCCCGACGTTAAAGAGATGGCGTAAACATCGCACACTTTTGGGTTTATCACCCTTGCCTTCTTTGTTGACCCCGATTACACATAACCCAGACTTTCTCCCAGGTAAAGCCCAGTCCTTTCTAGGATTGGACTATGACGGCCCTTATGTCCCTCTTCAGGCTTGTATTGGCCTGGAGGGCCTGCTCTCTCTCACTGAGCTGCTGGGGGATCGATTGAGTACTCCTCTACAGAAATATAACTATTTGCAATTGCAACATTTTATTACTACACAGATACTTCGGGCTGACGTTACTATACCTACAGCTCTGACTACTTTCGAGACAATATGTATATCAGACCCGCCACCCCCGCATTTACTCTCGTACATGTATTCTCTTTTATCTACAGCTAGGTTTAAAACCCTACCCTCCTACACAAGAAAATGGTCATCTGAACTCCCTCAACCATTGACTCCCGAGGAGTGGTCGACGGCATTTCAGGTGACGTTTCGCTCCTCTAGAGCTCTCAATGTACAGGAAACTAATTACAAGCTGATCTCTAGATGGTACTTGACCCCAGCTCGTCTAAATGCTATATACCCAGCGGTCTCTTCTGATTGCTGGAGATGTCAAAAGCATAGGGGTACGTTTTTACATATTTGGTGGGAATGTCCTATCATACAATCCTTTTGGGAGGTGGTGTGGACGTATATTAAAGAGGTAACGTCTTTGGATTTGCCATTTCATCCTAAAGTGGCACTGCTACATGTTATCCCCTTGTCTATAGATAAATATGTGAAATCTGTGACGGTACACTTACTGAATGCAGCGAGAGCATTAATCCCAAAGTATTGGAAACAACTGTCGCCCCCCGCGATCTTTGATTGGATTGATAGAGTAGAATACGTCAGAGAATTAGAGGAACTACATTACACTCTCGAACAAGACTTTGACACCTATTTTAAGACATGGTATTGGTGGACGGAATTCAGATCCAAACATAGGAGATTGGCTCCGAGCTCGTCGGCATTGACTCAGATTTAAAAACCTATCATATAGGTCACAGAGTTTTTTTTTTTTTTTCCAGTGAACTGCGACTTCCAGATGTGATATTTCCACGCTTATAGTACGCCCGAACAGTAACAATGACGATATAAGATTAACATTAGTGATAGACTTTTCTTATACTGTTTTATCTTTTTTTATTTTTATTTTATGTTTAGTATGTATATATATATGTGTTATGTGAGAGGTTTGTTCATTTTAAGCTATAGACAAATGGTTTGATGCTACTTATTGAATGCTTATTCAACCTCAAATATTTGCATTTGTTATAATATGTCACAAGCTCTTATATGGGTTTTATGATGTTGTTTTGCACAATACTTTGCGAATTTTAACGCCATTAACTGCTGTACTTTGTTATGCTGCAAACTCAATAAAAATTATATTACGAAAAAAAAAATATAAAAATAATAAAAAAATATTTAAAAAAAAAAAAAAAAAAAAAGTATTGTGCTCTGGCTCTGTAGTTTAACCCCTTAATTCCAGGTATTTTTGTGCAGTATTTTTTTGCAAACAGCTTTTGAAAGTTGCTGTGTTTTGTTAGTCCCCCCCCCCCGTTCTTCGGCTTGTCAGCTTTTTCCAGCAGCTGCTCGGCGGATCGTCGGCTTTTTCGGATGCGCTTGGTGCATTTGGCTTTTTTTCTGCAGTTTAAGATCGATGCAATATTTTTTCGTTTTCTGGCGTTTCTGCAGCACGTTTTCCATTCGAATTGGTGGTTTTATGGTGTTTTTTTGGATGCGGTCAGTGGCTTTTCCCTGTGTTTCGGGGACCCTGCGGTGAATGCTGAATTCACCGCGGGGTCGAGGAATTTGAATCCCCGAAGTGGGGGAACGAGAGAGCTCTTTGAATAACCCTGTATGGTGTGATGTCATCACAAATGGCTTATGGTTTCATAAACAAATTCTCACTCTCTTAACATTGGGTTTCTATGGAACGGTCAAAAGGCTCTGGATCCAGAAAACCAGTTGAATTAGCAAAGAGCAAACCAAAAAAGGGAAATGTGGTAATAGAGGCAGGTGGAGTTTTGGAAAATAATTTTTAATTAATTACACAATAAGAGATATTTGGGAATATTCCTAAAGTATTCCTTATTATAATAAACTATTTGGCAGGCAGATGTTGCCATCTCCTGGCAAAATAGAGTTCCTATAATCAGAACTGCAGCCCATGCCTCTGTGTCAGCTGGGGAATGCCTGATATGTCAGGGGCCTCAGGGCATTCCTTAGCTGATTTTAAACTATTTTAGCACCTTAGGCATTATGCCCATAGGGCTAAAACTTTGGGGACACAAACTGTAGCCCAAAAGCAAACGAAATTCGTATTCAAACAAATTTAATTTGCAAGCATAGAGCAGAGCCCACAATCTTAGGTTGCTGTATCTGCTACCACTCATCGGGCTGTATTACAAAGTTGGTGCTAACTTAACCAGAGCTGTTGTTAACTTATCAGCTCCATAGGCTATAATGGCTCTGGGAAGTTTACAACAGCTCTAGTTAAGTTAGCAACAGCTTTGTAATACTGCCCATCATGTACACACAATCACAGTATTGAAAAGGTTAATAGCAGAGGTGTAACTCGAAACCTCAGGGCCCAGGTGCAGGAACCATGACGGGCCCCACACCCTAGGAAAAAAAAACATATTTTGTTCCCCCTCCTGTCAACATGCATTGGTCCCCTCCAAGTCCACAATGTAGACTCCAGACAATCAGTGTCACATTTTTTCCAGGTTCACTATGAACTCTTCAGTCCATCCCATTTTTAATGTAATGTGCACTATTGTTATCTCAGAGCTCCACAGCAATAACACTCACATTAATGTGTGCGTGTGTATGCGCATATAACAGAGCTCCACAACAAAACATTTCACAGACCAGTAACATGCAGTGTGTATCAGTGTAACGCAGAGTTCCACAGCAACAAAACGAACAGCAATATGTGGTGCGTATGAGCGTATCACAGAGCTCAAAAGTAATACTCACAAATAAGTATTAAATAAATTTAAAAAGAATTGTATATCTATAAAATATAGGCAAGCCCCCAGGCCCAGGTAGGCGAGTGTGGGGCCCCCTGGACTCAAGGGCCCGGGTGCGGTGGCACCCTCTGCACCCCTGGTAGTTACATCCCTGGTAATAGGTTCTCTGCTCACACATTGCATTAAAATGTTTCTGGCAATTGTAGGGCTGTGCCATTAAACTTTGGGGGCACTAACTTGATATCCTTGTCTCAGATGTTTTTTCTGGGAGCATTTTAAAGGGGAACCTTAATGGACAGCTTGATTTGGAAGGGTGGGAACTTTGGAAAACACCTTGGGCATGAATGGAGACAGGAAGGGCCAGATTACATAATTGGTGCTAACTTAACCAGAGCTGTTGTAAACTTCCCAGAGCCATTATAGCCTATGGAGGTTTTAAGTTTACAACAGCTCTGGTTAAGTTATCACCAACATTGTAATATGGCCCGAAGTGTGGTGCGGCAAGAGGAAGCATATAAGGCATATCAGAGATGGCAAGTGGAAGAGGGGGGACATAGACTAAAGTGGATGAGGCAGAGCAGAGATGGTAAACAGTGGCAAGAGGCAAGTGACCAGAAAAAGAAGAGGTGGTACAGTAGCTTAGAGATACAGAAAGAATGTACTAAAGCTATGTTGGAAAAGGAAATTAGGGAAATTTACGCGGGATAGATTAATTGTCCAGGGGATAAGACATATATGCACTAAAGAAAAAATAGATAAGGCATACTCCATATGGCTATTTTCAAAGACTTTTGTGATGTAAGGTGAAACATATGATTCACATAACAATTCCACAATTAAAAGGAGAGAATAAAAAAATGCTAAACATTTACGAAAAGGTAATGTAAACATAAAAATAAAAATTGTGCCCACAAAAATGATGACATTGCTGCAAACTTATTTATTTAGAAAAGAAGTAACGTCCAGGAAACACAATCATGGTCAACTTTAGTTATATCATATGTTAAGAAAGCTACTGACTTGGATGTGCTTTACCAGTAATGATAGTGGATTCATAATTTGTGTGATCACTGACTACGTAAGGATGGACTTTTTGAACTTTAAATATACAAGCCACTAAAACGAAAAAACAAAACCCACTTAAAAATTGATGCAGTGTTGCTCTCTGCAAGCAACACCACTGTGACGATAAAAGTCAAACAAAGATGGGCCATCCTGATTTCTTACCGCCGTTTAGTCTTTATTCACTGCATACTGGGGAAAGCATACAAAGTTTCGGCCTGGAGCCTTAGTCAAGTTTGATATCCATTACATTCATGGCTTGTTTTATACCTTAAAACCAATTAAAAGCCTAATTGAGAGGCAGGGCATAAATCTAATTGAACCCTTTCAGGTGTCCAATTAACCACTTCAATCTGCAAACAGAATAGCATGAATTTTAATCAATCTCAAAACTGGAACCTTAAAGAAATATATCCAAATTGAACTCTTTATTAAGCCCATGTGGCCAAAGGGTGTCCAGGTTAAATATCCATTTTTCTCTTTCTTTTTTAATAATATTGCCCGATCTCCCCCCTGCCCCGTCTTGAATTGATTGAGGACGTGATTGATGACTCTTTTTTTTTTTTAGAAAGTATTTTACCAGGAAGGATACATTGAGATTTCTCTCGTTTACAAGTATGTCCTGGGTGGCGAGTATGTACCGTTAGGTGTCTTGCACAAGGACACTTACTGGAGAGGTGCTCTGGCCGGGATCGAACCTGTGTCTCCAGTCTCTCATTTAATCAAATAGATTACAAACAAACTGTTACAAGTAAAGAAGTCCTTAATCCTATATTGTTCACCTTTATGTGGATGTAAAAACTTCTCTCCCTTGAACACTGTATTACATTGTTGATGCATGGCGGGTCAAAATCAGTGCCGCGCGTTGGCACCTGTCGGCAAGGCGTACCTGTATGCCTCGCCAGCGAAAGCCACCCCTTAAGGGTGCCGCCCACACACCCTTATGGGGTTAATGTAGCGCTAACGCTCACATATCTGAGTGCTAACGCAAGCTTTAAGATTGTGATAGTGCCCTAAATGTTTTAGAAAGTGGGGTTTATGGTTTAATGTTACGTCTTGAAAATTTCTTGAAAATTTCTGAAACCTTAATTCATATGTGAAGTTTATACATCTATTTATTTGTTTTAGTGTCTTAAATTCACACAGGGTTATTCAGAGAGCGTGAAAAGCAGTAGAATGACTGGAAAATGAAAAATTCTAGGTCAAAATAGCCAAACCAGAAAAATTCTCCCTTTCATCTCACTTTCCAAATCGACTATTTTGACCTAGAATTTTTCATTCTCCAGTCATTCTCCTGCTTTTCACTGCTCTCTGAATAACCCTGACAATGTATTGCTGGCTGTGTAGTTATTTAAAAGTTGGTTTTGCACTTCCTGCCATTTTGAAGGTTACAGCCATGGAATTACTTTTTTATAAGTTTTTTATTTAGCTAATGATGCATGATCATTGTCACAGTTCAAAATGTTTAACCTAAATCAAATATAAGTCAAATATATTACCCATAACAAAGAATAATAGAGAATTTCATAATTTCTCTCTTGTATGTGGAAGATATGCTTTGGGAGAATGTGATGGCTTTTCTGTGCATATGTCTAAAAGTTATTCCAGAGAATTTTGCACAACGTTGCAGTTTCACACACTTTAAATCACATTTATAGAAACAAAGAGCAAAATCCCAAACCTTTTTCTTAATTTGAACTTTTTTCAAAGTATTATGTGGAATTTCCTGCCTTTACCCTATAGAAACTGATCGCTGGGTTTCAGCTATGTTGAAGATAGCAGACTACATGCTGAATCATGAACAAGAAAACCACAAAAACCCTTAACAGCTGACAACAGAATCCTAATTTCAGACTGAGAGGTACCACCGAATCCCAGATGTTAAAGACAGTTTGACGTGATATGGAAACAAGAAAAGGAGCTAACCAAACTGGAAGAACAAAATACTCCAAGTGTGGAGTGATGTGTTATTGTGACTTGGGCAAAAAGTGGTGTTTCCCAAATCAAGAAAATGCTTAGAGCCGCTTCATGGCTACATCTATTAAAGGATTTTTCTATTTTTTGTTTGTGAACCGTTGTATTATTACTAATTACTAGTTGGAAAGCCTGTCTAGAGGACAGTCTATTATTAATACTGCCCCAGTTCATGGATACTGCCCCAGCACGTGGATATACTGCCCCAGCTCGTGGATATTGCCACAGCTCGTGGATTTACTGCCCCAGCTCGTGGATATACTGCCCCAGCTCGTGGATATACTGCCCCAGCTCGTGGATATTGCCCCAGCTCGTGGATATTTGCCCCAAGCTCTCATGGATATTTGCCCCCAAGCTCTCATGGATATTTGCCCCCACGCTCTCATGGATATTTGCCCCCAAGCTCTCATGGATATTTGCCCCCAAGCTCAGACCCCAGACCAGACATGGGGCGGCTGTTCGAATGCTCTATCGGCATTCGGACAGCCGCCCCTGGAGTTCTCAGCCGCATACTTACCTTCCCGAGCGGCGAAGGGAAAGTTTCCCCGCTTCCGCTCGTTGAAGGACCCAAGCCGCGGTTACGTGGGACTCCCACGTGATCGCGGCTTGGGTCCTTGAAAGAGCGGAAGCGAGGGAACTTTCCCTTCGCCGCTCAGGGTTTGCTGTGTGCATCTTGTAACCGCCGCGGCAAGCGCACAGCCGGCTCGTGCCGCGACGGTTGCATGCGCGCGCAGCCAACCACCGCTGGTTGTGCGCGCATGCGCAGAGTAGGCTTGGCGACGAACACGCCAAGCCTTACTCTATTATAGTATAGGATAGTAAAATAATAACTTAGAAAGAAAGTAT
This sequence comes from Leptobrachium leishanense, assembly GCA_009667805.1. NCBI lineage: Eukaryota > Metazoa > Chordata > Amphibia > Anura > Megophryidae > Leptobrachium > Leptobrachium leishanense. Next base: position 342,358,291 of record CM019064.1, on the reverse strand, counting down.
TAATATTCCTCTAACATAAAAGTCAAAATCAAATGTAATATCTTGCTAGGTTTTGTACATGGTAAGTCTCAGTCCCATGACTTTAGTGAACCCATAACGAATCAATTTTGTTATATACCGTTTAATTTCGTTTTTGTTTCAATTCGGATGAAATCAATACATTATTTTGGAAGTACTTCCGAAATACGAATATACGAATTTTCAAGTGAATTGAGTTTCGTTATGAAACTAATACACACCTCTAATACAGTATATACCTATTTCTTTGTAGGACCATTGAAGAAACCACATGGACTTGGTGAATGTTGCCAAGGTTTTTTGTTATGGTTGTGATCTGCACAAGCGTAAGCATAAAATGCATGAAAATGTGTGGAAATAATAAAAAATGTCCTATAGAAAATAATAAAAAAAGTCTGTTACAGAATGAAAAAAAGAATTGGAATATAAATTCGCAAGAATTGGAATTCGCATTAAAAAAATCCAGAAAATTACCTAAATTCTAAGAAATAGATAACTTTTTGATGCAAATGAATATATAGATATAGCAAGACTGTAGGAACGGAGAATGAATTTGTAATGCAGGAAGTCTGGCTGAGTGGAGTAGAGGTAACATCACTGCTCTATAACTGTGGAGACTGGAGACACAGGTTTGATCCCGGCAAGAGCACCTCTCCAGTAAGTGTCCTTGGGTAAGACACATAATGGTACATACTCGCCACCCAGGATATACTTGAAAATGAGAGAAATCTCATTGTATCCTTCCTGATAAAATACTTAAAAAAAAAAAAAGTCCGCCAAAGTGCGAGACAAAAGCACAAATGGGTGTTTCATAGGTTAACCCCTTACTGCTGGGCGGGATGTGCTAAATTGGTCAGGATGAGTAGAGTGTTCCGTAATAAACAGAGGAAAGAATGCGATGTAGAGGGCCCTGTTTATGTGAGAATACAATCTACTTGATGTATGTTATGTAGGAGGAAAATAAAGGAGACTAACAGCTTATTTGTGATCAATATCACCATTTCCAGTTCTTGTATCAAAGATGAAAAAATGGTGGCAGGTATGGGAATAAAGCAAACAGTGAATGTGATATGTTTAATCTGAAAGATGGATTTTGAGGGATTTCTTAAAGGGTTGCAGATTAGGAGAGAGGCCGAATGACTGAAATAAAGCATATTACCAGACTTTACCTTGATTTGTAAAGGGTCAGCAATTAACTGACATGGTTTATATTAGACCAACACAAACAAGACATACTATGTATAAGCTTTTTGTATATCCATTACGCTGTTTAACAAGTTTGTAACTATTGAAAACTCTGAAGTGGTTGTGTCTCCCTTTGTTATGAAAACCAGAGAATAACCCCTTTTACTACTAAAAACATGAATTAACCCATTGCACTTTTATATGAAAAAATTTAATTTCGCCAATAAATGTCTGCTACATTCCTCTTTAAAGCAGACGTGATGTTTTTCCTTAAAATGTTATTTAGCTCTTGTCATCCTGTGTCACAGCAAAGTAGCTGGAAGAGACCACACCTTTATTGTGAAAGAAAAAAAATAGTTCTACAAACTTTATTGCTGTACCGCTGCATTACAACAGCCTAAGAGAGCACATAACTGAAAAGCATGCTGGGTTTACTCTGTTATATGAGAGAAAAACTACAAATGGTCATAACTGCTGAAACCTCCTAAACAATATAGATAAAATGTGTTACTGTAATTCCCATGTGCAGGCATTATAACACATACAGAAATTACTGTTACATTCCATTGGCGACTTTTGGAAGCAGCACTGCTAATAATCTCATTATGATCAGTACACATAACCATAAACAGGAGATCTGACCATTTTTATTCTCTATTGTTATCACATTTTTGGCACAAAGGCCATACCTGCCTGTATGCTAATACTGTAGACCCCATTTGAGATTGTGCAAGAAAAGTATCTCCAACCAGTGTCTATAACTTTTCATCCCGACAACATTTCTTTAAAGATAAATCTTGTACCTGTATCTAGTTCAGAATAATAATATCTATGTGGCACACAAACTGAATATGGTACAAAATGTAACTGTTTTACATCTCTTAACCCTAATATGTTACAATATACAGTAGATTTCAATGCTAGATTTTAAAATGTTTCACTGGGTATGAAAAGTATATATTTCCAGTGTTAATAAGCAATTATATGTCTTTATACCTTTGAAATGAACAGGTATTTATAACTGACACGGGTGACAAACTTTTATCCTTCCTCATATATTATTATTCTAGTCCTTGGTTTGCATGATCACAGTGACCCATGGGATTGTGTGGGAGTCGAGTCTGTGGTTCCTCGGGTGCATTCTCTTGTGCTGAAGCTAGAAACACCCTAACCTCCAGACACAGCAACAAAGTGCGGTTCAGAGATCGTACGTCAGTCATATGTATAATACACTTGAAAATACCATTTAAACAAGTTACAGTGGAAAAGCTAAATATCCATTTTCTGACCAACAAAACATGCTCCATGAGAGAGAAAAACACGACTCTCATTCCTCTTAGGAGAGTCACTTTAGGCTTTTAATATGTAATAAACCAGACAGAGTATTCTGCAAAGTATCACTATGACCTTTTTTTATACTAGGTCAAAAACCATTTATTTTTCTACATAGTAAAAAAAAAAAAATCTTCGCTCTACCCATCTTGTCACCCTCTTTCAAGGAAAATAAAAAAAACTGCAAACAGACAGTGATAGATTTCCTACTAAAATATATATATTTTATCATTTTAAAAAAAGAATCCAACCTCAGTGTGAGAAATATTCAGAGCAGGACAAATTTGTAGCTCTTGAAATATGGTTGTCAGTCTTTTAAGATTTCTGCCAAATGAAAGTGGTAAGTTGGTAACGCTATGTGATGGACCTAGAAGCATCCCACAATTTGGAAAATGACATAAGTAAACTCATATCTAAACAATATGAGAAGTGTATAGCTTGCTCATTTAAGTGAACCTCATTTAAGCAATTCCATTTCGCCAAAACTATGAGTGCCGCATATATGGAGTCGCCGACGAATCATGAAAAAGTTGGCGAACGTCGCTGAAGAGCACCAAAGACCGTCAAACTGGCCTTCGTGAAATCCACCAAACTGCAAAAAACAGCAACAAAAACCAAGTTCTCCTATTCTCCTAATAGGTGTTTAAACCAATAAAAATGCATTAAAGTGTGTCTAAATAATAAAAAAGGTCCATTTCGCAGACACTTCAGTGCAGTTCGGCATTCTATGAAAAGACAGGCCTTTACTTCGCAATGGGGCACTTTCGCTGCCTCCGAAGATCGGTGAACTACACCTTATTTTGCTGTGAATTTGCCAGTATTTCAAGAATTAACAGCTTAGTGAATAGATGACCTGCCCAGAAATTGCAACGTACGGTGAAATTCACGATTCGGTGCCCTTCGATGGCAATTTTGGGGCTTTGTGAATAACCCCTCCAGTGATGGATATCACATGGATCATAAAGATCAATGCATTAACCACAATTTACTTGTTTCCACATCAGGCGCTACAATCATCCTCCTCTGTGGGTGTCATTGAAACATGTCCATCACACACCATGGTAGGCCATAAACAATGACATGAGCATGTTGATTGCACACTCAGCATACCAACATGTTCCTGTCTTATGGGTATTGCTGAATGAGGGTCATTGGACATCAATGTGTGATTGGCCCTCTATGGTGAAGCTGGCGGTGACACGTTGGTATGCTATTTGATGTAGATGGCCAACCGTACGTCAGTGGAAAGATTTTCTATATTTTACGCTATGGATAAATGCAACTGTGAAGTATAAAAAACTAATGAACACTATGTTCTCTGTGTATCAAAATATATATTGGATTTATTTTAAAAGGACAGTTTCCATTTAACCAACATATTGTAAGACTTTTCTTGTGCTGCTTCTGCTCCACTTCTATCATTCCTCTGAGGACGGACTTCAATTACACAGGAAAAGACAGCAGGGGGCACACAAGATAAGTTATACTCTACCATCTAAGGTTCCATTAGTCCCAGGGTCAACAACTACTAGAAAGTCTTACAAAGGACCAGAAGGACTGGCTATTTAAGGCCTAGTATAACAAGGAGCTTTATTATGGATTTGCCATTTAGGGGATTTCTTTCAAACATACAGGTAGCAGACAAGAAGAAAGGCTTTAATGTCTGATCATTGTCTGATTGTGTCAATCATCCATCATCACATATGGAGCCTGCTGTCACATTTATGTTTTTGCCCACTATTTATGCACTATTTGCACTGGTCTAGCAAAACACAATTTTTATTGTGGAGGATGGAATCGATCTGTGATGTAATGCAATGAGGTACATAAATTGCTGCGCTTCCATAAGTACCCTATTCCACTATAAAAATAAGCAAAAGGAAAGCTCTTCTTCCTTCTTGTACTTGCATTCTTTAGTGAACATGTTTAGAGTTATAATAAATAAACGAGATGAAAGATTTATAACATTTTGGACCTTGACTTTTATTTTTAGTTTAGATCATAAGAAACCATCAAAATTGTATGACTTTAAGAATCAATTTTACCCTTTTTGTAATTCCAGTTATTAATATCTGTCACATACACTGGGGAGGGAGTAATAATTGATTGACAAACCATAAATTATAAATTGAGGCAAATAAGAAAAAATGTGTTGAAAGGATGGGGGCATCTGATGGGGTAACTAACGTATGTCCAAAACCGGTGGTGAGAGATGAGATAGCAAAAAAATAAATAAAAAAATCTAAAATTTAGATTTTGGAAATTCATCATGAGCAGAATTAATTTTTATGCTTTTATCCAGAATTCATACATGCAAAAAAAAAAACCTGATAATTGAGAAAAAAGGGAAAGGGCTGTTCACCAGGATTCATTTGGAAGTTAGTGAATTATATGTTGCTGAAAATTAGAGTTTACCAGAATGAACAGTAACAGTACTTCACTCAATGAACTTGGACAACATTTTAATTTCTGTAGGATTACTGTCCAACTAATGTATTGTACACATCTGTTCTCTACTAGCATGGGAAACCTGAACTGAAGTCATCCCAGGCTACGAGGAAGAGAAAACTGCCGATCTGTTAGCAAGACCCAGTAAGAAAACAAACTTACTGCATACAGTGGTGAGGGACCAGTGCATCTCCAAAATCAGCAAACCACAAAAACAATTGTTTTCTAAGAAATGTGCCCCAACAGCAAATCAATTCTTTGAACATATGCCGCTCCATTTTGTTTAAAGCCAAAACAAAAATACATGAACTATTAATTTCCTTCCATTAATTATCAGTGAACATCACCGTACCGATAAGCCTAGCTTGTGACTGCATGTAATAGTGACATAAAACATTCAAACAATATAAAAGGTTACTCAATAATTTCCTATTAAATCAAGAACCAATCCTAAAAAACCAGAAACAGACAGACAAGAGATTAAGAGTCTTGAACAGACCAAGATTGGTTTTGTACAAATGCCAAGAGCGAAGGAAAATACCAGTTTACATTGTGTTGACTAAGAATGCTAGGGTTCACATGAATGAGACTTTAAAAAGCCTATTGTTTACATCATTGTGGTTAAATGTCATTTGTTTTGTACAGTTTAACATGGGGTTAGTAAGGAAAAGTAAAACCTTTGCATTTATTACGTTTGTGCTATAATTTATTTTTCAACTGTGATTGTGTGAATTTTATCCATGTTTTTTCAGGGAGGTAAAACAGATTAGGAAACCACTTTGTTGGAAACTGGTTTTGTTTTAGGAACACAAATCATGTACGCACTCATAATATTCCACAGCATTCTACCACAGTTGATTAGTTGGCCATGTCTAGGATTTCCAGGCCCCCAAATAAATTTTGGTCCTTTATGCTGATGGCAGGAAATACCCTGCAATTAAATTACTAATTCAATAATGTCATCTGCAATAGCGGGTAGTGACATTTGAAGTTGGTGGGGCGCCAGACTTTAATCATGAATAGAAATATGTCTGTATGCTACTACTACCACCTTCAAAATATGTTGACAATCCCATAAAAAGGAAATAAACCATATACACATATTCCTATTAAGGAGTCAAATAAATTGGCCATGTTTAGGCTAAATTCAGATTAGAGACATAAATCTTTAATTTAGCCCCAAGGTGTTTACATAATACATTATTCACTATAAAAAACTTGGGGCTTGATACCAACCAGCACGCAATAAGGGAGACCTTAACCTTCCTGGCGGTCTGATTATTTCATTTTCTTTATATTATATCCGGCATCGGCCGGAGGACACAGCGGGAGAACATTTGAGGGATCGCAGGGACAAGGTAAATTACACTACAGAGTAATCCCAAGTGTGGCTCGGGGGTTACCGCTTTTGGTACTGATAATTAACCCCCGAGCCTAACTCGGGATTACCGCCAGGGAGCACTTGCAGATTTCCCTTACCGTCTTAACCAAAGCGCAGACGAATACTTGCAGAGGCGCACAGCACCATAGCAAGTATCAGCTCTTTGAGTCCATAGGACTTGCGCGTCCCTGCTCGAATGTGGAAACGGGCCCCAGAAGTGTAAAAAAATATTTAAAAATAAAGAACCTAAACCCTAATCCTACCCAATTTCCCCTAATAACTCGTTCTCTTTAAGAAAACAAAACTTCAATGTATTGAGTACAGACCCCCCCTCAGATGGAGTTATCAGGCAGCCTGCTGTGAGATCATGCACAACTGTAGCAATCAGGAGAACAAAGCATTCACCGTGCTCAGAGGACCTGGGAGGTATGGACACAGGTTGTGTCACGAAGGCAAGGAAAAAAAAACAATGTACCCATGCATTCTGACATTAAAGTAGTTAAGGTCTGCAGTTAAGCTAGGGAAGGAAATGGGAGAGTAGCCAGATTTACCGGACATAATACACATCTTCCTCAACTGCACAAGGAGAAGACTCCTTACAACAACTTGGCCTCTTGATGCAAGAGCCAAGTAGGCAGGTCAGTAAATTGGCTGGAATAGCTAGGCCAGTTTTGTTTGTCACACTATTGGACTCCATTAATCAGGATTTAAAGCCAAATATTTAAAGCCAAATATTACACAACTGGAAAGCGATGAGGGAAATGTGGAATCCTTATGGGTAAATATTTCGTTGGGGAATAAACAGGGAAGTCAACTATTGGTTGGCATTTGCTATAAACCACCTAATATAGATAATGATGAGGAAGAACAACTGTTAGAGCAAATTAGGAAGGCTGCAGATTATGGTAGCACTTTAATTATTGGAGATTTTAATTACCCGGGCATTAATTGGGATAGTGGGACTAGTAATTCAGCAAAGGGAATCTGGTTTCTGAACATTTTAAATGATACCTTCATGACACAACTGGTAGAAACACCAACTAGAGAGGATAACTGTCTGGACCTGGTTATAACAAATAATGTGGATCTTTTCTCAAATATTAATGTAAGGGAACAGTTGGGAAACAGTGACCAGAATATGGTGACTTTTGAAATAAACTCAAAAAAACACATTCATAAGGGGCATGCTAAGGCTAGGGACAGATGAGCGCATTTTCTGCAGCCACCGTCAAAATGTACGTCGATGCGTGCGCACGCATTTTTTCACGGAATACGCTTAAGTGGTCAGACGATGCGCAATTCTGGACGTATTTCATGACGGTGGGGTAAAAAGAAGTCTAGGGAAATCCGGCTGTTTGAACGTTATGTTGGCCGCACACTAGCAGCGTCTGACGTCTCCTAATCACGCACACACGCTGCTATGCGGCCGCAGCGCACTTTGTACGTCAGTAGCAGCGGTTTCACGTTCTGATAAAAATGCGTTCATTTGCTGGTTGCGTGGTGTCGGCGCACTTTCGTACGCACGTACTGCGTATATTGGCCGTCATTGGCCGTTATGTGCTGCTACTGCCGCCGTGATTTAGTGCGCCTGCACGCGCGTTCCGACTGCCCCACTCTGACCCTAGCCTAAAACATAATTTTAAAAAGGCCAACTTTATTAAAATAAAGGAAGCTCTCAATGTCATTGACTGGCAGAAACTCTTTCACAGGAAAAACAGAGGATAAGTGGAATATCTTTAAACTAACACTAGAAAAGTACACGTCACAATATATTCCACTGGTTAATAAATATAAAAGAAACAGACTGAAACCAATGTGGCTTAGTAGGAAGGTAACTAAGGAAATGAAAAATAAAAAAGGCATTAAAAGCTTTTAAATTTGATAAATCTGAGGCATCCTATAAAGCATATAGGGCAGCCAATAAAGCATGTAAAAATGCGATTAGATTGGCTATTTCTTTTTCATTTTCTAGTTTAGCCCAAGAGAGCAAGACCAACCCTAAAAGATTCTTTAGGTACATAAATTCTAAAAAACCCAAGAGTGAAAATGTAGGTTCACTAAAATCTGAGTCAGGGTTATTGTTAACTGAAGATTGAGATAAGGCAGAAATTTTGAATGATTATTTTTCTTCAGTATTTAAAATCAAAGAGAAACCTATAACAGGAGACATGAAATTCATTAATAAAAACTTACGAATACAAAGTGACTGGTCGACTCAGGACAAGGTTTTGCAGCAATTAATGTGAATGTGAATAAAGCCCCAGGGCCAGATGGAATTCACCCACGAGTACTGAGAGAGCTATGTGTTGAAATATGTAAACCTCTGTTCTTAATCTTTCAAGATTCTTTTCTTTCAGGAATCGTACCAGAGGATTGGAGAAAAGCTGATGTGGTCCCTATATTTAAGAAAGGTTTAAAGTTTGTGCCTGGGAATTATAGACCTGTGAGCTTAACATCTGTGGCTGGGAAAGTATTTGAGGGGTTACTAAGGGATAATATTCAGGAATTTATTGGGAGGTATAATGTAATTGGAAAAAATCAGCATGGTTTTATGAAGCACAGATCATGTCAGACTAACCTAATTACGTTCTATGAGGAAGTAAGTAGAGGTATAGATCAGGGGGGGGGTCGCAGTGGATGTGATTTACTGGGATTTTGCCAAAGCGTTCGACACAGTTCCACACAAAAGGTTACTATTTAAATTAAGAAAAATTGGTCTAGATGAAAATACTTGTTCTTGGATAGAAAACTGGCTAAAAGATAGGGTACAGAGAGTGGTCATCAATGGTACATTTTCAAGATGGACACCAGTGTGAAGCGGTGTCCCTCAGGGGTCTGTTATAGGACCAATACTATTCAATTTATTTATAAATGACCTTGAGATAGGCATTGAAAGTCATGTATCAGTGTTTGCAGATGACACAAAACTAGGAAAAGTAATACAATGTGAGCAGGATGTTAGATTGGGGGACTGGGCACTTAAATGCAAAGTTATGCACTTTGGAGTGAAGAACACACAAGCAATTTATACCCTAAATGGTACGGAGTTAGGGAAATCCAAGCAGGAGAAGGATTTTGGAATAATCATAGACTTCAAACTAAGTAACAATGTGCAATGTCAAACAGCAGCCGCCAAGGCCAGCAAAGTATTGGCATGCATTAAAAGGGGAATTTCACTCTCGGGATGAAAACATAATTTTGCCTCTGTATAAATCAATGGTCAGACCGCACCTTGAATATGCCGTGCAATTTTGGGCACCTGTCTTAAAAAAAGATATTATAGCGCTAGAAAAAGTGCAGAGACGGGCAACTAAATTAATAAGGGGAATGGAAGGGTTAAGTTATGAGGAAAGACTAACAAGCTTAAACCTGTTTAGTTTAGAGAAACGGCGCCTTAGAGGGGGATCTGATAACCTTATATAAATATATACTGGGCCATTATCAACCAACCATTGTCTGATAACCTATTCATTAACACGACTATACACAGGAGAAGGGGTCATCCATTTAGACTGGAAGAAAGAAAATGCAGCCTAAAGCATAGGAAGGGTGATTTTACGGTGAGAACAATAAAGCTGTGGAATTCTCTGCCTGTTGAGGTGGTTGGGTCAGAGACCGTATAGACTTTTAAAAAGCGACTGGATGACTTCCTGCAGACACAGAATATTAAGGGTTATAATATTTAATATGTGGGTAAAAGCTTCTTGATCCAAGGAGAAATCTGACTGCCATTCTGGGGTCAAGAAGGAATTTTTTCCCAGTATGTTGCATATTGGCAAGCATTTCAGACTGGGTTTTTTGCCTTCTTTTGGATCAACAGCAGTAGGTGATGTGGGAGAGGCTGAACCCGATGGACGCATGTCTTTTTTCAGCCTATGTAACTATGTATTAGCCAGCAGCAGGGAGCTGGCAGACAGCTGAGGATGGTGACTTCTAGTACTCCTATAGCAGGGCTGGCAAACCTCTGGTCCAAGAGGTTTCTGAACCACAAATCTAATGATTCCATTGCATTGAAAGAATTCTGGGAATTGTAGGTATCAACATTCGGGGGGGGGGGCCAGGACAGCCATCTTCTATAGAGTCTTTTTCAGTGTGCAAAACATCTAATCTGTTTTTTTATTCTCCCCCCCCCCCCAAACTATGGCAACAGTAAAGGAGTTTAATTATTAGTGCATCTACTTCCGTGTTTAAAGGGGAAATAAGTTTTTAATCAAACAGACGCAATTTAAATGACACAAGACAGTTAAAGACCCAACAGGAAAAACAATTCTATTGTTTGCACTTATTGGGGGGAAAAAAGGTAGAGGTAGGACACTTCCTCAACTGACCCTATAGAGGAGCCTCCACTAGCCAAACAAACTCTTATGGAAACCATGTTCCTGTCCCCATGAAAGCACTACATAACATGCAATATGTCTGGCTTTGTTTCTCAGACAGTAAGAATTGGTCATAGTTTTTGCTTTTTGCCAATTGTTGAACGTGTTTTCAAATTTCAGCACAGTTACTTTTTCAACCAGTTTTGATAAAAATTACTTCTTTTGTTTTGAGAGTATTTTATCAGGAAGGATACATTGAGATTTCTCTCATTTTCAAGTATGTCCTGGATGGCGAGTATGCACCGTTAGGTGTCTTGCTCAAGGACACTTACTGGAGAGGTGCTCTTGCCGGGATTCTAACCTGTGTCTCCACGGATTAGAGCAGTAATGTTACCTCTACTCCACCCAGCCGGTACTGTGACCATAGAAATTTTGTTAACTATATAAAAAGTAAGTAACAATCCACAAAAAGTATACATATTTATTAAAGAACTTTGTGCAAAAATAATATATCTGTTATTTTAACCAGAGCGAGTCATATATTAAGTTTAATACAAAGAGCCAACTGTAATATATTGGGAATACTAGCAGGTGGTACAATAAATATTCATGTTTCAAGGAGAAACAGAAAATAGGTTTTAAAAAGAATTTGCTAATTAACATAGGGGTGTTGGTATATCTCAATAGTAAGAAATGCAAAATCATAAAACAGGTTAAAAGAAATATATTAACTTTAATAGTAAATAACGGATTCAGCTGCAGATACAAAAAAAAATACAAAACATTTTATGTACAAACCGCACAAGTTAAATAACTATACACAGAAAAATAAATCCAAAAACAATATACATATGAATTTTTTTTTAATTTTTGTACGTCCATATCTGGGGCAGAACAGGGCCCAATCTCTGGAGGGGCATCCTGACAACATTTGCTAGAAAGAGAAATCGATAGATGGAAGGTTAGAGACAGACATGCACGTATGGATGCACATTAAAGACTGATGAAAAAAGGTATACAGGGGAAGTGTGTGTACGGCTTGAAGGAGAAAAGTTACCAGGAAAGGCTTAATGATCTTAACATGTACAGCTTGGAAAAAAGACGAGACAGAGGAGATATGATAGAAACATTTAAATACGTAAAGGGAATCCACAAGGTAGAGGAAGGGAGTATATTTAAAAGGAAACAAAATAGCAAAACAAGAGGACATAGTCTTAGATTAGAGGGGCAAAGGTTTAAAAGTAACATCAGAAAGCATTATTTTACTGAGAAGGTGGTGGATACATGGAACAGCCTTCCAGTTGAAGTGGTAGAGGCCAAAACAGTAATTGAATTTAAGCAGGCATGGGATAGGCATAAGGCTATCCTAAACAAAAGATAAATCCAGGTAAAGTATCCATGTAATTGGGCAGACTAGATGGGCCGGAAGGTTCTTATCTGCCGACATTTTCTATGTTTCTATAGAAACAGCCGATTATCTGTCTGTCCATCCCTTTATCTGTCCGACTACACTCTCCGTCTCTCAATGCAGCAGGCTCTCACCTCCTCCCTGCTCTCAGTCTACGGTCTCTGTAGCAGGACGTTCCAGTCACATGATCAAACCCGGCTATAGGATTTAAGGTGATTGTGCACAGATTGCTTGTAAATCATCTGTGATATGTCAAGATGCCTGTCAGCAGCTGGATCCGCCACTAGATCACATGACGTATGCAAACTCGAAGTGCCACAAAAAAAGCATTTCTGTACAGGATTATGTATCACAAAAATAGAAAGACTTAAACTATGGATATTATACCAGTGCATATGAACGTATCAGGACATCAGGCAGGTAGTAGGGTGAGAAGATCTTAATAATGTAGAGACCCCTTGTTCAGTTGCGGGAAGCAATGAGTTAAATGTGGGATAGACATGGTGGATATCTTCTTGAGTGGGTGATAATGGCATTGATGAGATTTCGGTTCTTTGTTCTATTTTTGCAATGAAAAATCATGCAAGGTCATAAGCATTGAGGTCAGTGTAAGGAAAAGTCCCAGCAGTACGGAGAAGGGAGTTGAATGTGCCGAACAGGGGTTTTGGGACTGAGTGTGTAGAAGGGGAATATAATATACTTGCATGGCTAGAAAGAGGCAGATGTAGGACTGGAGCATAAATTTATAGTGAGGAAAGTCCAAGGTGAAGCAGGTCTTTCTGTCTCCAAAATATGGATAAATATTGGTTAATCAGAATATTGGAACCATCTGATGATCCTAAATCACTGACTTGCCAAGATACATCTGAATAATAAATTACAAAGCTAAGTCATAAAATCTTTTAAACAAGCTAGTTTGAATTCCAAAACATTTCTGATATTTCCAAGATATCGTCCGGAGTAAATTTTTTGGTTCTTGCTCATGTCTACATAGCAAAGCTAATGGAATTTTAAGGTCAAAGCCCATAGCAAATACATTCACCACATTAGAAGAACAGCATCGCTATGTGAGTTGCAGCAAGCACAGATTCTCATCAACACTGTTGCACATGTACAGCTCAACTTCCACAAGAAAGCACAGACTTGACAGGAACACTGCCATCATCACATCTGTGCTATCCATACCCTGTACCATATCAGCTATATTTGGAGGATTAGTTGACTACCCTGGACTTAATTTACCTTCTAAACCAAGTAGTGTACTTGGGTAAAGTACAGTCGTGTCACCAAGAACCATTTCACTATACTAAAAATAGCTTTGGAATGTGTATATGTTAATAAAGTAACTCATGAACACCCCCCCCCCCCAACAGGAGCATCCTCTTCCCTAGAACTTTACATACAGCCAGCGCTGGATGCAAGTACCTTTATCCTTCGATTTAGAATTTAAATTTGTAAGTGCAGTTAATGATGCTTACTTAACCCCTTTAATACCAAGTACTTTTCCATAACGTCACTGGCAGCACCCAGTGGTTTATGGAAAATGACTTCATTACCCACACATTAAATTTTATATAGAGATGTCGGTGTTCGTTCACGGTCTGCAAGACATCTTTTCAGCTTGAGCCTTTTATGGTTCTGAGGAGGAAAAAAACGGATCTCAAAGCTTTTCAAATAATGTCAATACATGAGCTTCGGTGTTGACATTTCAGGTGTGTGTTCTGGAGCATATTTGCACAAATATCACTTGCAATAAATAAGTTTCCTTTGCCTTGCTCCAGAATAGCCCACATCATGCATACTCAGTATCCAGACACCAGCAGGTGCTTTTGAAGATTGTAAACAATTTAATTTGCCCCTACAGTTTTAATTGTAGGGGTCAACACAATTCAATAGAGAATTGTATGGGAAAAAGGATTAATTTATTGTTCAATTTGGATTTAATAAATATTTTCCATATCCTATGAGAAATAAAGAATATGCGTTCATAAACAATAACACAAATGGGAGTTTCTCGTAAATAATTAAATGTGTAAATAGGATTATGGTAAGCGCCAATACCACGGTCCATCACCAAAAAACCCCAAAAGCTGAAACAAAAATAGTGGTTTCCCCTTAGACCAATATATTGAAAAATGAACGTATCTGATCAGCGTGAAATTAAAATCGCTATTCAGGGTTATGGTGTCTCCCACAAATTTCAGCCCACATTTGGGTATATACAAGAAGCAAAAGAAACATAATAGTGCAGTATATCTTTAAACGTTTTGACCAGTTATTAGTGGTGTATGATGCTCTATGCGGTTATTAAATAAAATATGGCATAGAATACAAGGGGTCAGAGCTGTGCACATACATGGTTCCTATGGTCCTCACTCTGAAAAGTCATGTGACTCAGTAAAGGTGGGTGCAAGCATTCACATCTTCAGGAGTGAATACTAAAATAAATTTCCTTAGCAGTAAAATTACCAATTCTCTACCATAAGATCCTTAATACAATAGTAATTTCTTAACCAAAATGCACTCTTACAGTGTGTAAAAGCAATGTCTAAAAACCCCAAAATATTATTACAGCAACAAATTGACAGGACATGTGAATAGAAAATCCAGTTCAATACAGGATAATAACAGATAAAATCCAGGATGTTCCATTCACAAAAGAGAAAATATAAAATGTAAAGGATGCCAAATAGTATACATCAACCATGGATCTTGAACGCTCCAAAATATGTTCCTTCCGGTGCAGGGTCCACTAGGTCTGGGAATGTTACTTGGATCAATAGTTGTTCACCAGCATTCAATTTAAATACACCACCTAGATACACAGAATAGAAGTGGTAAATGGAAACATTTCCCCAAACATCAGTGTTTCCCCCTTTCATAAGGGTATTCCTCTTTCCTTGTTTGTTTACTTTGTGGATGTACATCATAAGCTGCAGAGGCTTTTCCTGAGATGCTGTTACCGATGTTGACATGGTTCTGTGACGTCTAAAACAAAGATTTGCATAAACAAAGTAAAATCCATCTCGTAAAACTGTTAGTTTTCCATCACTGTATTTCATATTATGCAGTTGTGCCCATCCTTGATAGGTGTTCCAGGATGGAAGGTCCACGATCGACTCATCTGAAAAGGTAAAGGAAAATGCAAAAAGGATTTAATACATAAATATTTAACCCACAGATGTCAAACGCTAGAATTTCAGATACTGATAGAAATAAAAGGAGTCGTAGTGCAACAATATCTGGAGGGGATGGGGCAGCAGAGTTTGACATCTCTGCCTTAATTTAAGGACCAAGGTTTTTTTATTAACCTTTGGTATGCTGTAAGGATCAGAGCAATTTGGCCATTTTTACCATGTACAAATTCACATTTAATTTTCTAAATTTAAAAGTCTGTAAAGAACAGATACCATTTTTTTTATTTATGTTCTACTAGCTTTTGCCCGCGTGGAGTTTGGGATTTGTTAAAATGGTTTTTAAAAGAACCATGAGTTTTTGTTCAAAATATAATTTACTGGTTGATGTCTTAAAGTAATAAATGTTTATTGCAGACATTCGTCAGGGCGTATTGGCTACAAAGTTGTTTTCATATGCATCCATGAATTTGTGTTGTAAATACAAACCGACAAGAAAAAAAGTTTTTGGCATCTGGAACATAAAACCTATTTGAGTACTTCTTTATAAACTACATTAGTTTCAGGTTCACATTTCAGGTGCTCGGATCAGAGAGTTAGTTTATTATTTTTCAAGGACATTGTAAGTGCCAAATTTCACATCTGTAACATCTTTGGTTTTTGAAATATAGGTATACTGAAAGTGTTCACACCCCTTTACTGAATTTTCAGAAAACGGTCATTTATTTTTTTTCCCCCCACGAACATTGTAGATACCTAATTTCACACTTGTAACATCTTTGGTTTTTGAAATAAAAGTATTCAACCCACCTTTTTGCCCACCAATGGATTTTCAGAAAATGGTAAAATGTATTTGTTTTTCAAGACAAATCTAAATACCAATTTTCACATCTGTAATATTGTTTTTTGAGATATATGTATACTGATAAAAATATTCACCCCCCTTAACTGAATTTTCAGAAAATGGTAACACATTTTTGTTTTCCACGAACATTGTAAATACCTAATTTCACACCTGTAACAGCTTTGGTTTTTGAAATATAAGTACTGATAAAAGTATTCAAACCCCCCTTTTTAAATACTCTTTCTGGCACTGGGAGCGCCAATTTAACCCTTCACTGCTAAGCCATTTCACCCGTGTGGGGAGTTAAACACTTGTATTAACGAAAATTCATTTTTCAGTTTTAGCTAGACATGTGAACAATAGTGCTGCATTAATTAAACTTAAAAAAGTTTAAATTTAACCCTAAAGGCCTTTCCAATGATACCAAACATGACCCTCTAGCTCCATAGGGAAATCCCTGTGCATGTAGGGGGGTCAATTCCCTAACTGAGGTCATTGCACCCATGCGTCCAGGGCCGGCGCTAATGTAAGGCGGCACAGGCGGCCGCCTTACTGTCCTGGCCTGCTGCCAGTTTGAGGGGCGGAAAAATCAGATTTTCTGACAGCCCAGCGATGATGTCCTGATGGGCCCAGCGATGCACTGTCATACCCCGGCGGTGCTGCAGTGTGTGTGCCTGTCTCAGTCCCATCCCACGTTCTTAACACGCGCAGGCACACTGTAATTTGGCGCCGCCCCCACACGTGATCCACATAGCCCAGGCAAACAACTGCAGGAGGAGCCACCAGCCCGCGTGCTTTCACTCTGCTGCGATGGAGGACCGAGGCAGAGAGGAGATTTATTACCAGGTGTGAATAAACTAATGGGAGGGGGGTGTAGATTAATATACTGGGGGGGCTTTAAATTGCTGCACTGGGTCTGGGGCTGTAAATGGATATACTGGGGTGGGAGGCAGTAAGTAAATATACTGGGGGCTGTAAATAGATATACTGGGTCTGGGGGCTTTAAATTGATATACTGGGGGGCTGTAAATGGATATACTGGTCTGGAGGCTGTAAATGGATATACTGGTCTGGAGGCTGTAAATGGATATACTGGGGGGGCTGTAAATTGATATACTGGGTCTGGGGGCTGTAAATAGATTTACTGGGGGGCTGTAAATAGATATACTGGGGGGCTGTAAATTGATATACTGGGTCTGGGGCCTGTAAATTGATATACTGGGGTGTAAATTGCTATGCTGGGGGCGTAAAATCATGTACCGGGGTCTGGGGGTGTAAAATGATATGCAGGGGGTTTGAATAAACTGATATTGGTACATTACCGTTTTTTATTGCTGTGGAGCTCTGTTATACACTCACACTGCACATTACTATGAGTGTTATTGCTGTGGAGCTCTGTGATACGCTTTTACACACTGCACATTACTGGAAGGTTTATTGAAGTGAGCTCTGTAATTTGCATTGTGTATAAGTACATCAATAAGGTAGACGTATCTTATAAACCTGAATTGCTCCTGGTGAGGGTATAAATAAAACCCACCAGTTTCTCTCATGGCTGAGAAGCCGCATGAGGACATGTGGTTGCTTAGAAAGCAGCTTTTGGTTTCATTAGGAAGGACTAGCCTGACCCAGAGGTGTAGTGATGTGGCAGAAGAGCTTACACTTTAATGACCATTCAAATAAACCAAAACCTCTGTTTTGCTCAACATGGAGCTACAGGGGTGAGCAGGGCTGGACTGGGACAGAAAATCAGCCCTGGATGTCATCCAGACCGGCCCAATTTAATTATGCAAATACGCACAAAAATAGTATATAATCCAACTGGATCGCTCTACAGATACTGGAGTTGCTGCAGAGCGATTGGGTAAAGCACCGCAGTGGCACTGAGGTCAAGTGTGCACCATGCCTTAAGGTGAGGCGGATGCGCATAGGGTCTCACCGGCACGGTGGCCGCAATATGAGACTGCGTCTGTTTTGCAGTGAGGAAGTTCTCACCTCACCCATTAAGGGCAGCGCGAGCCACGCGGTGAACCAGCATTCACACTGGCCCACAGAGCCATCGGCCCACCGGGAATCTCCCTGTAGTCCCTATGGCCAGTACATGCCTGGGGGTGAGCGCAAATGACAACTTATTTTCTTGGTATGTTTTAGAGATTATTATGCATCTCAATGCTGATTGACATGGCCTTGACCATGACCTTCGCCTGAGTAGACAAAAATGCTTGCACCGGCCCTGCATGCGTCAGTAGGCAGGGGAGGTCCCAGAGGCTTGGCCAACATCCATGATGTCAGCTACCTCCAGGAGAAGTCCACGATCCGGTGCTGGATCGCAACAGGCACTCTCCCGGGTCTGCCGCCTGAAACTGATGTCTTTGCGTGCGGAGACGCTACATTAGAACCAGCTGTGGAATAGTTCCAAGTTTTTTTCTTAAATTAATAAAAGGCGCTTAAGCCATCAGGTCCTCCTCTCTTCTGACCTTACTTCTGTCCCTGGCTGTGCTCCAAGGCCTATAGGTTATCAATGAAGGAATATTCAAAAGAAATTCCTAGTTAGAGGAAGATTTTGTGAATTAAAATTAGATTTCAATGACTACCAACATGTGTGCCCCTTGCACACATAGATGACTTGAAAAACACACAAAATAAACTAAATTTAAAACTAATTATTCAATTTCTACCTTCAGTGAAACAAAATGATCATTTATACCTGGCACTCAGTATAGGAGTTGGGAGACACCAACACTCCTTATAAAGTAGAAAAAAACCAAACGCATTCTTATTTTGCATTACAATACAGAATACAGGGAGACCTCTGGGGTTACTCACTGCTGTAAAGGGATAAAGGTAGCACCAGTTTCTAAATCCCTGTCTGATACAAAGTTACTGTGCTTTTTGTAGGCATGTATTATGTCCTACAATTTCCTTCACTTCAACTGTATGACAAGCTGTAAGCCTGAACAATTAAAAGTTAACTTTTCCAACAATCAGCATTTAATACGTTGGCGATATCAGTACGAAACTGAAGGAAAATGTGTGGGGGGGGGGGAACAAGAATTTTGAAATAATGAACAAAAACATGAGAAATAGTTGAGCATGGCCATTAGACAAGTGGTTGTGGGGTCAGTATTTGTTTAGGAATGAAACTGCAACCCAGCATGCAAAATTATATATTTACACATGACTACATAAAAAACCCCATCCATCTCTGGCACAACATCCTACGGTTTGGTTAAAATCCTGTAATAAATTTAGCGCAGTGTACTCAAAGACCTTATGACTGGGTGGTCAAGTATGATTTCTCAAGTGGTTTGAATTGTTAAAATGTAAAGGGTAGGAGGTGGAAAATACAGCCATAACGTGCAAGTTAACATTTGCAAATGCATTTTTTTTTTAAATGCTTTCAATACAACATTACAGGCATATCATTAGGAGCAATACCCCAATGCTTTTTGCAAATTTTACAACAAAAGTGAATTGAATGCAGAGTGCTATCTGGGGTTACAGGTTAATAGGACGCAGTGACTGGGATTTAGATACTTTGTTATATTATCTATAGACAGAACAAGAGATGCACACAAAAAAAAAAAAAAAATATTCCATGCAGGCTCTACAAGATTACCAGGAATAGAATTCTCTTCATAAGATGGAAAATTAGTGAAAAAAAAAAAACCTTGCTTTTATTCTAATGCATATGGAATCAATACCCCCCCACTGTTATGAGGTCAGTGCGCGCATTGTTTCAGTTTTTAAATCTGAACACCGCTGAATAGATTTTGAAGGTGCTTTGCCGTACTAATGTGATTTACAAGGGTCACATTTTTCCCCAGTGCATTGCAACAAGGGTGTAGGTTTCCCAGAGCTCTGAGCGTTACAACCAGTACACTTTTAAGAGGCTTGAGCCACCTAGATAGTCCAAGACTTGAACAGTGAGTTGGTAGTGGTACCCCAAACCGACAGATCCAGTTGTTCATTGGCCCTACTGCTTCAGGTGACCCAGGCATACGGCCTTTGCCCAGTGGAGGTGCAGACTGCATTGCCTCTCCAACGGACCGCCTGCGAGTGGGGCATGTAGGCTGAAGGGACCAACTGGTAATAGAGAAGGGCCTGCCGACTCTTCCACAGGAATGTGAAAGATTTAGCCTTCTTGCAAGACCGGTACAGAGTAGAAGGGGCAACATATACATTTTAATAAGTGGCACAGGGAGGCATAATGAAATGTAGGGTCTAATGAAGGACCTGGGGTCATAACGGTGTATTAATAAATTAAATGATGCTGGCCCCGTGGGTGGGTGACAAAGGTTGAAGAGATGGAGACACGGTTTTGACCAAAGTTATGGTATGTAGAGTTCCAAACTGTCAATTGTCTTAAGTGAACTTGTTTTAGTTAAGTGAAATTATCCTTCTGTTCATAGAGCAAATTCATGTACCTATATTGGCATTAATACAAATACACCTGCACGTATAACAGTCTTCATTTCCCAGTGCTCACACCTCCCTTAATTAAAATTCAAAGTGAAATTTAACTGCATTTTAGATCCTTTGATGCATAAGACTGGTCTCTCTTCCTCATAAATCCCCACGGACACTGAGGTTTACAGTATCTATTACTGTGATAACAATAGATACATGTGGAGAGTAATTTTTTCCCCTCTAAAGACTTCTCTTTACTCACCTGTCCATGGCATATATTTTCATATTGATTGACTTCTAAGCAGCCTGTCACTTATCCCTTCTGTTATAGGATCCTCGATTCATTGCATAGTTTGGCCTGATAATGCCGCTATTTACATCACGGTAGATGGTTTGGTTCACAGATGGCGGTTCGCCTCTACGGGGTCTTACTCCCTATGCACTTCAGGGCCAACAACTCTCAGAGACCGAGTAGTTTAGGAGATATTACTGTATTGATTTACCTCCCTTGTTGATTTGGGCGGCTCATAAACCAGTTCTTAGGGGCCATTTTTTACAAAGGAGAGCCAGAGCTAAGAAGGCAAGGGAGCGGGCTCGGGGGGGGGGGTCCTTCATGAAGGAGATCAGATCCTTGGAGACAGACCATAAGCTAAAGGGGGACAGGTAAATGCTAGACGATCTGACTGACAGACTGAGTTGCGGGACCTTTTGAAGGTGGAGGCAATTCAGACACTGGAGGACAAATCACAAGTACTTCCACTGAACTGAACGGCTACGCTATGGGGGGCGGGGGGTGAGGAACTGCTACGCTATGGGGGGGGTGATGAACTGCTAAGTCATGACTTTATTTTGTAGAGCTACAGCAAGTGATACTATGGATCAATCTCATAAGGAGTACTAATTCAACTACAATCTTTGCTATAATAATTCCCTAATACTGAGTTTCTAATTGAGAATTCTAACCTAACCGGGAATATTATATGCTACAATTTACCAAGGGCAGGCAACAAGTTTTTGCACCTATACTTTTTTATTAATTATTTTGTACCAGTGTTAAGTCTAATAAAATTTATGATTAGCTGCAATGGCTGTTGCAGCAGAGCGATGACTATCTGTAAATCTGAAGTGGGCACATTGGATTCCTCCAATTCACTGTTGGGTCCAAGTTGTTTTTCTTCAGAATTTCAAAAAGATTATTTTAATCAGTTCAGAAATAACTTGTTTAGCACAACAATTTACATGTGGGTTTTGCGTTGTAGGGTGGGGTTTGTATGGGTGTGGCCTGTGGGTGCAGCACCCAGGGGCCCCATTAGTTGTCAGTCCGCCCCTGTACAAACATCAGAATTTCAGTTCCGCTGTCTTGGTAAGGCCCGTGTCAGACGAGCACTTTGTTCACGTCAGCGTTGCCGCACATTTTATGGTAGCATACAGTTATGATCAATAGAGACCCACACACGAAGTACATCACACAGAAGTGCGGACGTACAACGGACGTGGCAAACAGACGCAAGTTAGGCAAGAACGTAAAACCGCTAGAACAGACATGTGGAGTGCATCACGTCCGCATAGTTTTGTGTGTGAGTGATGGAACGTAGTCAGATGGACTGCATTTTTGACGGACAAAATGATTTTTCATATTAATTTTATTTCCCATCAGTCAAAAAAAGTCAGTCACAAACGGACCGTGTGGCTACTACCTTGTAGTCAGTCAGAAAGTACGTCCGCTGTGCACAGACGCACAGTCCGCCAAGAACGCGTTCCTCTGACCCTAGCCTAAAAGGCTCAGTGAAGCCGAACCAGATGCTATAGCATGTAAATTTGTAATAAAGGTGAAACCAGGAATGTTAATGGAGACACATGTTTGTCAGGTCTGTCTGAAGGAGGATTATAATATTGCCCACTCCATTTGACTCCTAATTTAATATATTATTTTCTCATACAGGAGACAGTGTGTGAGCGAGTCTCATGGTGCTAGGACAAACTATGTTACAAGCAGATAGTAAATAAAGTAATGCGTCTCATGCCAAAGTATTATTGGTGCCTTGGCAGGTTTATTCCTGGACGGTATTCCTAGCATCACAAGGAGATGAACAAGAAGCAGGAATCTGTCAAAGTAGAAAAAGACCTGAAGGGCAGTTCTTAGAGAATGCAGCACCTTGTAGCCGAATAGAAGATGTTAGCAGTGACAAGATACTGAAAAACAGAGTTTTCCGAATTGTGAGTTGAAATACTGACACAAAGTGTACACAAGACCAATCTGAGCCCACATTGATGTGACTCAGGAAAGGAGACACACTGCCCAGACAACCCGATATGGTGATGGTTGTGACAGTACCTAGTGACCATAAAGTAAAGGAATATAAGAAGGGTTGCAAGAGAAGCTAGAAAAAACATGGAACATAAAGGCAGTGAGACCCATTTGTGATAAAGCCCTTGTGGTGCCTGCCAAGATTGGGGAGTTGTCAAAGTCCCAGGTGAGACATCTGAGATCTGTTGGAAAGTCATAGTTCTAGGAACAGGAAATAGACTATGCAGAAACCTCAGAATCACAGGATCAGCAAATTGGGTAAGAACGTCAAACTAACACCCAGGTGGTGAAAGAGCAATCTATATAAATTTAAGCAATTATCAAAACTTACTTGTTGGGATATCAGCAATGGTAAGATGTGCTAGCTCTGGAAATGCATGATGATTGTTGTTCTGCATTGTGTGCAATATGTCATTCACAGCTGAAAAAAATGTAAAAGAAAAAAAAGGCAAAATTCAGAGTAGGTATCAAATAGGTTTATATTAGGACACATAAAAATGTGATTGTTAACTTACGGTTGCCTACACGAACTCGTCTTTCTGGTGCCACCACTTTTTCTGCCTTGAAATACATATAAAAATATATCAAAGCACAAAACCTGATCTTTGAAAATGAATATATTGTTGATTTCTAATACAGAGCCTTCATACCAACATCGATAGTAGTGGAATAAGAATGGTCCAAATTTCAGGGAATTCCATAACACTTTGTTTTTATATATACATAAAACAAATCAATGGGGAAAAAAAGAAAAAAGAAAAAAAAACACAAAGTAAAGCCTTAAAAATGTAAAAGATTCATGTAAAATAGCAGGGGGATAAGAGACTTGTGCCATGCTTTGTGCCAACAGCTCAAGCCATTAATTTAATAGCTTGAGTCACTAATCCAACCAAGCCACAAGCATTGCGCGGTCCATTCCTTGCCTGCAGATCGGTTGTGATTGTTTACTGTGAATTAAGGGAATGGATACTTTGAATAGCAGCTGCAAATTTGGGTCTCCTAGGAGAAAAACTAGCTGTTCTAATGTAGAATGTTCCTTTCATCTACAAAAGAATAACAGTACTCTGAATAAGATGTGCAATTTTGCAAGAGCAGAATCCCAAACATTGAAAAATAAGCTAAATTATTTTGTTCTTATTGTGACTAGAAGGCTGGATAAAATCTATTTTTGAAGCTGTCAAATATCATTTCTTTAAAGAGTAATGTAAAAATGTATTATAAAAAGCAATGAATGATTGAACGTGCAGAAGAGGTTCTCCATTATGAAATGTGCATCACAAGCTCAGAATTTAATTTTCTGCTCTGTATTGTGTGGTAATAATTATTGCAGACAAGAGCTTGCCCAATAAATGTTTTTGTTTTTAGGACAGGATTAATCTTTCTAAAAAAATTTTTTAGCACTAGTAGGGCTGAAACCACTAATCGATTAATCGACAACTAAATCGATAATGAAAATAGTCGTCAACTACTCTATCGATTAAGTGATTAATTGTATTTCTGTAACTGTAACACTTCAATGTTCTTGAACCCAGGACATACTTGAAACCGTGAGAAATCTCAATGTATCCTTCCTGGTAAAATCCTTTATAAATTTGTTTACAGCACACACTGTTTAGAGTCAGACTGAGTTAAACGTTATAACCTCTAACTCTGCTTCGGAGCTGATTGCAGGAGACGGGCCGCTGCTTTACTCTGTATGATTTAGTGCAGGGGTTATGCCAGACATAACCAATTTGGTATTGTTGAGTTTACAACTCGAGCAGCGCTAGAATACAAACCCTGGGATACGGGCGCTGTAACGCTGGTGTTTTAGACCAGAAGCTGGAGTTCTGTGCCACCACCTCTTTGGTCTGGAGCTGCCATGCTCTTTTGGTCTGGTCCCTTCCCATAAACTCCCTCCCACACTCAGGTCTGGTCTTTTGTCCAAACCCACTCCCTCTCACACTCGGATCAAGTCCCTTGCCCAAACTCACTCCAACCCTCCTCCCGCTCAGTTTGTTCATAAGATTATTGTAAAGGGGCACTATGCACCCTGACCGCCTTAGCTTATTAAAGTGGTCAGGCTGCGTGGAGTTCTCACCCTGCTTTTTTACTGACATTATGTTCATCTCAGCGCTTGTAGCAGCGTTTGTTTGGGGAGAAAGCAGATATGGGCTTAAGCTGCCTACACCGCATCAATCCATCACTGTGACCAGGTGCTTGTGTACGAAAAGTATGCAATTTGCAATATACATTGCGCAAATTGTTATGAAATGGAGGGGGCAGGGTTTGATTTTTATTAAAAAAATTAGCTTACTTTTAAGGAATAATTTTTTTGTCCAATGAATCGAAAAAAAAAAAAAATCGGCCAACTAATCGATTATGCAAATAATCGTTGGAGTTAGCTCTGGAAAGTAGCTATTAAATCCGCAGGTCTTTCATTCAGTACTGGTTGGTTTAATTGCAAAAGTAAAATGTGACTTCACTAACTGGGAATATACCAAACAATGGGCTCAATAACAAAATCTCATTGATTTCTGGCTCAAATTCTGAATTTTATTAAAGTTATAGTGGCATTTCAATTACTATTAAATTGGGCCAAATTATTGGCACTTGCACCTGTACTATTTAAAGGAAATTTCAACTTCTTGATTCAATTTACTAGTAAACTAATTATAATGTAGAGATGCAAGTTGTTGATATGGGTCTCTTCAGGCAGGGAAAAGGAAAAAAATCACATTGAAATGCTCAAATTTTAATATTGTTTAGTAGTCAAAACCAGAACTGAAAAAGAACCCTAAAGTTACAAAAATTTTAAAAATTCTAATCTTAAAAATAACATTTGCCCTATTACTAAGAGTCCTGAACACCAGGGGATACTTTTAGTCTTAGAGTTATTTTGTTTTAGGGTTACAGCCAGGGATTAAAGACTATTTCGGGCAGAAGATGCACCCGATTTTGATCCAAAAAGGGGTCTTTGAAATCCGAGTGTTCCTGAATCTATTTTCAGATTTGAAATATTGATCTAACAGTTTAAACTCAACATTTTAAAAATTATAAAAGGCCAGTGTAATTACATCAAGCCCAATGCACCTATAATTCATATTCCAAAGTCTTGTTTTGAGTTTATGGGAGACACACACACAGCACACACACCTTAGCAGCCAACTCAAATTTAAACTTTATTGACCTCACGTGATCAAGTACAGTGAAGAAAATTCAAATGGAAATTCCATTATTGCCAATACCTTTTCCACGGTCACACTAATTAGCTGCTCCACAGCTTCACATTCTTGTAATTTATCGTCATTGGTGCCCTTTGAATTTAATGGATCTCTTGTTTTCATTATAGCTCTCCAGCACTGGAGTTCTTTGTCAGATAGTCGGGTGGCATCCATCTGAAAGAAAATAAAAAAATAAAGTTGAAAAAAAGTTAAACTGGGATGATTAAATAAAAAAAATAAAAGGAAACTTCATTAATTCAATTTTTTTTTAAATTTTGAGGTAACGATAAAGGTCTATTTAACCCCATTTAGTTTATTGGTGGCTGATGGGTAAACAATGGGTCACATTTTGCAGAAAATCAATGCCCAAACAATATATTCCCTGGCACTGGAGTAGGGCTGTGCAATATGGACAAAATAATCATTGCAATTAGCACATGGATATACTGTCCCGGCTCGCACATGGATATACTGCCCCGGCTCGCACATGGATATACTGCCCCGCGTGTTCGGCTCCCTGTGAGCTTCCGGCGGCATGGAGCTTGGGCACTCGCCTGGGGGAACCACGTGATGAGCTGTGAGAACGCAGCTGTACACGTGGTTCCCCTGCGAGTGCCCAAAGCTCCATGCCGCCGTGTCAGGATCCCCATC
This sequence comes from Leptobrachium leishanense, assembly GCA_009667805.1. NCBI lineage: Eukaryota > Metazoa > Chordata > Amphibia > Anura > Megophryidae > Leptobrachium > Leptobrachium leishanense. Next base: position 342,331,653 of record CM019064.1, on the reverse strand, counting down.
GCTGACCACCCCAGGATCACATTCCTTGCTCAGGCAGCACATGTAAAGTGCTGCCCCCGTTCCAATCCAGCAAGGAGAGGGGTTAAACAGTAAAAGCACAAGCACCACACACACACCACACCCTCCTGCTTGCAAATAAAGAGTCACTCCCACCATTCTACCATGGCTTCGCATTGCAAGTCTATCCTGCAAACATAGCTGAACTATTGCTAAAGACTGTATCAGACCCCTGCTTGCTTCAACGACTATCCTGCTGTACCAGTCCCTCGACCTAGGATCGCCTGCTGACAATTCTCCTGGATAACCCCCATTGTACCACGCCTCGGATCACATAACATCAGCCTAACCAAGGTACCTTCAGAGCATCCCTGCATCCTGGGCTTAGACTCCCTGAACCTGCGGTGCCACCCCAGTGCCATTCCTGACAGAATGCAAAGCCCTACAACTAAGCCCGCGGGGATACTACAAGCCCTGGACCGTATGGACTATCAGCTGTGTGGGGTGTTGGAGGAATTATGGGAACTGAAGGACTCCCTCAAAAACTGCAATAAGGTGTGTGTTCCTCCTGTGAAAAAGATCAAAGGCCCACTAACTCCTGAGGAGCGATTCAGAAGACAGACCCAGAATCTCTGCTGGTACTGTGCCTCTTCGAATCACTGGGTCTCTGAATGCCCAGAAAGGCCCATCAGACAGCAAATCTCGGTGGCAAGCCCTTCCAGGGAACCCCAGCCCAAGCGTGGAACTAGAGGGACTCCTGCTTCCAAGGCAGAACCCCAGCCCAAGCATGTAACTAGAAGGGCTCCTGCTCCCAAGGTGGAACCCCAGCCCAAGAATGGAACTAGAGGGGCTCATGCTCCCAAGGCTAAACCCTGGCCCAAGCATGAGAACAGAAGTAATCCAGTTCCCAAAGATGAATCCTGATCCAAGTCTAGACCCAGAGGAGATCTGCCCTCTTTACTTGCTAAACCTGGGAGCATAGAATTTCAAGCTGCCAGGTGTAGAGAGGAGGAAGACCCTGTCACCCCTGTGGAAATGGAGGTCACCACAGAGCGACCTGGAAATCCCCATCGACATCGCCAGCACCATACCCTGGGCAGTGACACCTACAACCTCCAAACCTTGTATCATGACATGTGTTCCTTCCACCCCGGAACCTGCATGCATGAAAACTACTGCTTCAACCACAGGTGCTCCAGATCCAGGTCCTCCCAGTCATGTATATGCCTCTAATGGAACCAGGGTTTGCAGAGAGGACCTAAAAGCATTAATGATTAGGAAAGCTGCAAAACAAATTGTGGACTCTTCACATATTGACTGCAACTCCCATCACCCTTGCAGACTGTTGCATCTCCTCCCCTGCTCCAGTCCTCGGACAGTCTGCAAGAAGAGAGCCAGCTATGCCCACTTCTGCCAGGAAGTACCACATGCCTTGGGAAGACCTACCACCGCCTTCACCGTGTCTCGACAGGACTCTGAGTCTGACGGCGAGTGGGAGTCCCTGGAGTCACAGTGAGGGGTTGGCAGCCCAAGACCTTCTGTGCCTTCCAACGAATCTGCTACAGACAGCACGGTGCTCCCGAGGGTCTCCTTGTGGCTATGCCAGGTATATTGGCACTACCGCTTCATATCCCGCTACCTACCCAAGCGGTACCACTCCTTTCAAAACATACAGAGTACACTGTTTCTTCCAATGGTTTTGTGGTCGAAAAAGCCAACATTGGCACCTATGAGAGGACATTGGTGAATAAAAGAAAGATCAAGTCTCCAAGGATCTCTGCTGACCCCAGCCGGGCTGACATGAAGAAAGATCAACTCCTTGACCTTGTACTACCAGCCGCGATCACCAGAAGTGCCATATATACCACGGTGAACACCCCGCTGCAGCAAGATTCTCTGGATCCCTATGTTGCTCCCACAGACAATGCTGGCCTGCAGTGGCGTAACTAGAAACCTGAGGGCCCCGGTGCAAGAATCCATGAAGGGCCCCCCCAACCCCCCCAAAAAAGATCCATATTTTTACCTTTTTTTTTCCTGCAATATAAAAAAGATAGTATTGCCCCCAGACAGCACATGGAGATACTGCCCCAGCACATGGAGATACTGCCCCAGCACATGGAGATACTGCCCCAGCACATGGAGATACTGCCCCAGCACATGGAGATACTGCCCCAGCACATGGAGATACTGCCCCAGCACATGGAGATACTGCCCCAGCACATGGAGATACTGCCCCAGCACATGGAGATACTGCCCCAGCACATGGAGATACTGCCCCAGCACATGGAGATACTCACCTCCTCTGCTGCCGCCGTTGTTCCTCTGAGGTGAGCGGCCGCTGAAAGCATGCAGCCTGGCCGCTCACCGGAAATCACCTGACCAGCGCAGCTGAGTTCTCGCGAGATCTCGTGCGCTGGTCAGCTAGTTCCCATCCCACGCGAGCGGCCAAGCTGCAAGCCAGCGGGCCGCTCGCAGGGAGGGGAACAGCCAGCGGCGCTGCTCCCAGATTCTGGCGCTTTTTGCCAGAATCTGGCGGTGGCGCTGGGCCCCCCTCCAGTGGCGGAATGCCAGGGCCCGGTCGCAACTGCGACCGCTGCGACCCTGGTACTTCCGCCACTGCTGGCCTGGCTCCTTTCATGATAACTGAGGAAGTTGAACCTGAAGCCCACGCCGAGAGGCCTGCTGATGAACCCCAGTGCGCTTCCCTGCAGCCTGAGGAATCCATGTGCGCTTCCCTGCAGCCCGAGGAATCCATGTGCGCTTCCCTACCGCTTGATGAATCCAAGTGCGCTGCCCAGCCGCTTGAGGAATCCAAATCCATGCCTGCTTTCCCGAATGAAGAGGTACATGTCAAACCCACTTCAATGACAGCTTGTGTGGTTTTTGACAAGGCCCCAGAAATATCAGTGCTTACTTCTACTGTTGTTACCCTGGCAAGCAAGGTTGATTCCCTCTCCGACATCCTACAGAATCTCCAGAAAAACCCCGCTTTCCTGCTGAAACAACTGGCTAAAATAAGCGCCACTGCCGAAATGCCACCATCTGCTGCAGTTGTACCACCTACCTTTGATCCATCCTCAGAGACGGGGCTTGACTTTGATTTAAATGGTGAGTCACCGCTGCAGACTGCACAGTGTGACCAAGAAGGGGCATTCCTGGGCACTACCCTCACCACGTCTATGACATCCAGCAACGAGGAAGAGATACCCATCATGGAGGAGATTGGTCCAAGTGTGGCTCCGGTTCCTTCCTTGTGTGGAACCATCCTGGCCAAATCCTCCAAATCAAGGGCAAGGAGGCGTCAGAGAAAATCATCTCCAAGCTAATGCTGCCCCCTCTGCCCAGAATTCTGCCTGCTGCGGGGCGATCCTCCTCGCTTCCAACACCTACCAGAGTGGTCCTATACCTTGTGATGCACAGTCCAGAAACTCTAAAGATCAAGATTCTTATTGTGTGCAGGGGATCTTTTCCTATGTGTCTCCTGCAGCTGAACCCAGCCTACAAGCATATCTGGGCCGCACGGGGTTCGGCCTTGAGGGAGGGGCTATGTCAGGATCCCCATCGCTGACCACCCCAGGATCACATTCCTTGCTCAGGCAGCACATGTAAAGTTTTTTTTTTTGCGATTGCGATTAATTGCACAGCCCTACACTGGAGGAAGCAAATTTAACTGGTAACTATAATATGTCTTGGTCTTCCCCTCCACCTGTGTGGCTTTGGTCACCGACATCTCTGAAGATGACAGCTTTCACAGGTTAGGGCCTTCCAGAAAGACATTTCTGTCAGCATGCTATAGTACACATATGTAATTCATCAGGGGAAACGGCTTTCATCCGCCAAACCCACAATACCTCTCATTGCAGGTATAATGCATTCCAGCTCAGAGCCAATACCAGACCCCTGGGCTCAATGTGATGCAACCTGCAGCATAAAGCGGTCATGGGCTGTCAACCTCTGATGGCAGTTCTGCCCACCTCCTGACCTGTGTGAAAAACACATACCTCGGTCATTCAATGTCAACTCAACCAATGAAATCTTCATTTTGGAACTTTAGGTCATGGATTTGGTTAATTTTCCGGTACATCTGTACCTTACCATGAGAGGTTAAAAATATTGCTTTCCCAAATTTTTTTTGTCCACTCATTTGAGATAGAGTTTAATATTGCTGAAAAACACCAAAGTTCACTAGCCACCATAACCTCAAATGCCATTTAAGAGATACCTATGAAAGCTAGTCATGGGACACATGTCATTTTAAAGCTTATTATGGCTTTCATTTGATAACCATGACAAATTTAAAAATTTGCAAATTTGAAAAATGTAAATTAGATTTTTCTGAAAATGCAAAGTCAATTTTTTTTAAACAATTCTCACTCAAGGCTAGGGTCAGACGAACACATTCTGTGCATCCGTGCACAACAGACACACTTTGACAAGGTAGTAGCCACACGGTCCATTTTTGTGACTGAAGGGTATTTTTGACTGATGTAGATAGCAAATAGGGATGGGCGTTCGGTTCGATTCAAACATGAGTTTGAATCGAACACTGGCCATTCGCCAAACATTATGGGATGTTCGTTGTTTGTTCGACCGCAGACATTCCCTAATAAAAAATGCGTCCACAGGTCTAAATGTACCGGCGGCTGCTAGTACATTTAGGAGACCTGTGGCTGTGGCCCCCGTAACTCACCTGTCCTGCAGCTGTCCCGGCCTCCTGTTCCCCGGTCCGTCAGCTCCTCCGGTCTGTCTGGCCGCGGCTCCTCTGCCCCACATCTTCATGCTGAATGATCTGAAGGGGCAAAGTCCTACGCCTGACCTGGACTTTGCCCAATCAGGGCTCTAATTCAATATTGAGCCCTGATTGGGCAAAGTCCAGGTCAGGTGCAGGACTTTGCCCAATCACAGCTCAGCATGAAGAGGAGCTTTAACCAAGCTCTGATTGGTTAAAGTCTTGCACCAACTTTAACCAATCAGAGCTTGGTTAAAGCTCTGCCCCACGCCTCATCTTCATGCTGAGCTCTGATTGGGCAAAGTCCAGGTCAGGTGCAGGACTTTGCCCAATCAGGGCTCAATATTGAATTAGAGCCCTGAATGGGCAAAGTCCAGGTCAGGCGCAGGACTTTGCCCCATCAGATCATTCAGCATGAAGACGTGGGGCAGAGGAGCCGCAGCCAGACAGACCAGAGGTGCTGACGGACCGGTGAACAGGGGAGTTATGGGGGCCGCAGCCACAGGTCTCCTAAATGTACCGGCAGCCGCCGGTACATTTAGGAGAACTGTGAACACATTTTGCGTGTTCCGCCCCCATTGATTAATAGTGTTAGAGTTCGTATTCGAACATTTCGGCTGTTTGTTCGAATACGAACCGAACACAGGGGTGTTCGGCTCACTGATGGCAAATACAATTAACATGAAAAACCATTTTGTCTGTCAAAAATGCTGGACGTCAAAAATGCAGTCCATCTGACTACGTTCCATCACTCGCACACAAAGCTATGCGGACGTGGCACACTCTGCACGTCCGTTCTAGCGGTTTTATGTTCTTGCGTAACTTGCATCCGTTTGCTGCGTCCGTTCGCACTTCTGTGCGGACGTACTTCGTGTGTGGGTCTATATTGATCATAATTGTATGCTACCACAGATGTTAACACTGCGCTGGTCTGACCCGAGCCCAAGGTATACATGTCGTGTAGTCAGTATAAACGTCAAGGTTTGATTACACAAAAATTTTATTTATCTTGTTGGCATTGACACGGAATTAGAAAAATTTAAAAAAAATTCTATACCAAATGATAACCTTTTTCTTGGCTACATGTTGGATGCTTTTGTCATCTGTGGTGTTAGCTGGTATGTTCATCCTTAGCAAACTGGATCCAATTACTGCTACAGGGAGAGGTTTCCTGGCAGGGTGAGAACATCCAGTTTCCTAAGACAAGAGCATGAGGTTGCTGGTCCAGCTGGATGTAACACTAATAGCTTGACTTAATGTTCTACCGTATCCATAGAGCCGAGGGAACACATACCATCCATGATTTGTCATAGGCACATGCCACAAAAACGTTCATAAGACCAAATCTTAATCTTGAAGTTCGGGAGTGACTTTAATACAAACAGGATGCAGAATCTCAATTCTCAGAAGGAAATTCCTTTAAGTAGATAGTCTTCCATCTGACAAGGCTTCTCTTTTCCCAACTAAATTCTATATGAAGTGCATACTTTCATGTGTGGTTTGATTTCACCATTTAGTTACATCTAGTTACTTTCCTCAAGTCTTTACTAACCCAGTGCCCCCCTTTCTATAAAAGGGTTGCAACAATTTTTTGACCACTAAGGCTAGGGTCAGACGAACGCATTTTTCACATCTACCGTCGAAAAGTGCGTTGATGCGTCCGAACGCATTTTTTTTCACGGGAAGACGCGATAGCGGTCATACGATGTGCAATTTTGGCTGTGATTTTTTTACGGATCCAAACCAGGAAACTTTGGGTGTCTGGACGTTATGTTGAAGTTTGGCTACAAGACATACCTTTTTAGGCCCCCGGCACACGAGCGTTAACAGAGAGAGGAAGGAACGTCCGTGAAAGTGGGCGTTCCTTCCCCTCTCTGTACTCAGCGTACAAAGCGCGATCCTCCTATGGAGAGTCGCGCTTTGTATCCTGTCAGCGTCTGTTAAGTTTTTTGACGGGGAGGGCTTTTTCACATCCGGTGGATGGCTTTCCCCGTCAAAAACCCACGGACGCAGGGAAGTGCGGGTGCACATGAGCCAAAAATACGCTCGTGTGCCGGGGGCCTTAAGTGTGAATTTTTTGAAAATTTAAAAAAAAAAAAAAGTCAGTTTTTCTGAAAACTCAAAAGCAATTTTTTAAAATTGATTAGAATTTTTACAATTGTGTAATGTTTTATACGAAATGAAGATGCTATTCATAAGCTTTAAAATGATACATTTCCCACTTCTGCAGTTGTCATAGGCATCTCGTAAAAGGCATTTGAATTTATGGCGGCTAGGGAATTTTGTTTAGGTAAATTTTGAAAGTTCAATATCTCAAACGGGTTGGCAAAAAAAAAAAAAAATTAAAAGTACAAATGTACCAAAAATGAACCAAATCCATGATATGAAGGTTTGGTTTTAAGCATTGGTTGATTTGACATAGAAAGACCCACCTTGCGCTTCAAAACATGAAAGTGCAGCAATCACAGAAATGTCATAGGTTAGCAGAGATGTCAAGACAAAGTTACCCAGTGAAACAGAAACAAGGTAACAAAAAAAAAAAAAAAAAACCCTCAAAAAAGGTATTCCACCATCAGAACCTTTGAATAGACTTGCCAGGTAAATATTTGTTTTTTAATCAAGACACTGTCGATAGTTCGGGTATAATGAAAAAGATATGGAATTGCACAAATAAGTTAAATGCAGAGTTTATACTAGCTATGGACAGCATGGGTGTGAAAACTGTATGCAAACGCCAAGGTCTGTATTTATATACCTACAAAAAGGTTCAAAAACCTTAAGCTGATGACTTTGAGATAGAATCTAGTTAGACACACAATGTCATGACCCACTTCACTAGAATGCACTGCATGAGTCCAGCCATTGCCAAACAAATATTTTGTCATTCTCAGCAAAAGTGGTAAGTCACTTCAACATAGCTGTGGAGTCCAAAGGGTTAGTTACAGGTGATATGCAAAACCAGACTTGCAGTATGTTTGACCTTTGTTATAGAAGGCTTCTGGGGAGAAAATAGAGATGTGCATTAGGTTCAACATTCAGACAAAATTTTCCTGATTCATATTTCAGAAGTGCTTCCGAAATACAAATCTGTTCCGTCTGAAACGGAACGAAAAAAGGTATTAAAATAATTGATTTTGTTTCTACGGATGAATTCATTATACCGTTTCACTTAGGCCTTGGTGCTGAATCTGTAGGATTCAGCACCACAGGCCATGGACAGCACCATTGAGAGATTCGGGGGCTGGGAAACACCCCATAGAGAAGTAAATGGTTAATCTATTCAGAGAATGCCAAACAGCACTGAAAAACCCTGATTTTTTGGTGGTTCGTTCGACAGCTTTAAACAGGAGAATCCCTTAGGTTCCAATGTAAAAAAATATTCCATGTTTTTATTAAATATTTATGCTTTTCACTTGCAGCAAAAAAAGTCTCCATTCCTTAGGATTTTTTGGGCATTTTTCAGAGTTTTTTGTGACGTTGGGTGGAGTAGAAGTAACATCACTGCTCTGCGTGGAGAGAGCCTGTGGAGACATGGGTTCGATCCCGACGAGCACCTCTCCAGTAAGTGTCCTTGGGCAAGACACCTAACGGTACATACTTGCCACCCAGGACATATTTGAAAACGAGAGAAATCTCAATGTATCCTTCCCGGTAAAATCCTTTAAAAAAAAAAGGTTTTTGGATTACTAATTTATTTTAAAACGAGGCTTTGTCTTTGCCGATGGCAGCATTTATTTTTGCTTTCCTTCAGTCTGGTTGCATTTGGCAGGGGCTGTGGTGCTGAAACCTATTCAGAACCAAAGACCGCAACTATCCATGGTGCTGAAGCCTATTCAGTACCAAGGACAGCAGCTATTCTTGGTACTGAATAGGTTTCAGCAGCAAGGACAGCAGCCCTGCGGAGCTGCTATCCATCGTGCTGAATAGGTTTCAGCACCAAAGACGGGGGGGGGGTTTAGATATCGTTTTCTCACCCTAAATCTAAGTAATTATTGATTCATACGTTGCACACATTCTGAAATAACGAAATACGAATTGATTGTTAAAACTAATTACCAATAAAAACGAAACGAAGCAGCCTTTTTTTACGTAATTACTTAAAAAAAATAGCATGCATTTATAAAGTGGTTTTGTTTGTAATGCACAAGTAATACAGTTAAAGCTTATGTTAGCGGTAGTGTCCCTTCAATGATACCACTGATACTAAAAGCCTATGTAATATTTTGCTGTATACAATGAAAGTAAAAATGGACTAGGTTACTTTGATAGATTTATTTGGCAACGTTTTGGCTAAAGTGTATATAGCTGAATCATTTCTGTAGTTGTGTGGTCATAAAACTTTGCCTGGTCCAGTTCTTTCATTCTATGGATGTTTTAGAGAGGTGGTTCGGAATAGTGGTGGCCCCAATCTAGCTTTGCTTGATGGGAGTGCTGCTATGCACTGGAGGAATTATGTTCCTTTATAGAGATCATAAGGTTTTATGCCCAAGATTTGGATGCACAAACTTGGTCTTTCCAGATTTTTGTTTGGGACTATAATTTTCCATGAGGCTCAGATAATAAAATGAGTGGCTGAGCATCATGGGAGATTTAGTACCAAAACAGCCCTGGGTTCTGTGCAAAAAGTTTAAACCTATAGATTGTAGGTTCTGTGGTTTTAAGACGGTTTCTCAAGTACCTGCGCTGTAAATTGCAGTCAGTCAAGTCTTTCAGATACAAAGAAAATATGAAGTCGACATTTACAAAGCGTATTTACGGGGTCATTCCACTTGGTTTGGAAATACCATGTGTAAGTCACTCCTCCTGATGTGTCCATTTCATTGCACACATTGTTAATCCTCTACCCACTCCATCCACATCCGCCCTAGCAATATTTCTCATCCTGTCCCTTTCCTATGCAGCCCCCCTCAAAAACCCACTCAAACTATGCATTTATCACAACTTCTGCATCCGACAAAGTTTCCTTCAGAGTAACAACTTCAAAGTATGCTGCAGCTTGCAGTCATCCAACGCCCACCCTGATGTATTCTGATTCATTCCTTTCCAAAAGCCCCAACATGTATTTCAGACTTCCCAATATGTGACCCGTCAGGCATCCTGGTGAAGCACAATATAGTCCTGATTATTTTCCCACTAGACCAGGGCTGTCAAACTCCAGCCTCCCAGATGTTTCTGAACTACAGCCCCCATGATTTCCTGTCCATCTAATGAATTCAAAGAATTCTGGGAATTGTAGGCCATGAGTTTGACAGCCTTGCACTAGAGGCTAGACCGTCACTTTATAGTACACACTTCACTAATGATACATCAGATGCATAGCAGATGTGTGTGTAACAACCCCAAGTGCATATGGGCTCATTCATGTTCCTGCTTATTCAGATTTTGTATCCAACACTGTAATCTTTTGGCATTTATTTAAAGCTTATATTCCTGTCTTATACCTAAAGAAAGTCCAGAACAGGGATACCTTGGATTACGAGTAACTTGGTGTGCGAGTGTTTTGCATAACGAGCAACTCTTTACAAATTTTTGCCTTGGATTACAGCAACATCTTGCATTACGAGCAAAATATGTGTAGAGTGTGTGTGCATGGTGGGGGCAGATCTAATCACCAGCCACTCGTCTCCCATCAAGCATCTCTCGCTGACACCAACCACCAGGTACAGGAGAAAGTACAGTAAATTTGTATGTGCTAGAGGGATTAGGAGTGCTAGCCTCTGCTCTATTTGTGGCTACCATTTCAGTTTCCCCCTACTAGGTGAACAGATGAGGTGGCACTGGCAATCTGGCCCGGTCCTCTGTCCTGTGGACAGTACTGTGAGGTTTATTGCGGTGGAGCACTGTGATACCCTCCTACACACTGCACATTACTGTAAGTTTTATTGCTACAGAGCTCTGTAATATGCTCATAGACACTGCACATTATAGTAAGTTTTATTGCTATAAAGCTCTGTAATATGCTCATAGACACTGCACATTACTGTACAGTTGCTGTGGATTCATTTTTCCTTTACACTGTACAATATTTTGTTGTAATCATTTTCATATGAATAAGTGGTTGGGGAACCAATCGTCAGTGTTTCCATTATTTCTTATGAAGAAATTCGCTTTGGTTTAAGAGCGCTTTGGCTTACAAGCAAGCTTCTGGAACGAATTATGATCGTAATCCAAGGTATTACTGTACTTTGATTAAAATGTTGACCTTTGAGGCTATGAATGAAATTACATTTGTGAATGCATTTAATTATTTCAGATAGAGATCAATATATTCATAATGTTTGTAGGTCATAGGCATTCTTACACTGTCAGGGTTATGCAAAGAGGTGAAAACCAGGAGAATGACTGGAGAAGTGAAAATTCTAGGTCAAAATAGCTAAACTAGAAAAATTCTCCCATTTACCTCACTTTCCGAATTGGCCATTTGGTCTAGATTTCTCTGTTTTACACCTCTCTCTGAATAACCCCCTATAACTTTATACTAACACACATTCTTAATGGTGTGTGTGTAGAACAGCAGTTTAATATGATGAAAACGTTAAGGGTACATGATAAAATAGAGAAAACATTTAATTCATTTTTAATCTCATAGGAAATGGCTCTGAAAATATTGTTAGGCTCCGAAACTGAAAGTTCTCAGAATGGAGAGGAAGTCCTTTGTCACTTCTTCTCAGTAGTAAAAGTTACAATGTGTCAGAATTCCAAAACATGATGTTAAGCAATTCACAGAAATAAGCAGCAACTTGGAAAAAAAAAAAAATACATCCTGATTTACAAAATAAACAAACTTGTGTAGTTACTCAAGTCCTCGGCTATTGTTGAATCTCCTTAAAGCAGACAAAAAGTATGATATTGACAAGTTATTCACTGCTGTGTTTATCATTTCTAAAGCCCTGTTTAAGAGTATTGTTACTTTTTAAATGTGCAATGGCAGCTTAAAGGGACAAATAAAAAAGCAATAGAAACTGATCGATCTGACATTCCTTCACTATGAGTGATATTTAAAGGTTAGCTCAATCTTCAACCAAAAAAAGACTCTTCTATCTGGTGTATAGGGAGTACGGATATATGTGACGTTTATTAGCGTGTGTCCCATGCTTTTAAATAAACTGCACAGGATTTCCTTTGTAAGATTGCAGATAAAAAAAAAAGTGTCAAATAGAACTTTCCCTCAGCTGTAAGAGAATAAGGAAGTTGCCATAATTGGTGATGTCTGAGTGTGAGTGGATTTGTTTTCTGGTGAATCTTATATTCAGTTTACACTATATGGTAATGATCCAAAGTCAAGCTCTGAGAAATAGGTAAGTCTGGCAGAACAGGAATCACTAAAGAGTGTTTTACACATAAGTTAAGGTGTGTGTACACCTGCCAGAATGATGTATTATAATGGAGCAGATTTACAAACGATTAAGAATTGGATGCTTAAACGTATAAAATTAATCTGTTTTTTGACGAGCTAGCCCCTGTTACATGTCCGTGTCATATGCAGTACAACTCTGTCACAACATCAAGGGGATGAGGCAATCCTCAGGACAGGTTTGCATCCCTTCTATTTTCCCATCACTGTACACATTCTTCTCTCCCCATGCACGACTTCACTCCCAATGCCAAACTTACAGCTTCTCTATGCCAGCCTGTCACCGACACCTTTTCCCACATCCTACTTTCTAGCAAAGCACCATAACACCGTGCACCCCCACAGCCCTTACACCCCACTGCTCCCCCACATCCCCATCCTTACACCCCACTGCTCCCCCACATCCCCATCCTTACACCCCACTGCTCACCCACATCCCCATCCTTACACCCCACTGCTCCTCCACATCCCCATCCTTACACCCCACTGCTCCTCCACATCCTTACACCCCACTGCTCCTCCACATCCCCATCCTTACACCCCACTGCTCCTCCACATCCCCATCCTTACACCCCACTGCTCCTCCACATCCCCATCCTTACACCCCACTGCTCCTCCACATCCCCATCCTTACACCCCACTGCTCCTCCACATCCCCATCCTTACACCCCACTGCTCCTCCACATCCCCATCCTTACACCCCACTGCTCCTCCACATCCCCATCTTTACATCCTACTGCTCCTCCACATCCCCATCCTTACACCCCACTGCTCCTCCACATCCCCATCCTTACACCCCACTGCTCCTCCACATCCCCATCCTACACCCCACTGCTCCTCCACATCCTTACACCCCACTGCTCCTCCACATCCCCATCCTTACACCCCACTACTCCTCCACATCCCCATCCTTACACCCCACTGCTCCTCCACATCCCCATCCTTACACCCCTCTGCTCCTCCTGAGCATGTGCTGGGTGCTCTCTGCAGGTGTAGGGGTCCCGATCGCGTTGCAGGGCGCCTCACCCACCTGTGCCTTGAAGTAGAGGAAGAGTCCCAGGGTACAGCCGACCTGAGCAGCCGCGAAGGCGATAAGCGCAAAGAGGAGGCACCTGGGCATCCGCTCCGCTCTCTCCGGGGCCAGCCTCTGCTCCTCGGCTGCGCGCAGGTATCCGCCGGGGCTCATGTTCGGAGCGGGCGCTGATTGGTCAGGCGCCGCGGACACAGCGGCGAATACCATGCACTGCTCTGCAGCGCGCGACTACAGCGAGCAGCGATCTGTGCAGCTCCCGCAGCATTATAGTGATTGGGCGCGGGGTGGGGCGCGACACGGCAGCCAATCAGAGAGCTGGCAAGTATGCACGGTGTACGCCCTCGCCCTGAGCAGCGCCAGGTGTGTGTGTGTGTTGTGGGTGTCGAGCCGAAGATTTTCCGCGGAAAAGTCCGTCTCACCGGGACACCCGCGGGGCTCGAGCCTCCCACCCCCACTGAGCACCGTGCGTAACGTACAGCCCCCCCCCTGCCGCAGCATGGGAACTTAGCACACCGGCAACAAGCATAGCGCTGGTACACTGCTCACTGTGTAATGTGCAGGGTGTATGAGTGTATCACTGAGCTCCACAGCAATAAAACTCAATGTAATGTGCGGTGTGTGTCAGCCTATCACAGATTCCACAGCAATATAACACCAGTAATGTGTGTGTGTGTGTGAGGGTATCACAGAATCCACAGCAGTAAAACTCACAGTAATGTGTGGTGTGTGTCAGCTTATCACAAATTCCACAGCAATGTAACACTAGTACTATGTGGTGTGTGTGGGGGTATCACACAATCCACAGCAATAAAACTCCCAGTATTGTGTGGTGTGTATCAGCATATTATTATTCTTTATTTATAAAGCGCCAGCATATTCCGCAGCGCTGTACAATAGGCACAGTATAGACAGGGTTACAATACATTGAACAACATTTGACAAACAGTACAAGAGGGGATGAGGGCCCTATTCCCGTAGGAATTCACAATCTAGGAGGGTTGGGGTTGGAAACAGGAGGAGAGGACTGTAAGGTGAGAGTGATTGATGGTTGCGTCAGTGAGTTGGGTGGTAGGCTTCCCTAAATAGGAATGTTTTAAGGGAGCGTTTGAAGGAAGAGAAGTTAGGGGAAAGTCTGACAGTACGAGGGAGAGCGTTCCAGAGAGTGGGGGCTGCGCGTGAGAAATCCTGCAGTCTATCATGGGAAGAGGTGATGCGGGGAGAAGCTAGGCGCAGGTCACTGTTTGACCTTAGGGAGCGGGCTGGGGTGTATTTGGTGATTAGTGAGGACAGGTAGTGGGGAGCTGAGTTAGTGAGGGTTTTGTAGGTAAGGATAAGGATTTTGAACTTAATTCTGCAGTGGATGGGGAGCCAGTGAAGGGACTCGCAGAGGGGAGCGGCAGAGACAGAGCGGCGGGTGAGGTGAATTAGCCTGGTGGAGGCGTTCAGGATGGATTGTAGGGGGGAGAGGCGGATCAGAGGGAGGTGGGGAGGCATTGGAGGGAGGAATAAGTAGGAGTTCAGTCTTTGACATGTTGATCTTTAGGTGGTGGGAGACCATCCAGGAGGAGATGCCAGATAAGCAGTCACTGACTTTGGAAAGGACAGGGGGAGAGAGATCAGGGGTAGAGAGGTAGATCTGAGTGTCATCAGCGTAGAGGTGGTAATTAAAGCCAAAGCTGTTGATGATTTTGCCCAGGGAGGAGGTGTAGATGGAAAAGAGCAGAGGACCAAGGACAGAGCCTTGAGGTACACCAACAGATAGAGGCAATGAAGAGGAGGAGTTACCAGCAAAGGACACACAGAAGGACCTGTTGGATAAATAGGAGTCAACCCAAGCGAGTGCAGTGTCACCGAGACCCAGAGAGTTGAGGGTCTGTAGAAGGAGGGGGTGGTCAACAGTGTCAAAAGCAGCCAAGAGGTCAAGCAGGATGAGAATAGAATAGTGGCTGTGTTTTTTAGCAGTTAGGAGGTCGTTGGTGACTTTGGTGAGGGCAGTTTCAGTTGAGTGTAGGGGACGGAAGCCAGATTGCAGGGGGTCAAGTAGGGAATTGGAGGACAGGAAGAGGGAGAGGCGGTTGAAGACTAGTTTTTCTAAGAGCTTAGATCTGAAGGGAAGCAGGGATACAGGGCGGTAGTTGGATGGAGAGTTGGGATCGAGGGATGGTTTCTTTAGTAAAGGGGTAACTAGCGCGTGTTTGAAGGCGGATGGGAAGGAGCCAGTGGAGAGAGATAGGATGAAGATGTGTGTGAGAGCAGGGGTGAGGGAGGAGGAGAGGGGAGGAATTAGATGTGAGGGAATGGGGTCGAACGGGCATGTGGTGAGATGTGAGGAGGACAATAAGGAATTGACTTCCTCCTCAGTGGCTGGGAGGAAGCAGCAGAGGGTAGCAGAGGGTACAGAATCCACAGCAATATAACCCCAGTAATGTGGCGTTTGTGTGTGCGTATCAGAATCCACAGTAATGGAACTCACAGGTGGCAGCCTCCGTTCTGCTTGGTCATCAGCGATCGCCGGCGGCACTCGTGTACAGACAGTGTGGGACATGCTCTGCGTTCTGTGTGCTAAACACAGATCGCCGTTACAGCATGGTCCACAACCACATGGACCACCGGGGATGCAGCAGCTGTCTGGGATTGAGGGAGGAGCTGTCACTATCAGTGAAGCAAGCCATCATTAGGCTGAAGAAACAAAACAAACCCATCAGAAAGATAGCAAGAACATTAGGCGTGGCCAAAACAACTGTTTGGAACATTCTCAAAAAGAATGAACGCACTGGTGAGCTCAGAAACACCAAAAGACCCAGGAGACCACGGAAAACAACTGTGGTGGATGACCGAAGAATTCTTTCCCTGGTGAAGAAAACATCCTTCACAACAGTTGGCCAGATCAAGAACACTCTCCAGGAGGTAGGTGTATGTGTGTCAAAGTCAACAATCAAGAGAAGACTTCACCAGAGTGAATACAGAGGGTTCACCACAAGATGTAAACCATTGGGGAGCCTCAAAACCAGGAAGGCCAGATTAGAGTTTGCCAAACAACACCTAACAAAGCCTTCACAGTTCTGGAACAAGATCCTATGGACAGATGAGACCAAGATCAACTTGTACCAGAGTGATGGGAAGAGAAGAGTATGGAGAAGGAAAGGAACTGCTCATGATCCTAAGCATACCACCTCATCAGTGAAGCATGGTGGTGTGCAAATTCCTCTAAACAAGGAAAAATCCCTCTTTTAACTAAAACATTAAACGTTATTCAATACAGTTAAAATTAACTTATTCCATTTTAATTATAAAAAATAGTCATCAATTGAACAGATAGTGACTAGGGATGAGCTGTTCGGGTTCGGACGGTTCGGGGTTCGACCCGAACTTAGCCTGTTCGAGCAGATCGCGAACCCCGAACATTTCCGGGTGTTCGCCGCATGTTCGACCACAATGGACCACAATGCATTTTCCAACTGCCTGAAGCTCGTAATTGGCTACAGCCTTGCACCTGACCACAGGTCTGGTGCAAGACTGGTTGAACACTATGCCAATCACCGCTCAGAGTCCTGATTGGGCAAATTTTGCCCAATCATGGGCTCACAGAGCTAAGTCCCGCAGCACACTATATAAGGTTTCAACGCAGCGCTTCTGCACGCATTTCAGAGGAGATTTCAAAGAAGATAGTTGTGTGTGTTGTTACTGCCGGTCTGCCACGCTACTGGGGGGGGGTCTGGGGGGGGGGTCTCATTTCGACCAAATATCAGGGAATTTAGGTGATGTGTGTCTTGTCACTGTGCCAGCAGGTTTTTTTGGGGTTTACAACTTTATTTAAAACATTTGTGTATTGAGGTGATTTTCTGGGTCTTGTCACTGTGCCAGCAAGTCTGTTTGGGTTTCATTTATACCAAATATGTCATGCCCCGCTCCACGGCCCACTCCCGGTCCGGACCGCCATGCTGGGAGAGGTGCTCTACTCACCTGAGAGCCCTCATGGCGCGTTGCTCCAAGTTCCTGGTCCGCAGGATGGAGAGGGAGAGCCAGGAGACGCCCCACGCCGCCGGCTGAATCCGAGTACTGAAGAGGAAAGTGCGCACGCGCGAGAACAAACTCTCCTAAGTAATACAAAACCTGGTACTCTGGCGCCCTCGGCTGGCCGATTAGGGGTACTGCTTGACACCTGTTCTGGAGATCCTCGTATACCTCCCATTGACCTACCAAAGATCCAGGTACCTCAACTCCACCTACAATACCCAGGTGAAAGATATTCCCATGATCCTATAAACCCTATTTAAATCCGCCTTCCTT
Organism: Leptobrachium leishanense; assembly: GCA_009667805.1. Classification (NCBI taxonomy): domain Eukaryota; kingdom Metazoa; phylum Chordata; class Amphibia; order Anura; family Megophryidae; genus Leptobrachium; species Leptobrachium leishanense. The sequence goes on along the minus strand of CM019064.1, from coordinate 342,314,250 downwards.
CCCAGCACATTAACCAGGTTCTACTGTGCTTTCCGCCTCAGTTTCCTAGTACTCCTCGTATTCCTTGACCATGTTGTCTTCAACCCTTCGACCCGGATTGTGCCACCGACTACGTCGCCTTCTTCAACCCTTGACCCGGATTGTGCCACCGACTACGCCGCCTTCTTCAACCCTTCGACCCAGATTGTGCCACCGACTACGTCGCCTTCCTCTACCCATCGACCCGGATTGTACCATTGACTACGCCATCATCTTCGTTATTACCCGTTGTTCTTTTCTGGGACTTTGCTTTACGAATTCCATTCCGACCTTTTGACTGTAGTATTTTCTGGACTTCAGTTACTATTCATGATTCACTAAAAATTGCTTTATTCTCCATCGTCTCCTGATTTCCTTACCCGCAGCTTGCCATTGGGTTCCATACTCATACTTCACAGGGGACTCAAACACCGCATTACAAAATATCAGGGAATTTAGGTGATGTGTGTCTTGTCACTGTGCCAGCAAGTTTTTTTGGGCTGCTCATTTAATTCTTCCATCCTCCTACAGGATTCACCCTGTTTTTCATATCTCCCTCCTAAAGTCTTGGCGTGAAAATCCTTTTCCTGGACGTCACACTGATCCGGCCATTCCCGTGTCTGTGTCCGGAGAAGAGGAATACGAGGTTTCAAAGATCCTGGATTCCCGGCTTCATTATGGAAAGTTGGAATACCTAGTTCACTGGAAGAGCTACGGTCCCGAAGACCGATCCTGGGAACCTGACGCCAATATTCATGCTCCAGCAAAGGTTCGTGCTTTTCACCTTCGTTACCCCTCCAAGCCATCGGTGAGGCGCACCCAGGGGTCGCGCCTTTGTGGGGGGTCCTGTCATGCCCCGCTCCATGGCCCACTCCATGGCGTTGCTCCAAGTTCCTGGTCCGCAGGATGGAGAGGGAGAGCCAGGAGATGCCCCACACCACCGGCTGAATCCGAGTACTGAAGAGGAAAGTGCGCACGCGCGAGAACAAACTCTAAGTAATACAAAACCTGGTACTCTGGCGCCCTCGGCTGGCCGATTAGGGGTACTGCTTGACACCTGTTCTGGAGATCCTCGTATACCTCCCATTGACCTACCAAAGATCCAGGTACCTCAACTCCACCTACAATACCCAGGTGAAAGATATTCCCATGATCCTATGAACCCTATTTAAATCCACCTTCCTTCCCAGCACATTAACCAGGTTCTACTGTGCCTTCCGCCTCAGTTACTCCTCGTATTCCTTGACCACGTTGTCTTCAACCCTTCGACCCGGATTGTGCCACCGACTACGCCGCCTTCTTCAACCCGGATTGTGCCACCGACTACGCCGCCTTCTTCAACCCTTCGACCCGGATTGTGCCACCGACTACGCCGCCTTCTTCAACCCTTAACCCGGATTGTGCCACCGACTACGCCGCCTTCTTCAACCCTTCGACCCGGATTGTGCCACCGACTACGTCGCCTTCTTCAACCCTTGACCCGGATTGTGCCACCGACTACGCCGCCTTCCTCTACCCTTCGACCCGGATTGTACCATTGACTACGCCATCATCTTCGTTATTACCCGTTGTTCTTTTCTGGGACTTTGCTTTACGAATTCCATTCCGACCTTTTGACTGTAGTATTTTCTGGACTTCAGTTACTATTCATGATTCACTAAAAATTGATTTATTCTCCATTGTCTCCTGATTTCCTTACACGCAGCTTGCCATTGGGTTCCATACTCATACTTCACAGGGGACTCAAACACCGCATTACAAAATATCAGGGAATTTAGGTGATGTGTGTCTTGTCACTGTGCCAGCAAGTTTTTTTGGGGTTTACAACTTTCTTTAAAACATTTGTGAATTGAGGTGATTTTCTGGGTCTTGTCACACTGTGCCAGCAAGTCTTTTTGGGTGTCATTTATACCAAATATCAGGGAATTTAGGTGATGTGTGTCTTGTCACTGTGCCAGCAATTTTTTTTGGGGTTTACAACTTTCTTTAAAACTTTGTGAATTGAGGTGATCTTCTGGGTCTCGTCACACAGCCAGCAATTATTTTTGGGGCTCACTAATTTCTTTAAAACACTTTGGAATTAAGGTGATCTGTGTCTCGTCATACAAAAAGTACCACGCTGTATTTTGGGGCTCACTAATTTCTTTAAAACACTTGGGAATTAAGGTGATCCGTGTCCCATCATACAAAAAGTACCACGCTGTATTTTGGGGCTCACTAATTTCTTTAAAACACTTGGGAATTAAGGTGATCTGTGTCTCGTCATACAAAAAGTACCACGCTGTGTTTTGGGGCTCACTAATTTCTTTAAAACACTTGGGAATTAAGGTGATCTGTGTCTCGTCATACATACAATACCACGCTGTATTTTGGGGCTCACTAATTTCTTTAAAACACTTGGGAATTAAGGTGATCTGTGTCTCGTCATACAGTACCACGCTGTATTTTGGGGCTCACTAATTTATTTAAAACATTTGTGAATTAAGGTGATCTGTCTCTTGTCACTGGCTGCCAGCTATCAGTGTGTCTCACTGAGTTATACCAGAGTTATTTAAATCTTTATACCAGAGTTTAATCAGAGTTCTGTATATATTAATCTATATATCACTCACCATGTCTGAAAGAACAAAAAGGACAGGCAGACGCTCCCTGCCACAGATAAGAGGGCAAGCAGCCCCTGTGTCGGGAGGCTGTGTCTCTGGTCGTGGTGGACGTGGTGCATCCTCTGCAGGGGCACGCTTGTCCTTTCTAACTGGTGCTGGCCGTCTTACGCAGCAGCAACATACAGAGGACTTGGTGGATTGGCTAACCAGGCCATCCTCATCCTCCGAGTCCTCTGCCAGCCAGGCTTCTAGTGCTTTACAGTCCACCTCAGCTGCCAAAGCATCTAATGCAGCCTCCATGTCCACAGCTACTCCTGCCGTAGCCTCGCTATCACACACGGAGGAGTCAGCTGAATTGTTGACTACAATGAGAGTGACATGCTGCTTGAGGATGCGCAGCAAGTACAGTGCTCTGATTCAATCTCTGAGGTTGAGCAAGGGAGTATAATCAACCTAGAGAAGGGGGGGTGCCAGTGATGACACACAAATAACTGGCACTCATTGCCCCAGCAGCTGCAGCATACTGCCAAGTTGGCTCCAGTGACGAGGAGATAGGGGGTGAAGATGACATTGATGATGATGAGGTCACTGACTCCACCTGGGTGCCAGATCGAACTGAGGAATCAAGTGAGGAGGGGGAGGAGGAGGAGGCACAGTATACACGAGGCACAACATCCTCTATGACCAACCGTAGCACTAGCCAGTCCAAGGCATCACATGTCAGAGCTGCTCCGTGCAGAACGCTGTTGTCTCAAAGAACACATGCAGGAACTCTGCTGTCTGGAGTTCTTTAAGAACTGTGCAGCAGACCCACCGTTGCTATTTGTAACTATGTCAGAGGAGGCTGAAGCATGGGATAAACACCGGACACTTGGGTACCACGTGCTTGAGGCGACATATGAACAAGTGCCACACATCCCGTTGGGGCAAAACTTTGCGTAGGTCCTCCTCCTCCTCATCTGTCTCTATCCACACTGTATGTCCTGCCATGCAATTGCCTACAACCTCCACCGACAGGGATGATGCTACAGTAATGGATGTACCAGCAGGTTCTTCCTCACAATGTGACATCATCCCAGTAGCTGAAGATTTACGCAGTCAGATTACGTTGCCGCAGCTGCTGCAACGAAAGAAAAAATATAGTCCCAACCAGCCCCAAGCACAGCGTCTAAATGCCAGCTTAGCAAAATTACTCGCATTGCAGCTGCTGCCTTTCCAGCTGGTGGACTCTGCTCCCTTCCGTGAATTTGCTGAATGCGCTGTACCACAGTGGCAGGTTCCAAAACGCCATTACTTTTCATGCAAGGCCATTCCAGCACTATACCAGCACGTGGAAGACAATGTTATCCAGTCATTGGGAAAGGCAGTCAGCAGCAAGGTGCATGTGACTTTAGACACGTGGTCCAGCAAGCATGGACAGGGTCGTTACATTTCCTTCACGGCACACTGGGTAACTCTGATTGCAGCTGGGAGGGATCCAAGATGGGGCTCTGTGCTGGAGCTTGTTCATCCACCACGCCTCCAGAAAGCTGCTTGAATGAGGTCTGTCTGCTCCACCACCACCACCTCTTCCTCCTCCTCTGTCTCTGGCGAAGTGGCAGTTAAACCGACGCCTGACAGGGTCTACGCAATGGCTCAAGCAAAAAGATGCCATACTGTGCTTGAGCTGGTTTGTTTAGGGGAAAGGAGCCACACCGGGTCAGAAATTTTGTCAGCTCTGCAGGGGCAGGTGCAGAGATGGTTAACACCACGCCAGCTTGAGCTGGGAATGATCATCTGCAATAATGGCAGCAACCTTCTTTCCGCCCTACGCAAGGGTAAATTGACGCATGTACCATGCCTAGCACACGTCCTAAATCTGGTGGTACAGCATTTCCTAACCAAGTACCCAGGGCTGCCAGAGCTTCTCATCCAGGCCAGAAAAGTCTGCAGCCACTTCAGACGGTCATTCGCCGCAAGCGTTCGCCTGGCAGAAATTCAAAGAGAATTCCACCTTCCCACAAACCGTCTGATCTGTGACATGCCCACCAGGTGGAACTCGACATTAGCAATGCTGCAGCGTCTGCACAAGCAGCAGAGGGCCATCAACGAGTACCTGTGTGAGTATGGCACAAGGACAGGTTCAGGTCAACTTGTTTTTTTTTCCCCCCGCAGTGGCTGATGATCAAGGATGCATGCACTGTACTGTCACCATTTGAGGAGGCAACGAGGATGGTGAGCAGGGACAGTGCATGCATCAGTGACACAATTCTTTTAGTGTTCCTGCTGGAGCACACTCTGCGGGGAATTATAGATGTGGCTCTAGAGGCAGAGCAGCGGGAGGAAGAGGAGGCCTTCCCTAGTTCTCAAGGCCCCAGTCTTTCCGCAGACAGCATTCCAGCGGGTCCTACTCAGATCAGACAGGAGGAGGATGAGGATGAGGACTATTTAAGTAGTGGGGGCATTGAAGGTGGGGATTCCTCAAGGCAGGGTTTTGTGTGCCCAGAAACAGAAGGGCTTGTGCGTGGCTGGGAGGAGGAAGTGCACGATACGGTCATCCTCATTGACCAGGAAGACTCGGCAGCTAATGCCACCTCCAACCTACGCTGCATGGGCTCCCTAATGATGCAAAGCCTGCTAAAGGACCCCAGGATTCGTGCTATCAAGGAGAGGGATCATTACTGGTTGGCAACCCTTCTTGATGCACGATACAAGGGGAAAGTTGCAGAGCTCATCCTGCCCGCACAGAGGGAGCACAGGATGACAAAACTTGAGGACGCTCTAAAGCGAAACTTGTGTAACACCTTTCCAGGCACTGTTAGATTACCAAGTGCTGACACACATGCTTCTGAGGCTGCAGGTGATCAGAGGAATAGTGGTGAAGGCCAGGGCCGCTTGACTGATGCATTTTTAAATTTTTTAGTCCTCGACGCCCAGGGACGTCAAATGTAGGCACCCATTGCCAGCGTCTTTACCATATGGTGCAGGACTACCTAGGGGCAAGGGCAGACCTGGATACCTTTCCAGCAGATGATCCACTGGCTTACTGGGTGTTGAGATTGGATCACTGGCCAGAACTTAGCCAATATGCTATGCAGCTACTAGGTTGCCCTTCATCTAGCGTGCTTTCCGAAAGGACGTTCAGTGCCGCTGGAGGTTTTGTCACAGACAAAAGAGTGCGTCTGTCCACCGACTGTGTAGACCGGCTGACATTTATAAAAATGAATCAGTCCTGGATCAGCAGCTATTAATCCCCTGATGCTGAAGTAATGGAATAGATAGGGGATGTCCTCTACTGCATTCACAAAACCTCCAGCACTGAACTCTTCCACAATACCACAAAAGGGTTACGGTGTGAAGGCACTTGCTGCCATGAAAGGCACAATATCTGGCTGCACTGACGCCCATTAAAAAAAAAAAAAAACTTTTCAATATTGGACCACATGGTCCACCCCTGCACTCTTCCACAATACTACAGAGGGATTACTGTATGATAGTACTTGCATGCCTGGCACTAAAGGCACAATATCTGGGTGCACTGCCATTGACGCCTGTATCAGATTCATATCCTCAGAGGGGTTACGGTGTGACGGCACTGTTGCCAACGCTAAAAGCCCAATTTTAAAGCCCAATTTTAAAGCACCTATTATTACTTTCATCCAAAGCCTGCATAAGTTTCACAATAATTTAGCCCAAAAAAACACTAAACTTTTTCTGCGCGTCCTAAAATGTCTTTTCATACAGGCTGCCGCCCCAAGCAGTTGTTTATGGATAGATTAAAGGAAAAGCATTTACCGTCATATGAAACGTCATTTATTTGTTTTTAAGTGTTTCTATACATCCTAGAAATCCGCCACTTCACGGGCAGGTTATGGGGACCTCCTAGGCACGATATTTGAAGGAATTTTTCGCTTTTATTTTTAACCCTTATTTCATGGAAAACTCACTGTCCCTTTAAAAACGTTTTTTTTAAAACTTTTTGTCCTTGTTTCTTGTCCCCCAGGGCACTACCCGGACCCCCATACACCTTTTATGGCAAATATGTAGCATATATGCCCTCTTGGAGGGCACTCTAAAAAACCGAATTTTCAGCCCCATTGACTTGCATGGGGGTTCGGATTCGGGTTCGGTCCCGAACAAATGGGAAGTTCGGGTTCGGGCTCGAACCGAACTTGGGGAGTGTTCGGCTCATCCCTAATAGTGACCTGCACATGACAATTTATTAACACCTTCTTGGTCTCGAGACCAAGAAGGTGTTATTCCATTTTAATTATAAAAAATAGTCATCAATTGAACAGATAGTGACCTGCATATGACAATTTATTAAGTTAATTTTAACTGTATTGAATAAAGTTTAATGTTTTAGTTAAAAGAGGGATTTTTCCTTGTTTATAGGAATTTGCCTATCATAACCGGTGTTTAATCACTTTTCCCGATTGAAAGTTCTCAGACCGAGGGCGGTCTTCAATCGCTGTTGGATATTTTGCAACAAAGCATGGTGGTGGTAGTGTCATGGCGTGGGCATGTATGGCTGCCAATGGAACTGGTTCTCTTCTATTTATTGATGATGTGACTGCTGACAAAAGCAGCAGGATGAGTTCTGAAGTGTTTCGGGCAATATTATCTGCTCACATTCAGGCAAATGCTGCAGAACTCATTGAACGGCGCTTCACAGTGCAGATGGACAATGACCCAAAGCATACTGCAAAAGCAACCAAAGAGTTTTTGAAGGGACAGAAGTGGAATGTTATGCAATGGCCAAGTCAATCACCTAACCTGAATCCCATTGAGCATGCATTTCACTTGCTGAAGACAAAACTGAAGGGAAAATGCCCCAAGAACAAGCAGGAACTGAAGACAGTTGCAGTAGAGGCCTTCCAGAGCATCACCAGGGATGAAACCCAGCATCTGGTGATGTCTATGCGTTCCAGACTTCAGGCTGTGATTGACTGCAAAGGATTTGCAACCAAGTATTAAGAAGGGAAAGTTTGATTTATGATTATTATTCTGCCCCATTACTTTTGGTCCCTTAACAAGTGGGAGGCACATCTGCAAACTGCTGTTAAGTCCTACACCGTTCACCTGAGTTGGCTGTACATACCCTCAAATTAAATCTGACAGTCTGCAGTTAAAGCACATGTTTGTGTTTGTGTAAAGCATGTGTTTGTTTCATTCCATCTCCATTGTGGTGGTGTATAGAGCCAAAGATGTTAGAATTGTGTCACTGTCCAAATATTTCTGGACCTGACTGTATATGTATATTTTGTCGTATCCCCAGCCAGGTCATTTTTGTAGCTGCCCCTTTCCATGTTTTCTTTTTAATCACATAGTGGAATTGTTCCTGGTGAGGGTAAAAATATAACCCATCAGTTTGCCTCTTAGCTGACATTAGCCTATATTCTCTTATTTGAAGACGGAGACGCACTTGCTTGTGGTGATTCAGTGGAAGGGCCCTGGCCAGAAACGACAGCAACTCCAGTTGTCCGCATATCAGTAAGGAACTTCTGCATATCAGTCTGTGTCTCTGCCACCTTCAAAAGCACTCGGCACAGGTCCGTGTGTGCCTGTTGCAATTCAGCTTGAGCTTCTTGCACTTTCTTAACAGTTTTGTGGATTTCACAGTATGTAGGAAGAATTTGCTCTCTTGCAGCACTCTCCGTGGACTTAGGAACAACCAGATGCTCCTGTTCGTCCACTTCGGATCCATAGGTGTCTAGCGAATCATCTTCCGCTCGCATACACTCATTATACCTCACGGGTTGTGCGTAAACTCTTTCTCCTCTCCTAAGGGATTTCTCTTCGAGTAGAGCCTCTTCCTCTCTGACAGCGCGGATCAGTTCCAGGTATTTCAATTCTCGGTTACCTTCTCTGGTTCTCAGCTGTAGTATCACAGGATCTAGAGGTTGAGCGCCCCTCAGGATCTGCTGTATTCGGATCTTATCTATTTCGGCCGGTTCGGCCCCTTTCTTAAGAAGTATCTGGTGCAGAATCTTATCTAGGCGCCTCATGTATTCAGTCATTTTCTCACCTTTCCTTTGGTAGTATGTTCATACTGGTACACGAGCTCTGCAGCATTTTTCCGTTCGCCAAAAAACTTCCTGTAGTACGTTTAAGTAATCTAAAGCAGTGCAGTCTTGTTTACTAAATTTTAGGTTTCTTACAGCCTCTGACGCAGGTCCCTTTAAGCTCTCAGTAATTCTTTGCTTCTTCTGTGCCTCGGGGACGTCCCACTCATCCAGAGCCTGCATCGCCTGTTCTACCCATTCTTCGAAGGTTTCTTCTCCCGCCGAGGTTGGTACGTTTCCTGTAAAATTTCTCAACCGTCGATAACCAAAGTTAGTGTGCGGAGGGCTTGTTTTTTGACATTTAGCCAGAAAATCTCCAATAGCCATTATAAATTCAGGCCCGATCATGGCCAGCGAACTGGGCGCGGGAACATTCGCGGGATCGCCACGTGGCGCACTTGGCTGTATCAGTTGAACTTCCACCTCATCGGTCAGCTTCACGCTCGCGCCCTGAAAACACACTGGAACACCCTTTCTCCATTCAAAAAGAACTTACGTGTGAGAGGTATCTGGGTTCGCTTTAATGTCCAGGATTAACCCCCGATTAACTGGTGTCAGCTCGGCCACGGCCCGGCGAATCTGATCTTCGGCCCAAGTGTCTGCAGGAATATCCATGACCAGCCCTCAAAATTTCCACTCGCCTGCTCGCATTCGGCGAGTGGAAATTAGCTGAGGGCGAGTGGGCGGACTGACCCACTCGGGGCCCGGTTCAGTAGGCCGCCGTCTTAATTGACAGCTCCGGTATCGGACTCTCGGAGTCCGAATCTGGAGCTGTCTGTTCAGCGCTGCCCCCTCCCGCGAGGTTTACTGCCCACCCATGTGAAGCGTCGCATACTCGCAGCGTAAGTGCTACGAGTCTGCGATGCATCATGTGGGTGGGTCAGGTGACGAGCAGGAGGGGGCGGCACCAATGGAGCGTGCAGAAGAGGCGGAGGACAGAGCAGCACAATCTGCTCAATTTGTAAGTGTTTCGGGGGTGTAAAAAGAATAAGAGAGGGGTGAACACCAGAATATGAGGGGATGGAAAAAAGCAGAGGGGATGAAAAAAAGCCGGAGAGGGGATGAAAAAAGCAGGAGAGGGTATGAAATAAAGCAGAGGGTATGAAATAAAGCAGAGGGTATGAAATAAAGCAGAGGGTATGAAATAAAGCAGGAGATGAAAAAAAGCAGAGTGGATGAAAAAAGCAGAGGGGATGAAAAAAGCAGAGGGGATGAAAAAAGCAGAGGGGATGAAAAAAGCAGAGGGGATGAAAAAAGCAGAGGGGATGAAAAAAAGCAGGGGTTGAAAGAAAGCAGAGGAGATGAAAAAAAGCAGAGGAGATGAAAAAAAGCAGGGGATGAAAAAAAGCAGAGGAGATGAAAAAAAGCAGGGGATGAAAAAAAGCAGGGGATGAAAAAAAGCAGAGGAGATGAAAAAAGCATGAGAGGGGACGAAAAAAAGCAGGGGATGAAAAAAAGCAGAGGGGATGAAAAAAGCAGGGGATGAAAAAAGCATGAGGGGATGAAAAAAAGCAGGGGATGAAAAAAAGCAGGGGACGAAAAAAAGCAGAGGGGATGAAAAAAAGCAGAGGGGATGAAAAAAAGCAGGGGATGAAAAAAAGCAGGGGATGAAAAAAAGCAGGAGATGAAAAAAAGCAGAGGGGATGAAAAAAAGCAGGAGATGAAAAAAAGCAGAGGGGATAAAAAAGCAGATTAAAAAAAGCATGAGGGGATGAAAAACAGAGGGGATGAAAAAAAGCAGGAGATGAAAAAAAGCAGGGGATGAAAAAAAGCAGAGGAGATGAAAAAAAGCAGGGGATGAAAAAAAGCAGAGGAGATGAAAAAAGCATGAGAGGGGACGAAAAAAAGCAGGGGATGAAAAAAAGCAGAGGGGATGAAAAAAGCAGGGGATGAAAAAAGCATGAGGGGATGAAAAAAAGCAGGGGATGAAAAAAAGCAGGGGATGAAAAAAAGCAGGGGATGAAAAAAAGCAGAGGGGATGAAAGAAAGCAGGAGATGAAAAAAAGCAGAGGGGATGAAAAAAAGCAGAGGAGATGAAAAAAGCATGAGAGGGGACGAAAAAAAGCAGGGGATGAAAAAAAGCAGAGGGGATGAAAAAAGCAGGGGATGAAAAAAGCATGAGGGGATGAAAAAAAGCAGGGGATGAAAAAAAGCAGGGGATGAAAAAAAGCAGGAGATGAAAAAAAGCAGGAGATGAAAAAAAGCAGGAGATGAAAAAAAGCAGGAGATGAAAAAAAGCAGGAGATGAAAAAAAGCAGAGGGGATGAAAAAAGCAGATTAAAAAAAGCATGAGGGGATGAAAAAAGCAGGGGATGAAAAACAGAGGGGATGAAAAAAAGCAGGAGATGAAAAAAAGCAGAGGGGATGAAAAAAAGCAGATGAAAAAAGCATGAGGGGATGAAAAAAGCAGGGGATGTAAAACAGGGGATGAAAAAAAACAGGGGATGGAAATCCGCAGGGGATGAAAAAAAGCAGGAGATGAAAAAAAGCAGAGGGGATGCAAAAAAGCAGGGGATGAAAAAAGCATGAGGGGGTGAAAAAAAGCAGAGGGGATAAAAAAAGCAGGAGATGAAGAAAAGCAGGGGATGAAAAAAAGCAGAGGAGATGAAAAAAAGCATGAGGGGATGAAAAAAAGCATGAGGGGATGAAAAAAAGCAGGGGGATGAAAAAAAGCAGGGGGATGAAAAAAAGCAGAGGGGATGAAAAAAAGCAGGAGATGAAAAAAAGCAGAGGGGATGAAAAAAAGCAGGAGATGAAAAAAAGCAGAGGGGATGAAAAAAGCTGATGAAAAAAGCATGAGGGGATGAAAAAAGCAGGGGATGACAAAAAGCAGAGGGGATGAAAAAAGCAGATTAAAAAAAGCATGAGGGGATGAAAAAAGCAGGGGATGAAAAACAGAGGGGATGAAAAAAAGCAGGAGATGAAAAAAAGCAGAGGGGATGAAAAAAAGCAGATGAAAAAAGCATGAGAGGATGAAAAAAAGCAGGGGATGTAAAACAGGGGATGAAAAAAAACAGGGGATGGAAATCCGCAGGGGATGCAAAAAAGCAGGGGATGAAAAAAAGCAGAGGGGATAAAAAAAGCAGGAGATGAAGAAAAGCAGGGGATGAAAAAAAGCAGAGGAGATGAAAAAAAGCATGAGGGGATGAAAAAAAGCAGGGGATGAAAAAAAGCAGGGGGATGAAAAAAAGCAGAGGGGATGAAAAAAAGCAGGAGATAAAAAAAAGCAGAGGGGATGAAAAAAAGCAGGAGATGAAAAAAAGCAGAGGGGATGAAAAAAAGCAGGAGATGAAAAAAAGCAGGAGATGAAAAAAAGCAGGAGATGAAAAAAAGCAGAGGGGATGAAAAAAGCAGATGAAAAAAGCATGAGGGGATGAAAAAAGCAGGGGATGACAAACAGAGGGGATGAAAAAACCAGGGGATGAAAAACAGAGGGGATGAAAAAAAGCAGGAGATGAAAAAAAGCAGAGGGGATGAAAAAAGCAGATGAAAAAAGCATGAGGGGATGAAAAAAAGCAGGGGATGAAAAAAGCAGGGGATGAAAAACAGCAGGAGATGAAAAACAGCAGGGGATGAAAAACAGCAGGGGATGAAAAACAGAGGGGATGAAAAAAAGCAGGAGATGAAAAAAAGCAGAGGGGATGAAAAAAAGCAGGGGATGAAAAAAGCATGAGGAGGTGAAAAAAAGCAGAAGGGATGAAAAAAAGCAGGAGATGAAAAAAAGCAGAGGGGATGAAAAAAAGCAGGAGATGAAAAAAAGCAGGGAATGAAAAACAGAGGGGATGAAAAAAGCAGGGGATGAAAAACAGAGGGGATGAAAAAAAGCAGGAGATGAAAAAAAGCAGAGGGGATGAACAAAGCAGGGGATGAAAAAAAAAGCAGGGGATGAAAAAAAGCAGGGGATGAAAAAAATCATGAGCGGATGAAAAAAGCAGAGGGGATAAAAAAAGCAGAGGGGATGAAAAAAAGCAGGGGATGAAAATAGCAGAGGGGATGAAAAAAAGCAGGGGATGAAAATAGCAGAGGGGATGAAAAAAAGCAGGGGATGAAAAAAAGCAGAGGGGATGAAAAAAAGCAGAGGGGATGAAAAAAGCAGGAGATGAAAAAAAGCAGGAGATGAAAAAAAGCAGGAGATGAAAAAAAGCAGGAGATGAATAAAGCAGGGGATGAAAAAAGCAGGAGATGAAAAAAGCAGAGGAGATGAAAAAAAGCAGATGAAAAAAAGCAGAGGGGATAAAAAAAGCAGGGGATGAAAAAAAGCATGAGGGATGAAAAAAAGCAGAGGGATAAAAAAAGCATGAGAGGGGATGAAAAAAGCAGGGGATGAAAAAAAGCAGAGGGGATGAAAAAAAGCAGAGGGGATGGAAAAAAGCAGGAGATGAAAAAAGCATGAGAGGGGATGAAAAAAAGCGGTGGATGAAAAAAGCAGGGGATGAAAAAAAGCAGAGGGGATGAAAAAAAGCAGGGGATGAAAAAAAGCAGGGGATGGAAAAAAGCAGGGGATGAAAAAAAGCATGAGAGGGGATGATAAAAAGCATGAGGGGATGAAAAGAAGCATGAGGGGATGAAAAAAGCAGAGGGGATGAAAAAAGCAGGGGATGAAAAAAAGCAGGGGATGAAAAAAGCAGGGGATGAAAAAAAGCAGAGGGGATGAAAAAAGCAGGGGATGAAAAAAAGCAGAGGGGATGAAAAAAGCAGAGGGGATGAAAAAAATTAATGAGGGGTGAAAAAAAGAAAGGGTGAAAAAACGAATAAGGGGGTGAAAAAAACTGAATATGAGAGGGAGGGGATAGAAAGAGGGTAGGGGTAAAAAGAATGAGAGAGCAGGAGGGGGTAAAAAGAATGAGAGGGGTATAAAAGAGGCATTGAAGCTCTGATACGCTCCTACACACTGCACATTATTGTGAGTTTTATTGCTGTGGTGCTTTGATACACTCATACACACTACGCATTACTGTATCAAAGCACCACAGCAATAAAACTCAGTAATGTAAAGTGATGCTTTATTATTTTACTGTGGCCGGGAAGGCCTCTCACCCATCCGCCAGATACTCTGCTAGACCCAGGACGTCTTTCCGCTCGACTTGACTGGGACTCTGTGCCAACGGATCCGCTTGTCTTGCTTGTCTGTTTCTGCCACAAGATGCTCAGCTTACCACCTGCACTCCCATTAGATCATCGCGGTCTCCTAACTCGGGGTCCTTCTGCAGCTCTGTATCTGTATAAACTTCTCACCGATGGATTACTAGGTCTCTGGCAAGTGATTTAAGCCGATCTCCAGCTCCGCAAGGCAGCACCTGTGCTCCGGCCTGGTCACAATCGCTTCTTGTCTCACCTGTGTCTTGCTCTCTTCACCCCTTGGCGCGCACTGGCTCTCCTCTCCACGAGGTTGCGGATGTCTCTCGGTTCTCCCCACCCACTTCCTGTCCCTGCCCCAAAACATGCTGGAAAACGTAGTCCGAAAGTGTCCAGTATTGGTTTACATTGCGTTCGTCTCCCCCTGGTGGCCAGAAACGAGTAATTACAGCGGCAGGATTTAAACCAGCGCTACATAATATATTACCTAATTTTAAACATTTTATGCTTGGGGTTGTTCAAAGTATGTAAGCGGTTGCTTATTAGGGTTAGGACCATGTTTAAAGGGACACGTGAATAAGTCCTGAAACATGTATTATTTATATGCTGCAGTTGGGAAATTATTGTGACTCACCTGGCCTTCCTTTCGGATCTATTAAATGCATTGTAATGATTCTACATGCTGTGGCATTTATCATGCAATGCCCATATGCCTTAATATATGTGTGCATATAAACATGGATAATACGGCCACCTTGGAGGATTTTAATAATGCACGGGTGTGAGGTTATTCACTGAATGTGTTTACCTTGCGAGGGGTGGGGTGGGTATGGCCCGGCTCTCTGCACTGGAAAAAAACAGTTCTATCCTGTACACAACCGCATTAGCGCTGGGTCTCAGCCTGGGTCTTAGCATTTCCCTAGCGTGCGCCAAACGACCTTGTTCATGGACTACCGCAGACAAGGTGATCTGTTAGTAGGTCGTCAGGCACTTACAGGGTTATTCAGAGAGGGTGAAAAGCAGGAGAATGACCTGGAGAATGAAAAATTCTAGCTCAAAATAGCCGATTTGGAAAGTGAGATGAAAGGGAGAATTTTTCTGGTTTGGCTATTTTGACCTAGAATTTTTCATTCTCCAGTCATTCTCCTGCTTTTCACACTCTCTGAATAACCCTGTAAGTCTTAGCGACTAGCGCTAAATTTTTTTCCTTTAGCGATGGTGTTTTAGCTCACACCAGGTGATAGTTTTATTCAGCGGTATGATTTAGTGGTGAAAATTATTAGTGCCCCCCCCCAGTTTTGACAGCAGTATCTCATGTGCCCCCCCTAAATATTGTTCCTAGAGTCACCACCGGGAAACACTATGAACTGAATACACAGGAGAAACAGAATAAACCAACAACAGTATAACAGAGGCAACAGATAGACAGACAGGGAAACAGGACCAGAGAAATAAACTGAACAAGATATACAAACTGGGATGCAACAAAACAGCAGGGAGCTCTCAGAACACAGCAAATACTGGATACCAGAAAAGCACAATGACCCAGCTATGCACCATGGGCACATTGCTATAATATAGGCAGGACATCAGGACAAGGATCAACAGGTGAGCAGGGAGCACAGAACACATTAACCCCTGGGCTGCAACCCAGGAAATAGCAGCAACAGAAACACAAGGGAAAAGCGGGTTATAACGAATACAGAGGACAGGGGGACAGGGCTAGAAGTGTGGAACGTGACAAGAAGCTAAGTTGGCGGTCTGAGAAGTTTCCAAGAAAGGAGGTGGTGATCAGAAAGGGGGTAGAGGTGTGTTAGAAAAGTTGGAAATAGTACAGAGGTTGGAGAAAATGATGTCCAGGGTGTTGCCATTTTGCTGGGTAAGAGAGTTGGACCACTGTGTGAGACTCAATGAGGAGGTGATAGAGAGGAATTTGGTGGTGTGGGGGTTGGTAGGAGAGTCGATGGGAATGTTAAAGTCTCCAAGGATGCGAGTTGGAATGTCAGATGAGAGAAAGTGAAGGAGCCATGCTGATAAATGATCCAGAAAGGGTCCAGGAGAACCAGAGGGTTGGTAGATTGCCACAACACGTAGAGGTGTGGGGCATAAAAGGTGGATGGTATGGAGGAGAATAGGAGGGAGGGTATGGGAGGAATAGGCTGGAAAGTGTAGGTTGGAGAGAATAAAAATCCCACACCCCCTTAACACACACACACACAAGTCCACTTACATTCTGTGTGTGATTTAGGAGCAGAATACACTGTTGAGCGTCTAGATAACAAACCATAGCCCATAATTTTTGCAGTATAGTCCTCATCGCACATAAGCATGCTTGGTGACAACCCATAATTTCCGGCTGCCACTTTTGCTGTGGTTACTGGCATATTATAGGTGGCGCCCATGTGCATCAAGTACTAATGCGCTTTCCCAGATTGTGAGTTCCTACGGGAATAGGGCCCTCATCTCCTCCTGTACTGTTTGTCAAATGTTGTTCAATGTATTGTAACCCTGTCTATACTGTGCTTATTGTACAGCGCTGCGGAATATGCTGGCGCTTTATAAATAAAGAATAATAATAATAATAATATGCCTCCTGAGCAGGGCTGGCGCTGCCGCTAGGCGAGCTAGGCTCCCGCCTAGAGCGCAGTGCCACCTAGGGCACAGCCGAGACCTCTATCCTGAGAAGATCCTGCCGGCGGCCCGCTGCCCCCCCTCTGCATGCCGCTGTCACTGATCACGCTGCGCGCTTGCTCTGGGCGCAGCGTGATCATGGAAGACAGCTCGCGGTGGCTGTCCAACAGACAGTGAGGGAAGTGGGGATAACCCCGCCCCCTCAGCATGGACAGCCACCGCAAGCTGTCTTCCATGATCACGCTGCGCTCAGAGCAAGCGCGCAGCGTGATCAGTGACAGCGGCATACGGGGGGGAGCGGGCCGCCGGAAGGATCTTCTCGGGTTCTTGGGGGGAGCACTGCAGACAGAAGGTGAGAGCTGGGGGTTGGTAGGAGAGTCGATGGGAATGTTAAAGTCTCCAAGGATGCAAGTTGGAATGTCAGATGAGAGAAAGTGAAGGAGCCAAGCTGATAAATGATCCAGAAAGGGTCCAGGAGAACCAGAGGGTTGGTAGATTGCCACAACACATAGTGGTGTGGGGCATAAAAGGTGGATGGTATGGAGGAGAATAGGAGGGAGGGTATGGAAGGAATAGGCTGGAAAGTGTAGGTTGGAGAGAGTAAAAATCCCACACCCCCTTAACACACACACAGACACACACAAGTACACTTACATTCTGTGTGTGATTTAGGAGCAGAAAACAATGTTGAGCGTCTAGATTACAAACCATAGCCCATAATTTTTGCAGTATAGTCCTCAACGCACATAAGCATGCTTGGTGACAACCCATAATTTCCGGCAGCCTGGCATATTATAGGTGGCGCCCACGTGCATCAAGTACTGATGCCCTTTCTGATGTGCCTCCTGAGCAGGGCCGGCGCTTCCGCTTGGCGAGCTAGGCGCCCGCCTAGAGCGCAGCGCCGCCTAGGACGCAGCCGAGACCTCTATCCCGAGAAGATCCTGCTGGCGGCCCGCTGCCCCCCCTCCGCATGCCGCTGTCACTGATCACGCTGCGCACTTGCTCTGGGCGTAGCGTGATCATGGAAGACAGCTTGCGGTGGCTGTCCAACAGAGAGTGAGGGAAGCGGGGATAACCCCGCCCCCTCAGCATGGACAGCCACCGCGAGCTGTCTTCCAGGATCCCACTGTGCCCAGAGCAAGGGCGCAGCGTGATCAGTGACAGCGGCATACAGGGGGGGGGACAGCGGGCCGCCGGCAGGATCTTCTCGGGTTCTCGGGGGGAGCACTGCAGACAGAAGGTGAGAGCTGGGGGCAAATACCGGCTGGGTGGAGTAGAGGTAATGTCACCGCTCTGCATGGAGAGAGCCTGTGGAGTCATGGGTTCGATCCCAGCGAGCAACTTCTCCAGTAAGTGTCCTTGGCAAGACACCTAATGGTACATACTCGCCACCCAGGACATACTTGAAAACGAGAGAAATCTCAATGTATCCTTCCTGGTAAAATCCTTTCACAAAAAAAAAAAAAAAATATACCCATGAGCTGGGGGGCAAATATAACCATGTGTGAGCTGGTCTGGGGGCATATCCATGTGTGAGCTGGTCTGGGGGCATATATCAATGTGTGAGCTGGTCTGGGGGCATATTCATGTGTGAGCTGGTCTGGGGCATATCCATGTGTGAGCTGGTCTGGGGGCATATCCATGTATGTGTGAGCTGGTCTGGGGGCATATCCATGTATGTGTGAGCTGGTCTGCGGGCATATCCATGTGTGAGCTGGTCTGGGGGCATATCCATGTGTGAGCTGGTCTGGGGGCATATCCATGTGTGAGCTGGTCTGGGGGCATATATCCATGTGTGAGCTGGTCTGGGGAAATATATCCATGTGTGAGCTGGTCTGGGGCAATATATCCATGTGTGAGCTGGTCTGGTGGCAATATATCCATGTGTGAGCTGGTATGGGGGCAATATATCCATGTGTGAGCTGGTCTGGGGCATATATGCGTGTGTGAGCTAGTCTGGGGGCAATATATCCATGTGTGAGCTAGTCTGGGGGCAATATATCCATGTGAGAGCTGGGTGCAAATATACCAATGTGAGCTGGGGGCAATATGTTATATCCATATTTTTTTGGGGGGTGCGCAAGTAGCTGGTCTTGCCTAGGGTGCAAAATAGTCTAGCACCGGCCCTGCTCCTGAGCGCCCCCCCCCAAGTTTGTTCAATTGTGTTACCAGGCATTGCCACACCAAGTGCTTAGGGGAGAGAGTGGAGTCTCTCTCTGTGGCATGTATCAGATACACAGACAGTTTACATTGTAAGTGCTGGTCAGCTGTGAGGTCATTGTGCAGTCTCGCGGACAGAATTTCCACTTGCCATTTGAGAGTAGACGAATGGAAATTTTGTAGTTATGTCTTTTCATTACAGTTAGGAAATTTTCCTGCTATCAGTTTTTAGAAAGTTATTTCTAATAGGCCAGTGCTTTTAAAAGAAAATACCTGTGAATGAAAAGAGAAAAGACCATAGATGACAGGTTCACACTCTTAACACTAACACCTCCAACTTCCTTTCTGCTAAACCATTGTCAGAATTTGAAATAAAAAGATTTCCTGCCTCGTAAAGTAGAATACAGCCTAAGAAAAATACAGTTTTTGGGGAAGTCCTGCTTTCATTTATTACTGGTACTAGATAATAAATTACCTGTAAATGAATTTCTTGCGTAACTCATTTAACATTAACCCAATCCACCAAAAAATTATGTGTTACAATACAATCTCCTCATTTTCTTAAAGCAGTATCATACTGAGCTGCCAATCCAAAAAAATGCAGGATTTCCATGCTGGCATGGAATCATGAAATGTAAATGGTGAATAAGGTACAAAAGTACTAGCTGACATGCAAATTAATACACAGGTAAAATGCAGTATAATGAAAAGGAAATGTGGGTGGAAGATGAAAGTGTAAGGAGGGCACTCTGGCATGGAGGGCACCCTGTATATATCATCATATATATTGAGCAAAGAAGAGGCTACTGGAAAGTTTAGCAAGGAAGAACGGGAGCAGTTTGGTTTAAGAAATAGATACATACTGACATCAAATCCACAACAAATACAGCTGTTGAGTAGAACTAAAAGGTTTAATACAAACATACATTTTTGATTGTCATACTTGCATATTTGGATCTGAATATGAATACTGAATGTGTTTCTTCCTATCCATGTTTTGTGAACATGACAATAAATTGAGGGTACCACCTTCAAGACAGCATTTAGGTCACATGTAAACAATGGTTATCGCAGTAGCATGTACTACTTTGCCTATGGAGCTACCAACTTGAGTCATTATACATAACAGCAGGCTTTACTTGTGGCTCTGCTTTAGTTAAAGCGTACTGTGCATATAACATTTAGTGAATAACAGTGCGTTAACAGCAAGTATACAATCTACAACCTCCGGACAGGACATAAGGGACTCGTTTAAATGCCAGGGTGATCGTCCCGTAGGGGCACGGGAGTCAGGGAGTTGTAGAGTGATAGGTGCGTGGTCTGACCAAGACATAGAGCCCAGTTTGCAATCAGATACCAAATTCAGTAGGTCCGCCGTCACAAAGAAGTAGTCTATTCTGGAGTAAGTTTTATGCGCTCCTGAGTAGAAAGAATAGTCACAGTCATCAGGGTGCAAAATGCGCCAGATGTCAAATAGTTGGAACTCCGCCAAAAGAGCAGCAAAGTTGCGAGCTGCAGACCGCTGCACTCTGGTAGATCGGGGCGGCAAGTCAAGGGATTGATTAAAGTCTCCACAGATCACGAGTCGTCCCGAGGAGACTCCAAGCAACTTAACCATTGCTGTACGGAGGAAGGTGAGTTGACCAGTGTTAGGACAGTAGAAATTAGTGATGGTATACGGGGCTCGATTTATATCACATTTTAGAAAGAGGTATCGCCCATTAGGGTCGGTGATCACCCTGTACAGGTTAAAAACCACATTCTGATGAATTAGGATGGAGACTCCTCTCGCTTTCACAGGAGCCGTGGCGTGGAAGTGATGGGAGTAATGTGGGAGGTACAATTTAGGGTGGGCATACGTTTTAAAGTGGGTTTCCTGAAGACACACCACGTCAGGGGGTTGGTGTCTCAGATCAGCATACAGAGAGTGTCGTTTATATGGGACATTCAGACCCTTCACATTTAACAAAACAATTTTAAATACCATTATACATTTTGAAATAGGTCAAGAAGAGCAGATAAAGTACACATCTCTGGGTCTTGTGTCCCCGTCGGTGAAACAACCTTCAAGGAACATTTAACGTTAGACATTTACGCACATAATACCAGAAAAATCGGGCCTGTTCAGAACAGCTTCTGAGTTGCAAGTGAAGCTTACAAAAAGAGTAATGTGGTGCAAATAAAACAAAAGAAGAAAAAGGAAAAAACAAATAAAGGATAAAAACTGGAAAAAAAACATTCAGTGCAAACGGCACTGGAAAAATATATACAGTACCTCTCCTAGGCCACAGAAGACTCGGGCCAACCCTGGTCATACCAGGGGGAGTAGAGGGGTGTGCTCGGACAGACACCCTCCAGAGGTGGAGAAGGAGAGCAGGAAAGGAGCAGCCACCCAGCGATGCTCCCGCTCTATCCAAGTCGTAGCGCGTTCGGTCAGGCCAATATAAACCTCAGGAATCTCACGGATGCCATGCGCAATAAAAAAAAAAAAAAGAAAACCAAACCCAGAGGTCTGCAAATGTAGGACCTCTAAGTAGCTTTTATTTCGTCGTGTTCACTCGGTGCCACTCTGGTGAGACCTTTTGCGGTGACGGGGGAGCTTGTTGAGGTGGCGTGAATTCACCCAATAGGTTCCACGTCTGAAGAGCAGCTAGGCCTTCGCCGACGTCCAGCAAGACTGTTAGCGCTCCGTTGCGGGTCACCAGAAGCTTTAGTGGAAATCCCCAGCGATACTGAATCTGATGATTTTGCAGGACCTTGGTCAAAGGTAGGAATTCTTTGCGTTTTGACATAGTAGCAGCGGATAAATCAGGGAAAAACAGAAGATCGGCGTATGGTGAAGGCAGGGCTGTTGCGATTCTCATAGCGGAGAGAAGGGATTCTTTGATCCGGAAGAAGTGCACCCTCATCAAAACGTCTCTAGGAACCGTTTGGTCCAGGTGGCGCGGCTTCGGGATACGGTGTACTCTGTCGAGCTGTAAGTCCGCGTCCAGCTTTTCCGGTAGCAGAGTTCGAAATAGGGTCAGCAAATATGTGGTCAAGTCACCAGGTTTAACCGTTTCAGGGATTCCTCGCACTCGTATATTGTTTCTGCGGGAACGGTCTTCTAAGTCGGTCACCTTAAGTAATAATGATTCGTGGGTGGTTTTTAACTCCTTATAAGCATCTACAAGGTCATTATGGGCTAAGCACAGTTCGTCAGTTTTTGTTTCTAATGCATCAGTACGCTCACCCAGATCTCGAATTTCCTGATGGAGATTAGCTGTGATAGACCGGAAATCCTCCTGAATAGTAGTTCAGAGGTCCTGGAGCAGAGATTGGAGCTGGAGCCCAGAAGCAGGGGCAGATGCTGACAGGAGCAGGGGAGGAAAATCCCCCTCCTCCGGAGGGATCGATCTCGGCGATCCGGAATCGCGGGAGGTCCGGGCGCCATCTTGCGGCCTTTCCCGGGCCTTCCCAAATCGCGATACCTCGGCCGTTTTTGGGGTTTTGCTTGGTGCCATCGGGTGCCAGGGTGAGTCCTGAGGCTAATGAGGCCGTTTGTGGCGCAAACCACCGCCGTTTTGAGCCGCTATAGCGGGAGAATCAGTCGGTGGAGAGAGAGCTCACCTCACATGCGGCTGCTCAGTATGGCTGCCGGCCACGCCCCCTAATGCTTAACTTTTAACTGTCACTTTCTTTGGCCTCAATTGGTTGGGATTAGTTTATCAAGAATTAATTGAAATGGAAAACTAGCAATACAGGAACATTACTTTGGCACATAACTTAGCCTCCACTTTTTATGACTGTTACTTACGACAAGTGCATTAAAAAGTGAGATTTATACAGGGTCACCCTTATGATGATGTGATTGGGCACAGACCAGTGCTCTCCCGGGCCCTGTGGTATGCAAAATCAATTCCCACTTGAGTGCACGACTGTCATGGATATACGTTTTTTACAGGGCTCGAGTCGAGCGGGAACGCACAGGAACGGCGTTCCCGCACTTCTCCCACAGCGGGAACGCTGCGGGAACGCAGCGTTCCCGCTGTGGCCCGAGCCCGAACGCCGCCGCCGCACATTGCCGGCGGCCGCGTGCTTCCTGTTACAACGGCCGGTGACAGGAGGTGGAGCCGCTCGCCTGGCTGTTTCATAGATCCCAGGCGAGCGGCTGCACTTCCTGTCAGCGGCCGCTGAAGCAGGAAGCACGCGGCCGCCGGCAATGTGCGGCAGGAGCAGCAGAGGAGCAGCAAAGGTGAGCTGGGCTGGGGGCAGTATCCATGAGACCTGGGGGGGCATATCCATGAGACCTGGGGCATATCCATGAGACCTGGGGGGGCAATATCCATGAGACCTGGGGGGCATATCCATGAGACCTGGGGGGCATATCCATGAGACCTGGGGCATATCCATGAGACCTGGGGGGCATATCCATGAGACCTGGGGGGGCAATATCCATGAGACCTGGGGGGCATATCCATGAGACCTGGGGCATATCCATGAGACCTGGGGGGCAATATCCATGAGACCTGGGGGGGCAATATCTATGAGAGCTGGGGCATATCCATGAGACCTGGGGGCAGTATCCATGAGACCTGGGGGGGCAATATCCATGAGACCTGGGGCATATCCATGAGAGCTGGGGCATATCCATGAGACCTGGGGCATATCCATGAGACCTGGGGGCATTATCCATGAGAGCTGGGGCATATCCATGAGACCTGGGGGCAGTATCCATGAGACCTGGGGCAGTATCCATGAGACCTGGGGGTAGTATCCATGAGACCTGGGGCATATCCATGAGACCTGGGGGCAGTATCCATGAGACCTGGGGCATTATCCATGAGACCTGGGGGCATTATCCATGAGACCTGGGGGCATTATCCATGAGAGCTGGGGCATATCCATGAGACCAGGGGGCAATATCCATGAGACCTGGGGCATATCCATGAGACCTGGGGGCAATATCCATGAGACCTGGGGGCAATATCCATGAGACCTGGGGCATTATCCATGAGACCTGGGGGCATTATCCATGAGACCTGGGGGCATTATCCATGAGAGCTGGGGCATATCCATGAGACCAGGGGGCAATATCCATGAGACCTGGGGCATATCCATGAGACCTGGGGGCAATATCCATGAGACCTGGGGGAAATATCCATGAGACCTGGGGCATATCCATGAGACCTGGGGGCAGTATCCATGAGACCTGGAGCATATCCATGAGACCTGGGGGCAATATCCATGAGACCTGGGGGCATTATCCATGAGAGCTGGGGCAATATATACCCATATGAGCTGGGGCAATTATATCCAAGTGAACTGGGGGCAATTATATCCATGTGAACTGGGGAAAATATATCCATATAACCAGTGCTGTGTATATTATTCTTGGGGTTCAGTGCTGTGTATGTTATTCTGGGGGCTCAGTGCTGTGTATATTATTCTTGGGGTTCAGTGCTGTGTATATTATCCTGGAGGCTCAGTGCTGTGTATATTATTCTGGGGGCTCAGCGCTGTGTATATTATTCTGGGGGCTCAGTGCTGTGTATGTTATTCTGGGGGCTCAGTGTTGTGTATATTATTCTGGGGGTTCAGTGTTGTGTATAGTATTCTGGGGGCTCAGTGCTGTGTATGTTATTCTGGGGGTTCAGTGTTGTGTATATTATTCTGGGGGCTCAGTGCTCGGTATGTTATTCTGGGGGTTCAGCACTGTGTATATTATTCTGGGGACTCAGCGCTGTGTATATTATTCTGGGGGCTCAGTGCTGTGTATATTATTCTGGGGGCACAGTGTTGTGTATATTATTCTGGGGGTCTGTGCCTGGATATATATATATATATATATATATATATATATATTATATATAAAATGCGTTAGTCCAGTTGCCACAATCACGAGTATACCTGTACGTAGTGATACCTTTCACTGATCAGTATAGTTTCCAGTTTACACTCTTGAAAGCTTGTCTTTTAAATGTAAAGTTAACTCAATAAAAATGGTATCACCGGCACGCACTGCTATACTCGTGATATATATATATATTTTCTTCAGGTAATGGGGGGTTGTGGAATTCGTGGGTGAGTTCCCTCACTTTTTTTCCCAGGACTTGACCCCTGTTTTTTTACCTTTTG
This sequence comes from Leptobrachium leishanense, assembly GCA_009667805.1. Classification (NCBI taxonomy): domain Eukaryota; kingdom Metazoa; phylum Chordata; class Amphibia; order Anura; family Megophryidae; genus Leptobrachium; species Leptobrachium leishanense. The sequence goes on along the minus strand of CM019064.1, from coordinate 342,289,601 downwards.
GTCCAATGTGTCATTGCTATGAGAGGTGGGGATGCATATATGTTGGTGCACACACCTCTGGCAAATAAGATAGAGAAAGGAGCCTCAAAAATGATTGAGTTGTCTCTAGATTTATAACTCAGTCTTCCGTGTGTAAGCGTTGTCAGAGCCACTCTCTGGCAAACTATATTCTGCATTAGATAGAAGTTAATTAAAGCATTATCCTTTTCCTTTTACAATATATATGCATTTATAAAAGTAACTCTGTGTCATTCATGAATTAAATATTGTTAAACCATGCTAATTTACATTATTTATTTTTGTCCAGGGCAGCACTCCTACATGAACCGCAAGTGTCATACTTACAGAATAAGATTAGACAGATGTTCTATAACAGGGTAAAGTTCTCTCTTGAAGCCCATACAAAGTAGGTCAAGTAAACAAAAACAGGGACATCTGTAATTACCAAACTGTGGCTGAACCTCTTAGTTTGACATGAAAGTATGATAAAAAAAAGCTGTCATTTACACTGGTAACCTTCAAAAAGCAATCAAAATTGTGCAGTATATTTACGTCAATCCAAAGAAGTGCTTTTGAAATAGATATTATTTATTTGCGACATCCTTGTCGTAATTTGTTCTCTCGATTTAATTTTATATCCTCTTTTTCTCTCTGTCCTATTTAAATCTTTTCACATATGTTTATTGTTATCCTTTTTCTTTTAACACTCTGAAGACTGGGGGTTTTCTTAGCATAATTCATCAACAGGACCGGATTTGCATCTTAGGAGCCTGTAGGCACAGAAATGTGGAGCGCCCCTACCCCCCAACAAAAAAAAAAGAAAGAAAGAAACATGCCAAAATGACTTTATACAATTCCATTTTGGGGCAAACTAAATTTATTTATTTACTTTTTAAAAAAAATGTAAACAAAAAAAATGAAACAGTTTCTCTCGACACTCAAATAAAAAGAAGGGGCAGAATCTGTTGTCTTAGTTGAGTTAGTGCAGTGGCATTGTTTGTTTTATATGTAAAATAATATATTGCCTCTGCCGTATAACAGAAAAAGTTAATTTTGCATTTAATTTTTCAAATTTTTTTATTTTTACACATTACATGGTCATGTTTGGTATCTTTGTAAAGACCAGACTCTGACCTTTCCTATTACACCTCACTTGACTTTGTGCAGTGTACATATCAAAGATGCAGGTTCTAAAGTCCCCCTGTCTCTCTTCACTGCAGAGCCACGGTCTAGATTGTCGATGAAACAATGCGTTGCATCATCAGCTCCACATTTGCTGGAAATGTTGGAAATGAGAAGGTGAGTTAGTGCAGCATCACTGTTTACTTTATAATTGTAAACTAAATAATAGTGCTGCAGTAGAAAATAAAGAGAAAAATAATATTTTATTTGTTATTTCACTTTTATATAAATCTAACCTAATTAAGTTTGGTATCACTGGAAAGGCCATAATCCTCATATGTCCCTCTAGACCTTACGGATCCAGAGATACAGTAGTCTAAATGATTGTAAATTGTAAGGCTCAAGGCACCTGTGGGCCAACGAACGGGGTAAAAAGGAAAAACAAAAGTTTGAAAGTGTCAAAATTTAAATGCTGTTTGCAAAAAACTACTCAACGAAAATGCCTGGAATTTACATATAAAGTCCTATGAATGCTAATAAAAAGGTCTGTTACAGAAAAAGGAAATTCGCTATTAAAAGAAAACGGGAAAAAATTTCCCTAAAAAATACTGAAAAATTCTTAAAAGATCCTTAAAAAAATCAACAAAAAAAGAGACTTTTTACTGCAGATCAAAATAATAAATGGTTTATAAGATATTTAAAAAAACTGGAATATTTTTAACATTGAAGCCTATGGGATTCGCCTCAATAAACCTGATGAATGAAACCACCGAACAGCACGGCATTTCGGCAACATTTCACTGCTGTTTGGTGTTCTCTGGCTAGGTTAACCATTGCTTCTCTATGGGGACTTTCACTGCCTTCAAACAGGCACTGTACTAGCTGATAGTTTGCCAAAATTTGGCAAACTGCCTGCTCTCTGAATAGCTGAATGGCCATGAAATGGCAACGTACGGGGAAATCACTGTTCGGTGCCATTTCAGGGTCAGATCGGCTGTCTCTGTATAACCCCTTATGTATGGATGTTGTCCATTTGGATCAAATTCTCACTGAAGTACCTTGCTGAGCTGATAGTCAGCCATGATAGCCAAACCTACTTTTCGGACACACCAAACCAGAAAGGCAAGAAAAAACCCTAAACTGAGAAGCTGGTCCTTAGAATGGCCAGGTACTGATCTAAAATACCTAGAAGTACAGATCAGGGACAGGAGAGATATTGTAGTAATAACAAGCCAGAGGTCAGTACACGAGATAAACATAAGCCAAGTGATAAACACAGAAAACACAGTCAAAATACAAGCCAGAAGTCAAACCAGAAAACCAATATGCAGAAGATAAAGACACGCACTGAGGGCTAGAATAAACCACGTCAGGGCTCAGAGCACAGTCAGTGACTGATATTTAAAGGCCTAGATCCCTGACCAGGTGTGGCATTCAAAGTGGCCTGATTAAGAGACTGGTGCCCTCTCTGTTGGGAAGCCGCACTGCAGGAGCACCAGCAGACATGACAAAAAGTACATTTAAAGCTAAAACCAAGCAATTTACAATACATTCAAAATCACACCACACAATATAACTGAACATAAAGTCTTTCCCAAGGCAATTGTCTATGTCTTTTGGGGGTTTTCGCCATGGGAAATAAAAGTCTTGGGGTTTGACGCGGGGAGCGCTATGTCAGTTCCATGACAGAGGCCCCTCTTGATAGTCACAAAATAGAGAAAGGGACCCGATACATCTTAAATGCTCCCCAAATCAATAACAATCACTCCTAATCACTACCTTTCCTTCAGCATTACTTCTTGGAATGTGGCAGGAATAAACCCAATGGTTAAATATGATTAGTTATAACGAACCTTATTTTTTTCAAACACATAAATACATTCCTCCAGGAATCCCACTGGAAGCAATATCACACTTGCAGCCTAAAATTTAAATGGATATCTCATTCAGTATGTCGACCCCAGAGGGGTCCAATACAAGAGGGATCGGTTGATCGACTCTTTGGAAATCTTTTACACCGTTCATTGGAAGGGTCTCAGCAGTCACTGTAGAGTGTTTTTTCTAGCAATGGGTTTTCCCCTTCAGTTGAAACTCGCCACTGAGCTGGTGAGTTGTCTGTGTATTAGAGGAACTGCTTATATGTCAGCTAGTTTTCAATTTTGCATGTGTTGGAGGCACATTAATATTTTCCAGGATTTTTTCAATCTTTTATTTGAGATAAAAATAGCATTTTTGCAGAGGGGGATCCCCTGCGATGCCCTTTTGGGCGGTGTGTAGTTCAGCTTGCATGGTCCATGTCTGCATTTTCCTGTACTTATAGGGCTGTATTTCAACCCTGTGTAAACATAACAGACCTTCTTTAAACTTAAAACTCCATGGTACATTTACAGCAGCTCTGTGTATGGTTATATCAGGATTGTAATACAGTCCATGATTTCTAGGATATCGGGGCTAGGCTGAACAGGCTTAATTTTCGGTGAATGTTCTTTGATTTTCACAGCGATGTACTTGCAATAAGTTACAGTTATCACATTAAAAAAAAAACTGTTCAGTGAATAAAACCAGTACAGTTACAGTTACAAGCATTTATAAAGCGCAAACAAGTTCTGTAGCACTGTACAATGGGAGAGACAGAATAACAAATATAGATACACATTACACGCACATAACAGTAGGAGAGAGGACCCTCTTCGAGAGCTTACAATCTAAGCAGAGGGGTGACAAAATAGGTGAAGATGAATAGGGTACAAGAAGTAGTGGAGTGCATGTGGGCAGTGTGGGAAAATGGAGCAAGAAATGAACAATGGGGAATAGGGAGTGAGCCGATAGGGAAGAAACAGGTGATTTCCTTTTCGGTGATACTACCAAAGAATTTCTAGGACATTTAGGCCACTATTCCTTGCCCTTCGCTTAAACAGGGACGCTAATAGGGAAACCTGTGCCTGCAGGTTTCCCATTAATGTCCCCTTTTTAGCACCAGATTACGGGCCAGGCGTTGCCCCGTAATGCAGTGCTACCCTCCTACTTGCGGCAGAGTTAACGTGTCACCGTGTGTATCACCTCCTGGAGTCTATAGGACTCCATTTAGGGTTGAGCTGCTGGGCCGCGAGACCTGCACGACTTCACTCTCGCGAGATCGTGCAGGGCTGTGGAGCAATTTGCGGAGGGAGACTGGGGACTATTTGTCCGTAGTCTCACTCTGCTCCTGGCAGGCAGATGCGGTGGATTGGTCCACCATTCGTGCCACGGGATGAGAGGTAAGTATCTGAATTTGGGGGGTGCAGTAGTGATAATTGAATCCACAGAAGTGGTATGGTATCAGTTAGTGCAAGCTTCAAGTTGTGGTTAAGTTTTTAGTTACCACAGCGGTGAGGTAATTAACGATAGGACTTTGGAATCCTAACGCTAATTACTGATTGCGCTCCCCATGTTAAGCATAGGGAGGGCAAAGTACAGTAAACTCCCGCAAGCCAGCACAATCACCGACGTGCTAATGAATTTTTTAACCCGTTAGTGTTTGGAATGTAATATGGGGGGGCAATCGTTATGGTCACTTAACCTAGCGCTAATGCTTACATATCTGAGTGCTAATGCTAGCGTTACACATTTAATAAGGCCCTTACAAAGGGCGATACAGGGATCCCATCAATTGAGGTGATTTAAAGCAAGTATTTCCTAATATTCATCTATTATTTATTTCCTATATTTAGCTAGTTATTCCTAGTTAAACGAAGGTTTTCAGCCTTCTCCCTCCTGACCTATAATGCGTGCACATTACTTACTATCTAAAACCCTCCACCAACACAGAATTCATTTCAACATAAAATATTTTTTTCATTTTAAGACAAAATTTATGATACTAAACCGCACCTTTAATTAATTGAGCCGGCTGGGTGGAGTAGAGGCAACTTCACTGCTCTGAACACGGGTTCGATCCCTGCAAGAGCACCTCCCCAGTAAGTTCTTGGAGCGCCATAACCCCAGCGGGCGGCAAGCAACGCGGCACCAAAACCCCAACCCATAGAGAGCAAAACACCTAACGGTACATACTCACCACCCAGGACAAACTTGAAAACGAAAGAAATCTCAATGTATCCTTCCTGGTAAAATACTTTCTCAATAAATAAATAAGGTCTGTATATTAAACGTGCAAATTATTTGTAGGAGACCTAAAAAGAGTTTGTCCCTAGAATTTCCTTAATAAATGATCAGTCCAAAAATAGGATCAGAAGTATGAACATTTTCAGTGATTCATTTTTGGAGAAAAGGGGTGGTTACTGACATGATGCTCTTTCATATTCTGCAGTAGGCAGGTAACTGAAAACAATGTATGGTAAGTCAATTTTTATTTGTAAAGTTTCATGTTCTAAAGATAGTCAATCTGTCAGACAGTAAAATAAAGATATAGACCGATTGATAAGAACACCGATATGAGGTTTCTCTGCAAAATGGAATTATAATAGAGACAATGTAGTGTAACGTACAAGGAAAAATTAAGTAATGGTTTATTGATTGTGGATGATACGAAAGGTGAAAGTGATATTTAAAATGTATAAAATGAGTTGTTTGATGCCATTCTGGAATGTGGAAGGTGACATTCAAATGGGCTATCAATAGTAGTGTAAAGAATGTTGAATTCTGAATATTGTTGATAGGTACGGATCGGGTTGGGCGTTATAGGCAGTGCGTAAATATGAGGTCGGTCATGTGGCACATTTATAGGGATTGGAAGGATGTATCATTACAAGAATTTACATGAAGACAAGGTGACTGAGGATTAGAAGTTCCTGGTTTTAACCCTTTCACTACTACGCGTAAAACATAAACAATTATCAGAACATTTATTTGGGGCATCTTTTAAAAGTAGGAGAATAGAGCAATTTTGTATAGATTTTTATTTTGAGATAGCTAAAAATTTTAAATAAGTAAAAAATGTGCATAATTACATTATCCGCTTATCCTTTACAGAAATTATTGCAACTGTATAGACTTTAAAGGCTCTGGTAAGTTTACTAGAGCTATGGCTAAGTTTACATCCTACTTGGAATATAGCCAGGCATGTACTGGCCATAGGGACTACAGGGAGATTCCCGGTGGGCCGATGGCTCAGTGGGCCAGTGTGAATGCTGGTTCACCGCGCGGCTCGCAGTCTCCTTAATGGGGGAGGTGAGAACTTTCTCACCATCTGTAAAATAGAACAGTCTGCCACAGTCTCAAATTGGGGTCACCGTGCCGGTGAAACCCGCTGCGCATCAGCCTGACCTTAAGACATGATGCGCATGCAACCATAGTGCCGCTGCCTTGCTTTACCAAATCGCTCTGCAGCAACTCTGTTATCTGTAGAGCAATTGGTTGGTTTATATATGTCAGGATACCACCCTTACCGGCTTTATGGGCCCTGTGGCAGTGCCTTCTACGAGTCCCCGAGCGGTGGCTGAACGATGTGCTGAGGCGTCACTACTACCTCGTGTATGCGCGCAGACCGGAGCCTCCTTCGCCGCTGATCCGGACCCTCTGCGCATGCGCATGGTCCCAATGAGTCTTATGGGCATGGAAAGATGCCGGCGCAGACGGATGACGTCGGCGCTATCCTCGGCTGCCTAACAAGACGCCCTATAAAGAAGACATCGGTGGGGTAAGTCGGCGCTCTAATATTTTATATTGAACTGAGTTAATTACCCTTTCTCCTAAGAACTATTGATACAACTGATTGATTTCCTTGGCTTTTGACCCTTTTGCTTGAATAACGACTCTGTATTGAACTCTGCCTGCCTTTGACCTATGCTATTCCTCTGACTACCCTAAACGGATCACGCATCAGTATACATATATCAAGACGTCCAGTATACTCTATTGGAGACCCATCTATCATCTGATCAACTACGCACCTGACGCCACTGGTATCAGCAGACAGGTAGCGTTATATATATATATTATTACTCCTGACTCTGATACTTGCTACCTACAGGCAAGACTGCTGCATAGTGGTTCCTCTTATATTCTTCGCACCGAATACCGTCGTGGAATATCCTGATATATCCTGATAATATACTATTTTTGTGCATGTTTGCATAATTAAAGCGGGCCGGTCAGGATGAAGTCCAGGGCTGATTTTTTGTTCCAGTCCAGCCCTGAATATAGCTCGTTGTTGGGAGAAAAAGTGCTAAACTTTAGATGATGTCTTATTTTGCAGATATTTTCGAACGTAGTCAGCAAATGTGATGAAAGCTGATAATAAAAATGGTCAGATATCCTCTTTCCCTGTCTCTCTTCTTGTTCGTATAAATGATTAAAAAAAATTGAAAAGTGTAGAATTTATTCCTTGGTCACTGTACAATTGTGTTAAATGGATATTCTACTCTGCTTATAGCCTCTGCCCAATTATTTTCTATTTTTCTTTTAGGTAATTTTACTCACTTTTTTGTCCCTAGCTGAGCACCGCTCCTCCTCTCTGGCTTAATGACTCCTAAACCCAGAAGTCCCTGAAGCTATTTCGTGCAATTTGTGCTCCTACTCAACTTGTGCAGTGTGGAAACCACAAATTACGCACTGTTACGGGGCTTGTGCACTTTAGGTAGGCAAGTCACTGGTGCATTTTGGCCTAGGCCAACAAGGCCTAGGCCTATGGCGGCACTTTCCAGGGGGCGGCGGCCCGCCGGGTGACCCCACCCCTAAAAAAACCCAATTTTTTTTTTTACTTTTGCAAACTATTTTACCAGGAAGGAAACATTGAGATGTCACTAATTTTCAAGTATGTCCTGGGTAGGCAAGGCCTAGGCTTTCGCTTTCCAGGGGGCAACAAAAAACCTCACCACTAATTGGGTTACTCACAGAGCACCGAAATGACACCAACATTTTGGTGTTCTGTAGTTCCCAGCACTTCGGGGAATAAAATTTCCCCACCCTGCAGTGAATTCACCATTCAACGCAGGGTCCCCAAAGTGCATGGAGTCGGCCGCTGTATGCTGCCACCGCAAACCCAAGGCCTGCTGTTTTCAAAAGAACTGCTGAATGAAAATGTCTGGAATTTACATATAAGATCCTTTGATAATAAAAAGTTCTGTTACAGAAAAAAAAGAACCGCTATTAAAAAAAAAGGGGGTGGGAATTTTGCCAAAAAAATCTGAAAAATTACTAAAAGGTACTAAAAAAAAAAATCAATAAATAAAGACTTTTTACTGCAGATTAAAATAATAAATGGTTTATTAGATATTGCATAAAAACGGGAATATTTTTAACATTGAAACCTATGGGGTTCGCCTGAATAAACCTGCTGATTGAAACCACCGAACATCAGGGCATTTCACTGACATTTCTCTGCTGTTTGGTGTTCTCTGAATAGATTAACCATTACTTCTCTATGGGGATTTGCACTGCCTTCAAACAGCACCGTACTTGATGGCAGTTCGCCAAACTTGTGTGTGAGCATATCACGGAGCAGTGGTGTACTTAAGAGGAGTGGCAGAGGGTGGGCCAACCCCAGGTACCAGTGATTATTGGGGTGTCATTAGGGGGTACTAGGAGGTGCCACTGTCACTGTGTGTCAGCTTTGAGCTGTGTTCTCAAACAACGAGCAGCGGAGCATGGCGTTTGCATACGGAATAAAATCGAATAGAATAAAAATCATCCTCTCCTCCCTCCATAGCGCCTCCCCTGCCCCGCAGCAGCTCTAGAAGAGGGGAGGGGGATGTGATTTGTGTCCAGAGAGAGAAGAGGATAGTAAACGGCAGGTAAAGGGGGGGGGGTATCAGCAGAATATGAAGCCCTGTCTGCTTACTGCTGTTTAAAGTGGACCTTTCCTTAACCAGCACTGCAGTGATAGAAATTTGTCATTGAGCTGCCTGGCTCCTGGTGAGGGTGCGTGCGTGCAGGTCACACTCGGTCCGGCCAGTCAGGCGGTACTGAGTCTCAGTACCACCTGACTGGCTGAACCACGTGACATGCACGCACGCAGCTGCCCGCCCTTTCGTTAACATGGACTGTCACTCTATTCTGGACTGAACACCCACCGGGAAGGGAATCAAAGCCACGGTGCACCCTCTGGCAGTGGCACCCCACTGCTGACTAGATGGCTCCACGCACAGGCACAGCCGCGATCCTAACGTGGCCTGGAGGGACTCCTGCTGAGTCTGTACACAGTCCCTGCTGACTCTGCACACAGCCCTACCGTGGACGGAGGCCGGTAAATGTAGAATAAATAATTGCTGTGTGCTCATATACACTCGCTTTGCTGGGAGTTTTATTGCAGTGGATTCTGATGCACTCATACACACCGCACATTGCATTTCTGGGAGTTTAATTGCTGTGGATTCTGATACGCTGACACGCACATTGCATTACTGGGAGTTTTATTGCTGTGGATTCTGATACGCTGACACACACCAAACATTGCATTGCTGGGAGTTTTATTGCTGTGGATTCTGTGATACACACTGCATATTACTGTGAGTTTTATTGCCCTGGAGCTCTGGGATACACTCATACACACTGCACATTACTGTGAGTTTTATTGCTGTGCAGTTCTTTGATATGCTCATACACACTGCACATTTCTGTGGGTTTTATTGCTGTGCAGCTCTGTGATACGCTCATATGCAGTGCATGTTTCTGTGGATTTTAGTGTTCAACCAATTAGAGCGGCTGTGATCCAGTATACTTGACATGCGTGGCTGTTCTTTGTAAAAATGCTTGAATTTAAACATTTCATAATTTTATTTATCTCAATAGATACATTTGAAATGGTATACAAAATATACAAGTAGGCACTTGGTATCCACTTTTAATATAAAGAGAGGAAAAGACGGAGCTCTAAGAGGAAAAGGTGGAGCTTAAAGAGGAAGGGTGGGGATTAACCAGGAAGAGGTGTGCCCTTGACAGGAAGGGGTGCCTCAAATTTAAATTAGGGGGTGCATGAGTTTAGTCAGGCCTAGGGCAGCACAGAACCTAAATACACCACTGAGGCAAGTTCCATAGTGCCTGTGCAGAATGATGAATCCGTGTTGTGCACATGCACAGATTCGATCCGTTCGCTGCCTCTCTGAGCCCAGTTGCTTCAGCAACAGTAGCCTCCTCAGATACCTGTCTTCAGTTTTTACCCTTTAGTCAGGGCAAAACTCAGCCAGAATCTGGTGGCAGGGTGAATAAGCCCCTTGGGATCCCCTGAAGTGGTGGGGTTGGGGGGGGGGACACTCGGATCGCTGAGCTCTTTCAGTCTGCAGTCTAACATGTCTTCAGTCTAACATGCATTATTTTATTTATTTATTTATAAAGGATTTTACCAGGAGGGATACATTGAGATTTTTTCTCGTTTTCAAGTATGTCCTGGGTTCAAGAACATTGAATTGTTACAGTTGTTACAGAAATACAAAGTAGTAAAATGCAAGATATTAACACAAAACAAATATACAAATATACAGATTAACAGAAAATAAGTATGTAGGACATAGTCATTATGTTATATGTTTACAGGTGCATTCCGTATTGAGGTATGTTAATAGGGAGCTCTTGAGTGACTTTAGACTGGGGAAAGATTTGATGGTGTCTGGGAGGTTATTCCATAATTGCGATGCTCTGTAAGAAAATGAGGATCGAGCCACTTTCTTTTTGTATTGTGGTATTGCAAGTAAGGTGCAGGTCCTGGATTGGAGGTTATAGGATGAGGGAACTGCTGGGGGAAGCAGTCTATTCAGGTAGGGTGGTAGCTTCCCAGAAAAGCTCTTAAACACCAGGTTGGAAAGATGAAGGGTACGTCTAGATTCCAGCGATGGCCAGTTTAGTTCTTTTAACATGTCACAATGGTGGGTCATGTAGTTACATTGTAGCACAAAGCGACAGAATGAGTTATACAATGTAGTAAATTTCTAGAGGTGTGTTTGCGGGGCCGCTGCATACACTACATCGCCGTATTCAATAGCTGGCATAAGCATTTGTTGTATAATCTGCTTTCTTACCGAGGGGCTCAGGCAGGATTTGTTTCTGTACAGGGCACCTAGTTTGGGGTAAGGTTTAGATGAAAGTTTTTCGATGTGGGGGCCAAAAGATAGATTTGGGTCTAACCACATACCTAGATATTTGAGAGACGTGACTGTGGTCAGTGTGCCATTTGATCTTGTCCCAACACATAGATGGGGTGTTTGCAATTTGTGTAGTTTAGGTGCTGTTCCAAAGAGCATTGTAACAGTTTTGTCAGTATTTAGAAAACGTTTGTTGTGTTTGATCCACTTTTCTATCCCTGTGAATTGTTCGTGCAGCACTGCCTCCAGCTGCGGGAAATTTGGTTTGCTGGTATAGATTACAGTGTCTTTGGCGTATATGTGTACAGTTGAGGCTTTGCAGACATTGGGCAGATCATTTATGAATATTGTGAATAGCAGGGGGTCGAGTATCGAGCCTTGGGGTACACCGCACGTGACTGGGAGGGGGAGGGAAGTGCTGTCAGAAATGGACTCATATTGCGACCGATCAGACACATATGATTGGAACCAGGTTAGCGTGTGATCACCAATACCGGAGTTTTTAAATTTTTGTAATAAGATGCCATGGTCTACTGTGTCAAAGGCCTTGGCAAAATCAAGGAAGATGGCTCCAGTTAGGTTTCCTTGTTCCATGCCAGCCTGGATATCATTGCAAACTTTTAAAAGGGCAGTTATGGTTGAATGATTTGGACGGAATCCGGATTGATCTGGGGTTAAATAGTTCCAATACTGATAGTAATCGCGTAATTGAGGGTAAACACATTTTTCAGAATTTCTGACATTACAGACAGCAATGATATTGGGCGGTAGTTGGATACCAAAGTATTGTCTCCACTTTTATGGATAGGTACCACCCTTGCAGTCTTCCAGAGTTTGGGTATATATCCAGTTGCCAGTGATTCATTGATTAGGGTTGTGACAGGTTTTGCAATTGCCAGGGTGCTGATTTTCAGCAGCATTGCTGGGATTTGGTCAGGTCCTGACTGGTGTTTCATTTTTTGGTTACAGAGAAGTTTAGTGATGAAACTGACAGGCACCGGTCTAAAACTGAATTTCCCTTTAATACAGGGTCTTTGCACAGTTGGAAGGATCTGACTTGTGTGCTGCCTTTCTGAATGTGTTTCAATTGCTAGCTTAGCAATCATGTTGGCACATCCAACAAAATAGTTATTAAAGGCATTTGCTACATCTAGGGGGTGTTGCAGGGTTTGGTTGTTTACTTTGACAGCAGCTGGTTCGGAGTGGACAGGGGGTGATTGTATGTTACTTATGATTTTCCAAAAATTTCTCGGGTTTGATATGTTATTATTTAGATTTTCATTGAAGTATTGGGCTTTGGCCATTTTTGTTTGCTTTGTGCATGCATTCCGCCATTTTCGGTATTCACAGTGATCGTTCATGGATCCAGTACTCTTGAAATTTGACCAAAGTGAAACTCTAAACTAAATAGTTTGTATCAGTGCTTCGAATGCCTCTTTAATACACAAAAGCCGAAAATAACTATAAGAGGAAGCAATAAATAGTAATTTAGAATTGGATTTTATATAAAAAAATATCTATTATTATCAGTTAATCCTTTTTAAACAGGAAAAATCAAAAAATGAAGAAAAAAATCAATCATTATTTTTTGTAACATTACAGACAAAATCAAAATTAACCCCTTCACTACCGATATCAAGATATCTGGAGCTTCAAAGGCACCATCTGGTGCCCCGATATCGAGATATCTCAAAATGCTGATCTGCAGCCCAAAAGCAAATTACATTTTTTTGCTCTTGGGCTGCAGAAAGTGCAACCAAAGTTTTAGCCCTGTGGGTATAATGCCCAACGAGCTAAAACTGTAAAATCAACTGCTGAAAGCTCGGAAATATTGGGCTTTCAGCAGCCGATGCAGGGAGAAATAGAGGAAAATAGACCAGCTGCTCAAACCTCTAACTCAATTTGGCAGTAGATGGCGCCATCTACTGGCCAAAAATAGGTTATTTACAGTAAGACATACAATAGGTATAAACTCAAATAATTCTTATTTTATAATTAATTCAAGATTATTTTGCAAAAAATCACTGGTTTCTGACAATGTTTTTTTTGGAAAATCACTTGGTAGTGAAGGGTTTAAAGTACGAATGAAATCACACGACATGACCCTGGATTCTGATTATGGTGCTCAATAAACATACTGTAACTCTCAACCATTATGGCTGGTTTACCTTCTCTTTGGTTTCTTCAATTATCTTTTCATCTATTTTACTCCAAAAATGTACAGAGAAAAGAGATTACTTTATAATGCCTTGTCCGAAAAATCAGAAGTTATATTTGAGAGGAATAACGCTTAAACGTTCCAAAGCTGTTATATAGCGTCCCCATTATATCAGTATTTTTGCAATTAAATGAAAAGGGAATGCTCCCACTGAATGTAACAAATCTGATATTTCTGTTTTAATGGATTCACTTATAATAGATATATTTAAATAAATCCCAATCAAAGTCTGTTGTCTTCTGCTGTGTTTTATTAGTTCTTTTCTGTTTTTCTGAATTTGAGAAAATAAAGGTAATTGAAAATAAATTTTTATGTGAATCTGAAACAAAATACATTTTACAAATAAGAAAGGCATTAAGGGGATTTTTTCAGTTTATTATTAGTTTTCAGATTTTTTTTAATTTGGGAAATCCCACTTAATTGAAGCTAAGCAAAGACATTTTTATGTGAATCACAAACAAATTGTGTTTTATTAAGAAAGGCATGAAGGGGATTTCCTTGGTTTCAGGTAAATAAACATTACCTTTAAAGTATGGTTAGTTTGCAAGTACTCTTCCTTTGGTTAGTGGATTTAGGCCATTACTTGACCCACACTTGGTTTCAGCATCTCATCTGTGCGTAAGCATGTGGTTTAGAATTGGTCATCATAAGTGGAAGTGGTGAAAACGAAACCTACTTTCCTGCAAACCATGGGCGCTTTCTTTGCAGAACTCAGATTGATGTTCTGATTATTAGTAGGAATGAAGATTGTGAAATAATGTATCCCGTCCATCCTACAAGAAACAAGAAACCATTTTTTTTTACAAATACTTTACACAGTCTGACATTCGAAATGACACACTCACAACAAATAACGGTTAATACAACATTAGTTCACTATAAAGACAAACATATTTTTTATTATATTTGTATAGTTGGACACATTGAGGTAATATTAGTACATTTCTGTTATGTCTTTTACCACCTTTTCTGACTAATTTGGTCAGTATTACCTAATTTAGTACTTCATGTCAGTTATTTGCTTACTTTTAACAAATGGCTGCCATGAGATGACCAGTTTATTTGCTCTTCAGTTGCCTCCAAAATTTTAACCACTAAATGAAATGGACAAGAAGATTAGTGGAGAATTACAAGGAATTCCCAAAAATAAAAATTAAAGCCATGTGGAAATATCAATGTAGAGCTAAAATGCGTTATAACAATATAGAGTTCATAAATATTGAAACTTTACATGTGTGAACTTGGAAAGCAAACATTACCAGGAAAACCTTACTAATTAAACCTTCCAATAACAAACCTGGGCTAAAAACTATAGTAAAAAACCACTAATGCAACAACGACAGGGCAGGGGATTGAAATAGTAATATGTGGCCCTTTAAACATGTCAGATATGGTCACCCTACATATACGGGACACATGTTGAAAGCATTATTGTATCTAGGTCATACATGTAAATCGCTCAGCATGGGATACTCAAACAGCTCACAGACAAATTAAATAAATATGTGCATTTAGATCTTGATTGGAGTGCCATGTCCTGTACACTGGCGTGCGCAGCCCATTACATCAGGGTGTGCAGCTACCTGACATTTATTAAATGAAAAATCATGGTTAGTAGATTTGGCACAAAATGCAAATTTTTCATTTGAAATAACGAGCCTGTAATCAGATACAGTCATTTTTTATGTGAATCATCCAAAAGAACACCTGTGCTGTGTTCGTTTAAATATGATGCTGATTTTGGGCTTGGTCCAGTTTGTCTTTTTTTGGAGTTAGCACGTGGTTTGAGCAGTAGCTAAAATTTTGCGGTGCGCATCCCTCTGGTAATTAGCGCTAGCAGCAATGAATCTGTTAGTTGAGATCCATCTCGCCAGTGACCCTGTGAGCTCACTTTTGCTATGCTGTAACATTGTATTTATAGGCAGGGAACAGGTGTGGCCAAGCACTTTGCACTGGCAAAAACCAGTTCTACAGTTGTGTTCAAAATTATTCAACCCCCAATGCTGTAAAGGGTTTTAGGGAATTTAGTGTACATTTGTAATTGTATTCAGAATGAAATCCTACAAGGACTTTTTAAAGAACCATATGCAACTAAAATGACATCAATTGGTTTTGTAATACAGTAGTAAATGTTTCTTTTGTGACTTCTTCATTGACACAATTATTCAACCCCTTAAAGACTACCACTCTGAAGAACAGAGGTTCATTCAAGTGTTTTCAATCAGGTATTGAAAACACCTGTGGATGTCACGGAGCAGCAATAAAGCATAATAAGCACCAATTAGGCAGAAGGTATTAATGGAAAAGTATGTCTTTTTGCTGATGACACAAAGATTTGCAACAGGGTTGACGTTCCTGGAGGGATCAGCCAAATGACAAATGATTTAGGTAAACTAAAAAAATGGTCGGAGTTGTGGCAATTGAGTTTTAACGTGGATAAGTGCAAGATAATGCACCTAGGGCGTAAAAACCCAAGGGCTGAATATAGAATATTTGATACAGTCCTAACCTCAACATCTGAGGAAAGGGATTTAGGGGTCATTATTTCAGAGGATCTAAGGGTAAGTAGTCAATGTAATAGAGCAGCAGGAAATGCTAGCAGAATGCTTGGTTGTGTAGGGAGAGGTATTAGCAGTAGGAAAAGGGAAGTGCTCATGCCACTGTACAGAGCACTGGTGAGACCTCACTTGGAGTACTGTGTGCAGTACTGGAGACCGTATCTCCAGAAGGATATAGACCTCTTAGAGAGAGTTCAGAGAAGGGCTACTAAAATGGTGTACGGCTTGAAGGAGAAAAGTTACCAGGAAAGGCTTAATGATCTTAACATGTACAGCTTGGAAAAAAGACGAGACAGAGGAGATATGATAGAAACATTTAAATACGTAAAGGGAATCCACAAGGTAGAGGAAGGGAGTATATTTAAAAGGAAACAAAATAGCAAAACAAGAGGACATAGTCTTAGATTAGAGGGGCAAAGGTTTAAAAGTAACATCAGGAAGCATTATTTTACTGAGAGGGTGGTGGATACATGGAACAGTCTTCCAGTAGAAGTGGTAGAGGCCAAAACAGTAATTGAATTTAAGCAAGCATGGGATAGGCATAAGGCTATCCTAAACAAAAGATAAATCCAGGTAAAGTATCCATGTAATTGGGCAGACTAGATGGGCCGAAAGGTTCTTATCTGCCGACATTTTTCTATGTTTCTATGTTTAAAATGACTGTGATACTCAGCTCCTTCTAGACATTTACTGGTGTGGTTACAAACATGGTGAAGTCAAGAGAATGGTCCAGGAAGACAAGAGAAGAGGTGATTACTCTTCACAGGAAGGGCAATGGCTATAAGAAGATTGCAAAGATGTTAAACATACCAAGAGAGACCATAGGAAGCATCATTCGCAAATTCAAGGCAAAGGGCACTGTTGAAACGCTACCTGGTCGTGGCAGAAAGAAGATGCTGATTTTGACTGCTGTGCGCTACCTGAAGCGTAGAGTGGAGAAAAGTCCCCGTGTGACTGCTGAGGAACTGAGAAAAGATTGTCAGATGTGGGTACTGAAGTTTCAGCTCAGACAATACGGCGCACACTGCGTAATGAAGGCCTCCATGCCAGAACTCCAGGCGCACCCCCTTGCTGTCTCCAAAGAATAAGAAGAGTCGACTGCAGTATGCCAAAAGTCATGTGGACAAACCACAGAAGTTTTGGGATAGTGTTCTGTGGACTGATGAAACAAAATTAGAACTGTTTGGGCCCATGGATCAACGCTATATTTGGTGGAGGAAGAACAAGGCCTATGAAGAAAAGAACACCTTGCCTACTGTGAAGCATGGCGGGGGGTCAATCATGCTTTGGGGCTGTTTTGCTTCTGCAGGTACAGGGAAGCTTCAGCGTGTGCAAGGTACCATGAATTCTCTTCAGTACCAGGAGATATTGGATGACAATGTGATGCAGTCTGTCACAAACCTGAGGCTTGGGAGACGTTGGACCTTTCAACAGGACAATGATCCAAGCATACCTCCAAGTCCACTAGAGCATGGTTGCAGATTAAAGGCTGGAACATTTTGGAGTGGCCATCGCAGTCACCTGACTTAAATCCGATTGAGAACCTCTGGTGGGACTTAAAGAAAGCAGTTGCAGTGCGCAAGCCTAAGAATGTGACTGAACTGGAGGCTTTTGTCCATGACGAATGGGCGAAAATACCCGTAGATCGCTGCAAGACACTTGTGTCAAGCTATGCTTCACGTTTAAAAGCGGTTATAACTGTAAAAGGATGTTGTACTAAGTACTAAGATTGAATGTCACTTGGGGGTTGAATAAAACTGATAATGATGTGAGCACAGAAAAGACATTTGTGGTTATTTCATTATAAATGTTATGTTATATTTGTCTGACCTACACGTGCCTCTTTGATTTAATTGTAAGCAAGATGACTGAATGATCAAAATCAACGTCAAACTGGCCAAAACACTCAATTTCAGTGGGGGTTGAATAATTTTGAACACAAATGTATGCTATGCATGCAACCACTTTAACATTACATTAGTGTTTGACTAACGTTTGCTAAACAATTGTGCCCCCAAACCTATGCGAGCAAGGTGATCTACTAATAGGTTGGCAGGTGCTAGCCTTTAGCGACTCGTGCTACATTTTTTCATTAGCGATAGCATTTTAGCTTTTACCAGGTAATAGGGCCCCTAGTGGTCCTCAGAAACTCTAAATTACAAAAAGGCAACTGGAGGATTCACTTATTCTTCTCCATCCTCCGGGCCCTAATACATTCTAAACGCTAGTGTTAACGCTCAGCTATGCCCCCCCAAAAAATCTGATACTCACCTCTCCTCCCGAGGCGCGATCGGTGGATAGTGGAAAGTGTGTGTAGAAAAAAAGTGCACTAAGGCCTCAGGTGAGGGCAAAGTAGTGAGCTAGCTAGACTAACATGATAATGAATATTTCCGCAAAAACGCTTTTGTGTATATTTGTATATTTTGTTGTAGTCCCAGCCATGTCATTTTTTGCTGCTGTTCCTTTCAGTGTTTTCTTTTTCTTTTTTGTAAATAGAATTTTATTGAAAAGCAGTTTGTAATATAAAAATACAATTGGTAAGACCAACGCCATGTACTTTTCGGTTTTAAGCGAGAGTAAAATAGAAATAATTTAAAGAGTGAGTGAATAACATTTATCAAACAAAAGCATATAAACAAACAAGAAAAAAGAAGGGGGCTTGCCCGAGCCCCAAGAAGAAAGTCGGAAAAAAGATGGGAATAAAAAGAAAGAGAAAGAGGGGGGACGCTTGTTTGAGAACCTGAGATACCTCACAAATGAACTATCAACATAATTCCGAAAGCGACATATGTCTGACACATAGTATTAACCTCCCTGGTGGTATTCCCGAGTGTGACTCGGGGTTAAATTTCACTACCGCGAACGGTAACCCCGAGCCACACTCGGGCTGGATGCATACTCACCTCCTCCTGGCTCCCTCTCTGTCCCCCGCAGTGTGATTGCGGTGAGTTGCTTCCTAGTAAGGCTCCCTGTGAGTCACACGATGCAGGGGGGCGGGACCAGCAGCAGACTTAGAAAAAATTATAATACACTGTATAATCCAATGTGCAATGTTTATGAACGGCCACTAGGTGGCACTACAGGATAAAAAACAGACCATACATCGTCTCACCCTTGTTTTCAGACAGATTTCAGTGTTTTTTGTTGTATTTTATTGAATATCATTTATTTGCATTATTTTGGATAATTATTTTTGGGATAATAAATTATTATGTCATGTTTCAAACTTTATCGGACTCAGTGTATTTACTATTTGTTTTATTATTATTTATTTATAAAGGATTTTACCAGTAAGGACTCTTGATTGCACGGATTTCAGTGCGTGATTCCTAATTATTACAGGCTAACTATGTACAAAAACACACTTTTTCTTTAAAAAAAAATTGAGACGCTTTTAGACACGAAACTTTGAAAAAATTAGACAGCCAGGGAGGTTAAAGGCCAGCCATCCCGAGGGTCCCATCTGCTCTAGCCGTTGGGGACCAGACCTTATAATAAGTAGACAATGTGTGGTTTGAAACTGCTGTGAGTTCGTCCATTACTTGAACATCCCGTATCTTAGCGTAGGTGCGGTGAAATGCTGGGACAGTGGGACAATTCCATTTCTCCGCCAGGACTCTCCGGGCCGCTAGCATGATTTTTGCCAATAATTTGTTCTCCGGTCTAGAGAGGTCAGAGAGAGGCCTCGATAACAAGAAAGTCCAGGGGTTCTTGGAAATGTCCCTATCAAAGACTGCCGAAATCAGAGTATGGGCTTCCTCCCAGAATGCTTGGACCCGTGGGCAGGCCCACCACATGTGAAAGTAAGTGCCCTTTGCGCCACAGCCCTTCCAACATAAGTCTGGAGTATTCGGTTGCATGCGGGAGATCTGGACCGGAGTCACGTACCATCGGAAGATTGTCTTAATCAACTGCTCCTGATGAGTCGTGCAGACCGAAACCGACTTCATTGCCTCCCAAATGTCGGCCCACTTCTCTGCTTCCAAAGATTCGCCAATCTCAGTTTCCCAGGCCGCTATGTCTCGCAAGTCCTTCCAGTCGAGTAATGTAGTAAGCATGGAGTATAGTGTGGAGATCAAACCTTTGGGGTACGACCCTGTGAGGCACAAGCGTTCAAAAAGGGAGAGGTGAGAGAGCGCCACCGCCATGATGTGGGGGCTAGAAGCAAATGCCCTCAGCTGGAGGTATCGTAGAGGATGTGCGGGGGAATCTGAAGATGGTGTGGTGATGGCGTGCATCTGGAGCAACTCTCCTTTTGGGTAAAGCTGACACAGTCTCTCAATTGGGTTACCTTCTTGGTGAAGGTGATAGTCCGATGATAGGCCCGGAGGGAATTCCCTGTTTCTTTGTATCGGGGTTAGCGGAGAAGGGAGTGTTGCTAAATCACATTTAGATGCCAATTTGACCCATATTCGTATGGAGTTAATAACAGCCGGGCAAGTGGTACGGAGAAGTGGTCTGTAGCGTTTCGGGGTCCACATCCATTTGTGGGGACTGTCTGGTGCCATTAGTGCATGTTTAAGCTCCACCCACCTCCTGGTGGATATAGGGGAATGCCAGGCAACGATTTGGGCTAATTGGGCCGCGTAGTAGTAGGAGAATAAATAGGGAAGTCCCAAACCTGCCGCCACCTTAGGCCTGTATAAAGTAGACCGAGCAATACAGTGTCGTTTCCCATGCCAAATAAAGTTATCTGTCACTCTCTGGAAATCTATAAGATCAGCGGGCCTCAACGCCAAGGGGAGGGCCTGGAACAAATAGAGCAATCTAGGCAGTATATTAATTTTTTCCAGTGCACCCGGCCTACCCATGGCGCCTCTTCCGGCTGGAAATGGAGAACTGGGACAAGTATGTTATACTTGTCCCAGTTCTCCATTTCCAGCCGGAAGAGGCACCAGAGAGGGGTGTAATTAACCTCATATACAGTAAGTGGTCCGGGTCCCCGGACAATTGTATGCCCAAATAAGTGATAGAAGATGTGGTGACCTGTATGGGAAAGGAAGTCCTAATGGCTGCTATATCATTCGGGGACATGTGTATGGCCACAGCTTCCGATAAGGAGACCATAATCTTATATCCCGATATGTTAGCGAATTCCTCCAGTCTATGAAAGACTTGGGGGAGGGAAGACATGGGGTGAGTAAGTGACAATAGGACATCGTCCGCATCGTCATACATATTTATTTTCTGTTAATCTGTATATTTGTGTTGTTTTTTTTTTAATATCTTGCATTGTATTACTTTGTATTTCTGTAACTGTAACACTTCAATGTTCTTGAACCCAGGACATACTTGAAAACGAGAGAAATCTCAATGTATCCTTCCTGGTAAAATCCTTTATAAATAAATAAATAAATAAATATCCTGACGGTACATATCTCCCCCCTCCCACCTCTATACCATGTATAGCCGAGTCAGCCCTAATCCGTCGGAGCAAGGGTTCGAGAAAAAGTGCATACAGGGCTGGGGACAATGGACACCCCTGTCTAGTGCCGTTATACAGTATATAGGGAAGGGCGTTGTGTCAGTCCCAGGTAGTATGAGTTGAGCGGAGGGAGAGGAGTAAAGAGATCGAGTGGCCTTCAGTAGAGGGTCTGGGAAGCCTATGTGCTGGAGGAGGGAGAACAAGTAAGACCACTCCGCTCTATCGAAAGCCTTCTCTGCATCCAGGGAGAGAAACAGAGAAGGCTGTCCACGCGAATGGGCATACCACATTAGATCTGTCGCACGTCTGGTGTTCTCATAGGCCTGCCTGAGAGGGATGAATCCCACTTGGTCCAGGTGTATAAGGCCCCCAAGGACCGAATCAAGACGCATAGAGATAACCTTTGCAAAAAGCTTACGATCCACATTTATGAGAGAAATCGGGCGGTAGCTCCCCACCAGCACAAGAAAGATGAGAAAAGCGCCTAAATGAATCCCCCAATCTATAAGAGATGAATAGGCACGAATAAACACACCCAGTATATATATATATATATACCGTGTATGACTGTAGCATTGGACGTATTAACCAAATATACGTTTGTTCATAATGCTGACGTTCTTGGGTACATGTAAAAAACCACGAAAAACACACACACATTGCGCAGTATAAAATTACACAGTTAAAATTAATGACGATGGTTCACTCACATGGAGTACAGCCTATATAATCAAGGCTCAATATTGACGCAGTGGGTCCCTTCAGGGATGACCCCGTCCCGTTTTCGTGCGTTCTTTAACCCCTTCGCTGCGGAGGACGCGCTCCGCGCGTCCACCCGCAGGTAACGTTCCTTGCGGAGGACGCGCTGAGAGCGTCCTCCATTTGGGGCCCAGCGATCGGCCGGGTTCCGGCCGATCGCTGTGCCCCCTGGTGCGGGCTGACATCGAGGATGTCAGCCCAGCACCCGGAACCGCCGCCGGCCTAATTAGATGTCATTGCGGCGGCGCGATGACATCTAATTCAGGCGCCACCCCACATGTGCGGAGGAGGCGCCAGAAAGGGAGGGGGGAGGTCCTTCGGACCTCTCTCCCTTCCGATCGCCGGCGTGCAGGGGGTTAATACAGGCACCGTTTGGAAGGTTCCTAACGGTACCTGGAATTAACCCCATGGGGGCTGGATCACGAATCGGCGCCGAAAAGCGCCGGTTCGTGATCCTTTCCCGGAGCTGGCCGACATCTTGGATGTCGACCAAGCTTCCGGGAATGCCCCCTGAGGACTGGCGTCATCGTGCATAGCACGATGACGCCAGTCCTGGAGTTAACCCCTAACTGCCACCAATGGTGGAGATAGGGGGTTCCAATCAACCCCCTATCTCCCGATCCGTGGCAGTTAGGGGTTAATGTTTGATATTGTTGGATCGGCCAGAGCATGGCCGTTCCAACAATACCAAACTTGACTATGAAAAAAGGTTTTTTAAAAAAATTAAAAATAAAAATAAAAAAATATTTAAAAAAAAATTATTAAAAAAATAAACAAGTTTATTTTTCTTTTTTTTGGTTCATTAATGCAGCAATATTGTTCCCATTTCAATTATAATGTGAACAATGATGCTGCACTAATGATTTTTGGATGTGGTGCGTTTGTTAAAAATCGCGTAATTTATTTTCCACAAAAAATATTGTAACGAGACCCCATCTCTAATTTTTTTAACAAGCGCACCAAATAAAAAATATAACTGCAGTTGCTCGCATGTTAAAATGGGGAAAAAAAACACTTTACACGTTGTAAATTATTGAAAATTCATATTTTATTGCATTTTTTGTTATAATATACAGACAGGTCATGACGTATACATATAATAATGACATATTATGAATCTGCCGAGTCTGACGGAAAGAACGATATATAATATGTCTGGGTCATATACTAAAATAAGCCTTCAAAACACGTTTAAACATGATGAGCAAAATCGGTACAAATGACCTCAGCACAGAGGCGGGAAATGCCTCAGCAGCGAAAGGGTAAGATAGAAACATAGAAACATAGAAAAATGTCGTCAGATAAGAACCTTTCGGCCCATCTAGTCTGCCCAATTACATGGATACTTTACCTGGATTTATCTTTTGTTTAGGATAGCCTTATGCCTATCCCATGCTTGCTTAAATTCAATTACTGTTTTGGCCTCTACCACTTCAACTGGAAGACTGTTCCATGTATCCACCACCCTCTCAGTAAAATAATGCTTTCTGATGTTACTTTTAAACCTTTGCCCCTCTAATCTAAGACTATGTCCTCTTGTTTTGCTACTTTGTTTCCTTTTAAATATACTCCCTTCCTCTACCTTGTGGATTCCCTTTACGTATTTAAATGTTTCTATCATATCTCCTCTGTCTCGTCTTTTTTCCAAGCTGTACATGTTAAGATCATTACGCCTTTCCTGGTAACTTTTCTCCTTCAAGTCGTACACCATTTTAGTAGCCCTTCTCTGAACTCTCTCTAAGATGTCCATGGATCACGCCAACCATGAAAGGGGAACACGAACATAGACCATAATTTTAAATGTAATATTTGTAAAAGCATACTGCGCAATGTGTGTGTTTTTCCTGTTTTTTTTACATTTACCCAAGAACGTCAGCATTATGAACAAACGTATATTTGGTTAATACGTCCAATGCTACAGTCATACACGGTATATATATATATACTGGGTGTGTTTATTCGTGCCTATTCACCTCTTGTGGTTTGGGGGATTCGTTCAGGTGCTTTTCTCATCTTTCGTGTGCTGCTGTTTCTTATGTGGGTTGTTGTAGGGGAGGCCCATAGAGATTTTAGCTGCCGGACTACTCCCATGCTGTGTGATCAAACCCTCCATCACCTGCTGTTCTAGCGCCCCTTTTTTATCTTTTGCATCTGGTAGCTCCCCACCAGCTGATCTTTCTCCGGTTTGGGAATCACTACAATAGATGCTAATAAAGATTCAGGGGGGAGGGTTCCACCGCCCAACAAGTCAGTAAAACTGCGGAGTAAGCGCGGTACTAAAATGCCTGCAAAGGACTTGTAATAATGATAAGTCAGTCCATCTGGGCCTGGTGCCTTATGTGGTTTCATCAAACCTAGTGCCCAACTGATCTCCTCCTGTTCTATAGGTGCCCCCAATGCCACCCTCTGTGCTACAGAGACCGACGGCATGTCGGTCTGCGAAAGATACTCCGCAATCTCACCCTGTAGAGAGGCATTAGCAATCGTGTGTGTGGGGGAGTGGTTATAGAGTGTGCTGTAGAAGTTAGTAAAGAGTGTTCTGATGATCGGGGGATCTGTGTGAGTCTGGCCCCCATCAACCCTGAGTATCGCAATCCCTTGTGTTCTAGCACCAAGGGCACAGTTGCCGCGCAAAAGGCGTATCCAGTTTATTAGATCTCTCATAGTATCGCTGCTTAGACCATAAGAGGGAGCGATCAACATCGTCCAAAAATAACCGATTGAGGTCAGTATGAACCTAAGGGATGAGAAGGTGTCTGGGGAGGGATGCGCCTTATGGGAGAGTTCTAATTTTCTAAGGTTTGTTGCAATGTTTGAATTTCGCCGCTTTTCACCTTTTTATGATGAGAGGCCAGGCTAAGAAAAGCACCCCGCACTACCAGTTTGTGAGCTGCCCGTTGCATCTGAGGGGATGAGTCTTCTGTGTCATTTAGTTCAAAATAATCCTTCAGAGTGGCGGCCACGGAATCCCGGATCCCCAGCTTGTCAAGCAAGAAGGAGTCCAGCCTCCATCGCCTGCCAGTCGGGGACGTGAATGGCCTAAGTGTTATAGAGATGTCGGCATGATCCGACCACGTGATAGAGTCTATATTAGAGGAGGTTACGGACGGGACGAAGTCTGGGGATAACAGAAGGTAGTCGATTCGGGAATAAGAATGATGGACCTGTGAAAAGAAAGTGTAATCCCTGCAAGAAGGGTGGTGCACTCTCCATATGTCAATGAGACCAAGACGGCTCACAAAGTAATAAAACTGTCGGTCTCGGGGAGAAGCTGATGCTGGGGTGTGGCCGTTCCGGGGATTAGATCTGTCCAAGGGGGGGCATAGAGTAGCGTTAAAGTCTCCCCCTATCTGCAATTTACCCTTTGAGTGAATGGAGAGAAAGTCAGCGGTGGACTCCCAAAACGCCAGCACTGGGCCATTTGGCCCGTATAGAGAGAGAAAAGTATAGCATTGGTTGGACACCGACCCCCTAACCAAGACATATTGGCCCTCCTCATCTGAACGCGCCTCCTCCACCTGTATCAAACACGAATTGCAAAACAGTATAGCATCACCATTAAATTTCGGCGAGGCACAGGAGAGGTAGGCCCTGGAGTAGGCCGGATCCGCCAGTCGAAAGGCTGCCGATTTCGGGATTCTGGTTTCCTGAATCAGCGCTATATCGATCGATTTACGTTTTAGCTCCCAGAACCGAAGTCTCCGCTTCCTCTGAGAATTTATGCCCTTCACGTTTAAGGATGAAACAGAAACTTTAGACATATCGGTAGCTGAATTGATAAGCGGATAATAGGCCCTCCAGGCCCCCCCCACGGCCTCTCAGTACAGTAACACAAACAGAGCCTCGAGTGTCTCAATAAGGGAAGGGAGGGGGAAGGGGAGGGGGAGGTGAGGAAGAGGAAGAGAAAGAAAAGTGGGAAATGTAGAAAACCTCGTGACGGGCAAGCACGAGGGTAGAAAAAAGCACCCGCCGAATGGGGATACCGAGGGGAGGACATCCAGGGGTGCAGGAGATCAGAGGAAAATTAGAAGACAGCCAGCCGGGAGTAGAAACGGAGCATCTCAGAACATAGAGAAATAATTCTCTTAAGTTAGAACATCCATATATATCGAGTTGCATGCCTAAGGCACGTCAATAGGCAAATCAACATTATAAGTATAGCATTTCAACACAAATATGGCAAACTAATAATAATGGCATCCACCTGCCGCAGAGAAACTAACCCCTGCCATAGTACCACTATGGCAACACTGAGGGTAGGGGTCCCCATGCAAAGGACCAAGTAGGAAGACCATCCAGTTCCGAATGCGGTCAATCAACGGAGGCACCCCAGTCCCATTCTAGATGCGGAAGGGGCTGTGGCGGGGCCAGATCTGCAATGGAAGGTGGTACGGGTATATCCAGGTTACGTAAAAGGTCTTTGGCTTGATAAAGGTATGTGTACAAAAATGGTAGATTATTTTTTGAAGATCATGAGCTTAAAGGGGAAACCCCAGGCGTAGCAAATTCCATGCTGGCGTAGCAACTCTGTGACCTCCTTCCATTCTCTGCGCCTGGCCAATGTAGATGGAGCCAGATCCTGGTAAAAAGATAGCGCGGCCTCTTCACATTCGACATCCTGCGATCTGGCAGCTTTAAGCAGGGCATCCTTTGACGCAAAATAATGAAGGCGGGCTGTAATGAAATAATGAAGCACGCGATGCACTCTATCAAGCTGTAATTTAGCCATAGATAAGTCTGGTAGCAAGCATTTCATAATACCCAAAAAAGTAGTGGGCAGATCTTCCGTGGTGACAGATTCCGGTAGACCCCTGAGGCGGACGTTATTACGCCGTGATCTATTCGATAAGTCCTCCAGGGCCTCGTTGAGCGATAGTACCCGGGCCTCCAGGGCCTCCGCGTGATCAGCCAGGGTGTTAGAATAATCCACTACAGTGTCTGCTCGTTCCTCCAGCTGTGCGGTGCGCTCACCAATAGCTTTAATATCCTTGGATAGCGTGCGAGTCAGGTTTGCCAATTCTGCTGTTATAAATTCCTGCAAGCCCAGTATATCAGCTCTGGTTACTGGCTCTCCCCCTGCTACCGGATCCTCGTCCAGGGAATGGCACGGAGAATGCGCCGGGCGCCTAGCAGCAAAAATC
Source organism: Leptobrachium leishanense (assembly GCA_009667805.1). NCBI lineage: Eukaryota > Metazoa > Chordata > Amphibia > Anura > Megophryidae > Leptobrachium > Leptobrachium leishanense. The sequence goes on along the minus strand of CM019064.1, from coordinate 342,262,365 downwards.
GGCACCACCACTGTACCTGCGTCCTTCCATTTTTTGGGGGTCTTCAACATGTTGGGGGTGAGATCCTACCCCTCTGGGATGTTTTTGGCAGGCGGGTGGTGCTTTTGAGAGAGGAACTGCAGCAAGGAGACCGGGAGCTCTCACAACATGTGGCTGCTCACATCGCTGGCTCGGCTCCGCCCCCCCATTGTTTTCTTTTTCAATCCCAAAGTGGAAATGTTTTGGTGAGGGTTTAAATATAAACCCACCATTTTGTCTCTTGGCTGAGAAGCACCAGGAGGATATGTGGTTGCTTGGATAGCAACTTTTGGTTTCATTAGGTTAGTACCCACCATGATGTGGCAGGTGGGCTTAACACTTTAATGGCCATTCAAGTAAATTAAAACCTCTGTTTTGTTTAGCATGGAGCGACATGAATAAGCACAAATGACAACCTTTCTTCTTGTTATGTTCTATACATAAAGTGGGCTGGATATTCCTGGTTTTCGCTGCCACCCAGATAGGAATAGTGCACAAAAACGCTTCTTTTGTATGTAAAGTAGGCTTGTGCACCGATTTTTTTTTCGGTTCGATTCGGTTCGATTTGTTCGGATGTTTAAAATTTTCGTTTCGGCTCATTTTGACCAATTTCTGTTTCGATTCGGTTCGGTTCGGCTCGTTTTTCGTGTACATTTTTTTTTCGGAATATCGACCATTTTTCGTGTTTTCGGGTCACTTTCCTCGTTTTTTGTATCCACTTTTCGTGATTTTGGAAATTTTCGTTTTTTTCGGAACGTCTGTTCTCCTCGTTTCAAAGTGTCTACCTCTATTCGTTTTGACGTAAACTACTATGGTTTACTTTTTTATACTTTATATATTTTTTTATAATAAGTTTTTGGTTTGTTTTTCGGATCCGATAATTCATTCTGTCGATACGATAATTCTGGCGATTCTATCGTGTTTTTTTTTTATTAAATAAAGATCCTTTTTTTCTTATGAATATACATTTCACAACTTTATTTAATCACATTAAAAAAATGGTATGAAAGCCAAGGAACAAAAAAAAATGAACAAAACGATTTAAAAAATGCTAAACTGACCCGAATGGTCTGACTTTAAAAATAAAAACCAGAACAAAAGGTTTTAAAAAGGAAAAATAGTTGATCAAAATGATCTGAAACGAAAAAAAAACAACAAATAAAATGATTTAAAACAGACAAAAAAAAATTAACCCTTTCGCTGCTTAGGCATTTCACGGCTTCCCTTCACGCCTGTGTGCTGTGCTGCTGAGCTAATTTTTAACAGTTTCGCTCCTCTTGTTTAAACGCGTTTTGAAGCCTTATTTTATAATATGACCCAGACATGTTATATATCGTTCTTTCCGGCACACTCGGTAGATGATTCATAATATATCATTATCATATGTATGCGTCATGTCCTGTCTGTATATTATAACAAAAAATGCAATAAAATTAGAATTTTCAATGTTTGTTTTACAAGGTGTAAAGTGTTTTTTTCACATTTTAACATGCGAGTGTTTGCGGTTATATTTTATGAGTTGCGTTTGTTAAAAAAATTTAAATGGGGACTTGTTATATTTTTTTGGGTGAAAATTACACTATTTTTAACAAACGCACCCCATACAAAAATCCTTAGTGCAGCATCATTGTTCACATTATAATTGAAATGGGAACAATATTGCTGCATTAACAAAACAAAACAAAAACCTGTTTATTTTTTTTATATTTTAATTTTTTATAATTTTTAACATTGTCATGTTTGGTATTGTTGGAAAGGCCATGCTCTGGTCGATCCAAAGATACCAAACATTAACCGATAGCTGACGCGGATCGGGAGATAGGGGGTTCCAATGAACCCCCTATCTCCACCATTGGTCGCAGTTAGGGGTTAACTCCAGAACTGACGTCATTGTGACGAGGTCTTGGGACTGTCGGCAGCTGCTGTTCCCCCACGCTGTTGTCTTCCTGCAAAGACGTGACCATGTTGGCGGGCAGCGTCTTAGCGGGCAGCGGTGGGAGAGAGAGAGCTCATAGTTCCTACGGGAATAGGGCCCTCATCTCCTCCTGTACTGTTTGTCAAATGTTGTTCAATGTATTGTAACCCTGTCTATACTGTGCTTATTGTACAGCGCTGCGGAATATGCTGGCGCTTTATAAATAAAGAATAATAATAATAATAATAATAATAGCTGGGAGGAGGTGTTGCGTGAAGCTGCAAACAGGGACAAATAAACTAGACCTGAGCCGCACTAAGGATCTTTGGGTTGTGTCGGAGAAGACTTCACGCAGTGCTGCCATCAATATTTTTTGATAAATTCTTGGCTATACAATGAATGTGACTGTGGACAAAAATCCGTGTTGTTGTGACATCGCCTAAGCTTAACAAAACCATGCCACGTCGGTAATCAAATCTCAAGGCAGTACAACAAGGTTGTGTTAGTGTGTGACATTTTTTGGCCAGGCAGGCAGTGTAGAATGTGCACAGTCACATTCATGGCCACAAATATGTTGACAAATTTATGACAAAGGGTCCATAGAAATGTCAATAAATTTATGTACATATAATTTTAACAGTGTGGAAACCAAGCAATACATATTAACTTATTAAGTAAGGAAAAGCAATGCACACAAACAGGAAAATATAGAAAAAATAGAAAATTTATTTACAACATGCCACATGGCATTGGCAAACTGCCCGTGCCCAACAGGGGCACAAACATAGGGGAGGAGGAGGCTGGTCTCTACTGCCGCTCCATGACGTCAACGGCATTGTTGATATGGTCCCTTAACTCCTGCAGCAACTCCTGGATGGCTTCGAGGTTGGTGCCAGCCAGGCGTAGCTTGCCGATCGCCATCCTCATCCTGACACTGGACCTGTCCGGTCTGGCTTCTCCTTCTATATATCCAATAAATGAAAGAAGGAAAATAGAGTAAGTAAAGCAGGTTTATATTTTTGACTGAAAGTCTTGAAAAAATATAACAGTAGTATATACCAGTGCTGGCGGCCTCCTGAGGCTCTGACTCCTCCGACTCCTCCTCCTCCACCACCACCGTCAGTATCTCTTCCGGTGCTATATCTAAGAAATTAAAGAAATAAAAAATACAGTAAACAACAAAACTGATTTATTTTTGAACAAAAGTCGATGCAAAATACAACAGTAAAGAAAAAACCTGGACTCGCGGCCTCCTGCTGCGGCTCCGGCTCCCTCTCTCCAACATCGCCCTCCTCCTGCTCCTCCTCTTCCTCCTCCTGCTCCTCTTGTGCTATATATAAAAAAATTAAATTAAAATACAGTAAACAAAAAATGTTTCTGTTTTTGACCAAAAGTCGTTGCAAAATAAAACAGTATATACCAGCGCTGGTGGTCGCCCGTGGCTCCCCCTCCTCCTCCACTGGGGCACTGGTGCCCGCCGGGGCAGATGCTGCCTTTGCCTTCCTGTCTTCTGCCAAATCCAAAAAATAACACGTAAACAATGCAGACTGGAAAAAATGGTATATCTATACAATATATTGCCGAAAGTATTTGCGACACCCCTCCACTACCCACTAGCACTACCAGCTTGACCCACCACTACTCCCATCTCATAGTTCTAAAGTCACAAAATATTTATTTATTTCCCCTGCACATAGACATATATTACGTTCAATTATATATTTTTTTCAGAAGTAAACATTACGTTTATTCAATAAAAACTATTATTTGTGTTGTGTGCATAAAAAACGCATTGTGCTGACTGCTTTTAATTATTTTATAGATGCCTCAGCCTCAGTTTCACTTTTAGTTTCTGCTAATAAAACTGTGGATATAGCAGAAACAACAGAAATCCGCCATTTTGTTTTGAAATTTGCATCTAAAGCGTTCAATAATGACACTGCTGCAGCAAACTGAATTGCTCCGCTGCAACAATTCAGCAGCTACTGAGGATGTATTGAACGCGGCTCTGTTTGGATGCACTTTCAGAAGAACTACATGTCCCATCCTACCACTTTAGCAGAGACGCAGAGATTTTTGTTGATGCGCAGGTGGGAGCCAATATTGGGCAAGCTGAGGGTCATCTCGTATGCATCACTCAATCACAACAACCTCCCCCCCAGCAAACTACAGTACACACAGTGCCAAAAGAAATCCAGCATTGTTATTTCATCTACATACATCAAATATCACAATTTTCACGAATACGTAAAATCACAAAAAAGAAGAGCTATGGCAAAAATGCATGTATGACGAGTTGTGAAAACGCAAAGCTATACACAATCACATTGCATGAAAAAAGGACTAGATAAATCAACGTATTTCTGTGCACATTAGCACATGCAAGCACATTATTATTATTATACAGGATTTATATAGCGCCAACAGTTTGCGCAGCGCTTTACAATATAACAAGACACTTACGTTTGGCTATGACGCGACGGATGTGCCTCAGCTGCTCCTGCTCGCGTGCCTTCAGATCGGACCAGCGTTTTCGGAGCTGGTCCTTCGTCCGGTCTTTCCCAAACAACTCCAGGATGGTGGTTCGGAGCTTGTCAAGGATACGGTCCTTGCGTGAATTATTCTTTCTGCCGTAAGGGCCCTTACGGCAGTCATAATCTTTTTTATCAAAGATGCGGACCAGCTCCAACATCTCCTCAAATGCCATGTTGCTGGCCCACTTCTTCCTGGGTGGTGTCTCTGGGGTGGAAGCAGATGAGGACGAGGAGGTGTCCGAATGGGACTCTCTGTCTCGTCTTTCAGCCATGATGAATTCTAAATAATTTCAATTTTTTTGGCCTGTCAAAAAATTGTCAAAACCTGCTCTATAAAGTTACGACATCCGCGCGCGCGCATGCGCGACCCGCGGACAAATCGGATCCGACCCGATTATGACAGAATTATCATATCGACAGAATTATCGGATCATTGGAAACAAAACAAGTGATACGCATTTACAAATACAAAATTTACAGAATCAGCGATATAACCGATAATAGTTAAATATACGATGTCCAGAATTACCAAAATGGAACCGAAATCACGAATGAAACCGAAATCATGAATAGAGCGAAAATAAATTTCGGTTTGACACATTTCAAGTCCATTCGAAAATTCCGAAAATATTTCGTTTCGGCTCGGAAAACTTTTCGGATCTGTCGGTTTTCGGGTCCGATTCGATTCGGAAAATCGGCCGAATCCGAAAACACGAATCGGGAAATTTCGTGAAAATTCCGAAATTCCGAAACCCGAAACGCACATCCCTAATGTAAAGACAATAAATCAGTCCATCCTGACCCTATAAGGAGTTCTAAAACCCAGCTACAACATCTCATTCATTAACAGGAAGCAAGAAAACGTGGGAGAGTGCGATCCAGGGCTTGGACAGGGTTTTAGGAGTACCCAGGGCCGCCATCAGATCATTACGCCCCATGCAGCGGTAAGGGGCCCGGGCCCAGAGCCCGGGGGACCCTTCCGCTTTGCATGTGATGGCGGCCTCTGCGGCTGCGCCTGCACCACTCGGCGGACTGGCCAATCAGCGTGCGTATGCTTCCAAAGCACGCTGATTTGGCACCGCCCCCAGTTATGTGTGACGGCGCATGTCGCGTTACACAACGACGGGCACCGCGCAAAGAGAAGACGTCGGAGAGCTGAGTATGGCATCCCCAGCCAGGGCCCAGGCCCAGACCCAGCCAGGGCCCAGACACAGCCAGGGCCCAGGGCCCAGACCCATTTAGGGCCCAGGGCCCAGACCCAGCAAGCGCCCAGGTCCAGACCCCAGGCTCAGCCAGGGCCCAGACCCAGCCAGGGCCCAGACCCAGACCCAGCCAGTGCCCAGGCCCAGACCCAGCCAGGGCCCAGACCCAGCCATGGACCAGACCCATTTAGGGCCCAGGGCCCAGACCCAGCCAGGGCCCAGGTCCAGACCCCAGGCTCAGCCAGGGCCCAGGTCCAGACCCAGCCAGGGCCCAGGGCCCAGACCCAACCAGGGCCCAGACCCAGTTAGGGCCCAGACCCAGCCAGGGCCCAGGTCCAGACTCCAGGCTCAGCCAGGGCCCAGGTCCAGACCACAGGCTCAGCCTGGGTCCAGGTCCAGACCCCAGGCTCAGTCAGGGCCCAGGTCCAGACCCCAGGCTCAGCCAGGGCCCAGGTCCAGACCCCAGGCTCAGCCAGGGCCCAGGTCCAGACCTCAGGCGCAGCCAGGGCCCAGGTCCAGACCTCAGGCGCAGCCAGGGTCCAGACCCCAGACTCAGCCAGGGCCCAGACTCCAGGCTCAGCCAGGGTCCAGACCCCAGGCTCAGCCAGGGTCCAGACCCCAGGCTCAGCCAGGGTCCAGACCCCAGGCTCAGCCAGGGCTCAGACCCCAGGCCCAGACAACAGGCTCAGCCAGGGCCCAGCCAGACCCCAGAGCATTCAAAATCCATGGCAATGAAAGTAATAGATTGTTTCACCATTTCTTATTACAGTAGAGCAGCACGAGAAAGCAGAATGCAGAAGTGCGACATTCAATCAACAGCGCCATCAGCAGTGGTATGTAACATTTTTAATTATTATATTTGCTAAAATATTTGTGCGTGTGCCGTATGGGAAGAGGGGATCATGGGGCGGGGGGGCATTCTGAGGGTCAGTAAAGGGCCCCAAAATTTCTGATGGCTGGCCTGGGAGTACCCTTCAACATTTGTAGAGCATACCATGGCAAATAAATGTATTTTTCAACAATGTCCTTTGGGAGCGCTTTTATAAAGGGGGACCAAATTAATAAAAAATGTCTTACAGTTGCAAGAAAAAGTATGTGAACCCTTTGGGATTACGTGGAGTTTTGCATGAATTGGTCATAAAATGTGCTCTGATCTTCATCTCAGTCACAACAATTTGAAAAACACAGTCTGCTTAAAATAATACAACACAAACATTATATGTTTCCATGTTTTTATTGAACATAACATGTAAACATTCACAGTGCAGGGTGGAAAAAGTATGTTTTGGACTTAATAACTGGTTGACCCTCCTTTGGCAGCAATAACCTCAACCAAACGTTTCCTGTAGTTGCGGATCAGACCTGCACAACGATCTGGAGTAATTTTGGACCACTCCTCTTCACCAAACTTTTTCAGTGTAGCAATATTCTTGGGATATCTGGTGTGAATTGCTCTCTTAAGGTCATGCCACAGCATTTCAATCGGGTTGAGGTCAGGACTCTGACTGGGCCACTCCAGAAGGCATATTTTGTTTTGTTGAAGCCATTCTTTTGTTGAATTACTTGTATGCTTTGGGTCATTGTCCTGTTGCATCACGGATCCTTTGAGTACTGGCATTCTAATGCTCTCTCCTGCCTGCAGATATTTGTTAGGTCATGGAGTGAGAAATCTAGGAGTAACATTTTATATATGATGGATATTCCATGATCTAGTTTCTCCCCTTTTATCACTAATGGATTCGAAAGGAGTTAGTGATCTACGTAGGGTGTTCTTGTCAGGCACCATTATAGCAATGTTTAATTTGGGTATATCGGAATGTTTCAAGGAGGGAATTGTTTGGGATAAATAGCAGGGATTCTAAGGGTGGTAGACTTTCCAGTACGAATAATTGATGCATCGGTGTGACGTGCGTCACTTTGGACTTGGGGTACATCGACCTGGAAAGGTATTTGGGAGGTGCAGGCCTCATGTTCTATATTATTTCCCTGCCATCTTGTGTGTTTAAGTCTGTGTCTGTAAAGTGCAGGGTGTTTGTATAATCTGTGTTATGTATGAATAAGGTTATTGTCTATCCGTCTATCGTTCTGGTCTAGTGTATAAATTGCCATCTGCTGATGGACTTACTGGCTGGGTATCATAGTCTTTTCCAGCATGCCCTCTCAGGATGTGTAATTATCTGTGTATGTTTGAGTAGTTTTGTTAATCTGCTTTGAACAGGCAAACACTGCCCCATTATCTGACGTTTTAGACTGTAATCTTGTTTACCATTCATGGCTGTCAATTTTCTGTCTTGTCTAGGAATGTTGAGCAAATGTTTATCCTATTATCTGTCCTAGTCCAATTATGTCCCAAATGCCATGAAGCAGAAGGAGCAGTAACATCATAAAACCTCTCACACCATTTTCTAGAGGATGTTTTATAAATGTAAATATACCACATTTAAGCGAATAATTATCTGTGACTGTACCCAATAAAAAACAGTTCATTTTGACCCTAAAAACCTCCAGATCTACAGCCTTGTCTTATTTCTGGGGGATGCTAGCAAGGCTGTTTACGTGTCCCAGTCCTTAAGCTTCATCTAAGGACTGGAGGGAGGCATGAGAGTCTGCTAGGGAGAACAAAGGGGTCCGGCACTGAATCGACATTGATAGATGTGACCCGGTCGGAGTATTGAGATTGAGATCTGTTACAATCAGTATTAGGATTTCTAGGAGTGTAAAGTTGTCAGGATTTAGAACGTCTGGGAAAGCTCTCTTTGCGCAATGTTGACATGTGTCTGGGTGTGGAACTGAGGGTATACTTAATTTTGATAGCGTGTCAGAGCAGTAGAGATATTCCAATCAGGGTTGGTGGATGATAATTCCGGGGGATGCTATATTTACAGACTGAATATATAATATGAAAGTAAGTCCCTTTCCCAACTCTCTGTCTCTCTTTCTGGCCAATGTGCCTGCAGGTACCTGAGATGTGCCAATTTGCCACCTGTACTAACTGTATGGTAGTACTTGATAACTAACCACAGGCCTGCTTTCTCCCAAGGGAGGCAAATTTGTGTAAATATGACTAAAGGGGTTATTCAGAGATCATGATCTGGCCCCGAAAATTGCACCGAGCAGGGAATTTCCCCATACAGTACAATTCCATGGCCATTCGGCTAGTCACAAATTTTGGCAAATTGTCAGTGAAATATGGTGCTGTTCAACGGCGGTGAAATCCCCATAGAGAAGCAATGGTTAACCTATTCAGAGAACACCGAACAGCAGTGAAATGCCCTGATTTTTGGTGGTTTCATTCGGCAGGTTTAATCAGGCGAATCCCATAGGTTTCAATGCTAAAAATATTTCCGTTTTCATTCAATATCTATAAGGCCACGTTCACGTTGTGCGTTTTCTCGCGCGGATTTTGCCGCGACGTCGCAGCAAAATCTGATCAACGTCGCTCTGTGTAGCTTCTCCAATGCATTTCAATGGAGCTGTTCACATCTTGCTGCGCGATGTCGTGCGACGTCGCATGCCGCGCGTTGCGGTAGCATGTCGCTGGTACTTGACCCTTTTTTTCCGATTTGTATTGGTGGTGCTTTGCAAAAATCGCACAAAACTGCAACGTCGCGCGACATTATCAACATTATCGCACATTATCAACAACAACATTATCGCACTATGTCGCGAATATGAAGATCGCGTTATTTTCAAATCGCACAGTGTGAACGGGGCCTTAAACTGTTTATTCTGTTTATTAATTTGCAGCAAAAAGTCTCGTTATTTATTTATTGTATCTTGTTAGCAGTTTATTCGTGATTTTTACAGCAAAAAAAATTTCACTTTTTTTTTTTTTACATTTTAAACACTTGGCTGCTAAGGATGTGCTCAGTGCGTCCAGCCAAGTGGTCCTCCTGTGCTATGGATGCACTGAGCGCGTCCTAGCACAGGAGGCATCGATCAGCTGGGCTAGCACGATGACATCTATTACAGGAGCCCCCCCCCCCTGCGAGTGCGGGGAAGGTGCCTGAAGGGGAGGGGGAGGTCCTTTGGACCTCTCTCCCTTCCAATCCGTGCAGGCTACAAAGACAGGCACTATCTTTAACCCCTAGAGGGGAGGATCGCGATTCGGCGCCAACACACGCCGTATCGCTGTCCCCTCCCGGAGCTGGCCGAACATCTTGGATGGTGGCCAAGATTCCGGGATCTACCCCTGATGTCTGGCGTCATTGTGCATAGCTCGATGATGTCAGTTCTGGAGACCCCTAGCTGCCACCTATGGTGGAGATAGGGGGTTCCACTGAAGCGCCTATCTCCCGATCTGTTGTAGCTAGGGGTTAAAATTTGGTATCATTGGAACGGCCGGAGAATGGCCTTTTCAAGGATACCAAACATGACCATGTGAAATGTAAAAAAAAAAAATAGTTTTATTAATGCAGTAATACTGTTCCCATTTCAATTATAATTTGAACAATGATGCTGCACTAACGATTTTTTCTATGGGTGGCAATTGTTAAAAACCATGTCATTTCCCCCCCAAAAAATTTAAGGAGTCCCCATTTCTAATTTTTTTAACAAGTGCAACCCATAGAAAATATAATCGCAAACGCTTGTTTGATAAAAAGAGAAAAAAAACATGAATAAATTCTTAGTGCAGTCTTACTACTATCACCCTGTATTACCCTTACTGTAACAAAACATTTAACAAGCTTTACTGCTGCAGTACAACAGCCAGAAAAAGGACAGTATACAGGGAAAGCTCTGGGGTCACTCACTACTGTACGAAGGGAGGATTCAGGTGGTTATAATTGCAAAAAATCTCTAAATAGTCAGATACAAGGCATTTCTGTAATTTCTATATGCGGGCACTATGCCCTCATATAGATATTTTGATAATCAGTTGGTATTTGTGAAGCTGAGTTGCTAATAATGTCATTATGATCACTACAAATACACACAAGCAAGATATCTGTCCACTTTAATGATCCATGTTTATCGCATCTACTATATTTGACACAAAGGCTATTTCTGTCTATATGCTAGTAATGCAGACTCCATTGAAATTGTGCAAGGTAAGGGACATCATCTACAGTTCAGAATTGTTTAACCATTTCAGAATAAAAAAAAACAACTTTTAAGCAAAATTGCTATTTTCACCTACATTTAAGTGTTAATTCCACATCTTATAATCAAATAAATGTATTAATAAAAAATGTTTAACAAAAAGGTAGAGAATGGGTTAAAAAGATAATCTTTGCCTAGAATACATCTTTATAAAAATATGAATATTTCTATGCTATATAATACTGCCACCTATTGTTCATTTAAATTATTAAGGGACTGTTCCTGCTTACTGCTGATAAAGCTTTATAAAGTTAACTAATTGGAAGCAATAGCAGATTGTGAAATACTTATATAAATTGAGGAGCATATATATCAATCTATTATATGTTTTATAACCTGAGGGTCTATTCACTAAAAGGTGAAACTCTGGAGAACATTTGGAAAAGTGAAAATTCTAGCTCAAAATAGCCGATTTGGAAAGTGAGATAAATAGAATTTTTCTGGTTTGCCTTGAATTTTCACTTCTCCAAAAGTTCTCCAGAGTTTCACCTTTTAGTGCATGCATAGACCTGCAGGTATTCTGTCTTCTGGTCAACACATATCCTATCGTATTTAGAGAGGAAAACAGGTATGGAATAAAACAAGAGACATAAAAATGTGAGTTAATTAGGGATTCAAAATGTAACTAAACCAGGATCACATAGATAAATCTTCCAAAAAGCATTGCAAGAAAAAACAGAGAAAAAATATAGCTCCTTTAGTTCATTCAACAACATAGGTGAAACAACAAAATCTATTGCAAAATAATTACACAATAGTGGTAGGAAGTGCCAAGCAAAAAAAACAAAACTTAAGTAATTTTTCCAATGTTCGTCTGTCTTCAATGTAATAGGACTTCCAAATAGGCAGACAAATAAAATAAAAAAAACACGAGTACAATACCGCAAGTTCAAATGGTTGGGGAATCGCTGATATGGGAATGAACTCACATGGTGAAGAGCCTCATAAACCTGGCTCTGATAATTGTGCGTTCAGCCAAAAAATTGTGTCTTTACCCTTCTTTGGACAAAATACTGTGCTCCAGTTAATATGTAAGAGAAAGTAACCACATCATTGGGTAGTACAACTGAAACTGTAGGGTCAGAAAGGATAGATAGGAAACAATTTCTCCAATGGTCTCTGTCTGGCTTGACTTTGCGAACGAAGATTTAGGAAGCAGGCTATCCACGACAGCTGCAGGCTCGAAGGTGGCTGATGAGACCCATGCGGGACAGTAAAATTCGGCCACAGCAACTCTATGGGAAAGTCCGGTCTGAAATTTAATTTAATGCCACAATGTCATGGTCCTTCCTCTGTTTCCTTTTATCCTCCATATCTGCTCTGCTTGCGTTCTGAGAGGAGGAGACAGCATGATGGTGTGTATCCAGCTCTCACAATCCAGTGGCATGTTAGCCATACAGCACATCCTTGGGTAAGCGATGATCTTCCATCAAGGAGATGTGCCCTGTCCAGGGCGGCTGCATCTTTAGAAGTCCTCAGTGCTGATAACCTCTGCCTGTTTGTAGACTTCACTGTTGGTAAAGTCATTCCAATGGATGTTAAATATAGTGCAGAGGCAGTGCTCAAGGAGTCTCAGGTGGTGGCGGTAGATAGCCCACAAGTCAGAGCTGTACAAGAGAGTGGTCAATACAATTGCTCTGTATACACTGATGTTTGTGCCTCTCTTCCGATGCTTGTTGTTCCAGGCTCTCTTGTACACTACAGTCTACCAAATGCACTGCCTTTTAACAGTATGTTGTCTATCTATTTGTCAACTGTGGCATCGGAGGAGATGATGCATCCAAGGTAGCTGTACTGTCTTTAGCTCTGATTCGTCAATGGTGATGCAGGGGGTGATGATAATGTTCCTGGGGTGCAAGCTGATGGAGAACTTCTGTCTTCTTCAGGCTGACTTCTAGTCTGAAGAGTTCAGCAGCCTCTGCAAAGCAGGATGTCACTTGCTGCAGGGCTGTCATCGTCTGGGAAACCAGGGCAGAATCGTCGGCAAAGAGCAATTTACGAATCAGTTGATCCACCATCTTAGTGTGGGCCCTTAGTCTCCTCAAGTTGAATAGGCAGCCATCACATATGTGCAAAGTTGGGCTTTCTCTGTGAAGTTTGTCCACCTCTGGTTCTGCATCTCTCAAAGCTTGCACTGGAGGTTTCTACATGTATGGCCAAAGGCTGCTTTCTTAAACAGGACAAGATGGCTATGCAAGATACGATTGGTGAGTAGGGATGAGCTGTTCGGTTCGATCAGTTCGGAGTTCGATTCGAACTTTGGCCGTTTGCAAGTTTGCGAACTTCGAACTTTTTGGCGTGTTCGGTTCGAGTTCGATTTTTTTTAAAAAAAAAAGTATAAAAAATGCTTAAAAAATACTATAAAAATCTAGAAATAAAGAGACTCTTTACTGCTGAATATTATAAGCAATGGTTTATTAGATATTGAATTAAAAACTAATGTCTAGGTGCAAAAATTCTCACCTCTAAATGACCTGTGCTCTCAAACAGCGTAAACAACAGGTGTTTAATTAGTGTTTGGAAATAACATGTGCTTCTAATTAGTCCAGTCTCATGAATTTGATACATTGTATGCAGACTGGGAGTGCCAGGTGCCATGTGTGGGTCTGTGATGGCGATGTTTCCATATATCCTACAAATCCGCCACTTCACGGGCAGGTTATGGGGACCTCCTAGGCACGATATTTTAAGGAATTTTTCGTTTTTATTTTTAACCCTTATTTTATAGAAAACTCACTGTTCCTTTAACCCTTTCACTGCTGAGGCATTTCACCGCTGTGTGCTGAGCTAATTTTTACCGCTTTCGCTCATCATGTTTAAACGCGATTTGAAGCCACATTTTATTATACGACCCAGGCATATTATATACCGTTCTTTCCGGCAGACTCGGCAGATTCATAATATATAATTTTTATATGTATACGTCATGTTCTGTCTGTATATTATAACAGAAAATGCAATAAAACTTGAATTTTTAATCATCTGCAGCATGTAAAGTGTTTTTTTTCACCTTTTATCACATGAACATTTGCGGTTATATTTTCTATGGGGTGCGCTTGTAAAAAAATTAGAAATGGGGACATATTAAATTTTTTGGGGGGAATTATGTGATTTTTAGCAAATGCACACCATAGAAAAAAATCATTAGTGCAGCATCATTGTTCACATTATAATTGAAATGTGAACAATATTGCTGCATTAATAAAAATAAATAAATAAATACATATATGTTCGGGCCTTTCGATTGACTCCCTCCATGACCCCCTAGCTGCCACGGTTCTGGAGATATCGGGTTCAAATGAACCCCCTATCTCCACCAGGGGATTCCGGGCAGCTAGGGGTTCCCCGGCTATCTGACGTCATCACGCTATGCGTGAGGACGTCAGGCAGTGAGGGGGGACCCGGGGGTGGAGCCGCTATCCAAGATGGCGGCCTCCACCGGAGCTAGGCCGCACTTCGGCGCCGCAAGGCGACCCGGCGACACGCAAGGCGCCGAAGTGCGACCCGGTGCCTAACGCATTTTTCGTGTTGTCCATGAAAAAGTGCTTTCGAACGAATGGACGCATTTTTTCACGGAATACGCGATAGTGGTCATACGATGCGCATTTTCGTCCGTGATTTTGTACGGTTATCAATAAAACACTTTTTGCGTCTGGACGTGATGTTGGCCGGACATTAGCAGCGTCTGACGTCTCCTAATCACACACACATGCCGCTAGCGGACGCAGCGCACTCTGTACGTCAGTACTAGCGGTTTGACGTTCTCAAAAAAATGCGTTCGTTTGCCACTTGTGTTGCGCGGCCGCACAAAAGTGCGTCCGTTCTTCATATGCTGCCCGGCATTGGACGTAATTTGCTGCTAGCTTGGCCGTGATCTAGTGCGGCTAAACGCATGTTAATACTGCGTTAGTCTGACCTTAGCCTTAAAGCCAGGCACCGCTTAAAAGGGGAGACGCTCCCCTTTTAAGCGGTGCCTGGCTTTTTTTTGTGGGACCTCCCGATCGGGAGGGAGAAGGATCCGAACGGATCCCCCCCTCCCTTCCAGGCGATCTCCCGGCATTGCCGGGGGTCGTCTGGAAATGACATCATCGCGCATGGCGCGATGACGTCATTTATGTCGGGAGGAGCTTGACTTCAGCGTCTGAGGATGCTGAAGTCAGAACGCCGCGGGACCCCAGACAGAGAGGTGAGTATATCCGCCGGGGGTCCCGCAAAGCTGATGACGTGTGGGACATGTCCTTCTCAGCATACAGCGGGAGTAACTGAGGACGTGTCCCACACGTCGTCAGCAGTGAAGGGGTTAAAAACGTCTTTTTTAAAAACTTTTTGTCCTTGTTTCCTGTCCCCCAGGGCACTACCCGGACCCGGACATTGTTTTTAAATGTTTCTATACATCCTACAAATCCGCCACTTCACGGGCAGGTTATGGGGACCTCCTAGGCACGATATGTGAAGGAATTTTTTGTTTTTATTTTTAACCCTTATTTCATGGAAAACTCACTGTCCCTTTAAAAAAATTTTTTTTTTACTTTTTGTCCTTGTTTCCTGTCCCCCAGGGCACTACCCGGACCTCCATACACCTGTTATGGCAAATATCTAGCACATGTTCCCTCTTGGCGGGCACTCTAAAAACCGAACTTTGAGTCCCATTGACTTGTATTGAGTTCGTGTTTGAAAAGTTCGAGTTCGAATGCAAACCGAACTCGGGGGTGTTCGGCTCATCCCTATTGGTGAGCAGATCTATTTTTTTATCAGCAATTTGTTTTCTTGATTGTTTTCCTGAAACCAGTCTTTGTTCTTCTTTGTGGAGAACCCTTAAAAATTTTCAGAGGTCTCCAGAATGGCAGATTTCAGATGTTCCCAAAGCTCTTCTGCAGAGGTATCAGTGAGACAGCTGGAATCCTTGAGCCTTGACTGAAGGCTAGACAACTGGGGAGAAATGGAGACGCGCTTTGGCTAAGCCACCTTTTCTAGGCCTCTCGATGAGTGGAGCAAGCGATCCCGTCATTAGATAAGGCAGCTAGGTCATTCAGGATGCTGCCGAATGAAGTTGTCATCTCAGACAACCTGTACACCTGGACCACCTATGTGCAGGAACGGAACTGAGGCTTCCAGTGTTATGTGCCACATGCCGGTTCGCTGCTTTCACAGTGCTGCAGGGCCTGATGATGATGCTTTCCATAGACATGAGCATGCCCCTTATGTCTGCATAGTGGAGATTTTAGGTGGGGAGCAATATGTGCAGTACTGGCGCCACCCTTTACATCTGGGGTTCATCTGCCATGGCCTAGCAAGCTGGGACAGTCTTTAGTTAGGTAGTGTCTGTCCTCCCAGGGGAGATCCAATCCATTACAAATCCCAAGGTTGTTTGCTTGGATATGGATATATAATGGGCAGTGGCAGAACTACCAGGGTTACAGCGTTCGCACTTGCCACCGGGCCCTGGCATTCCGCCACTGGAGGGGGCCCAGGCAGTAACTGCTCTTTAATTTTTTAGGCTCTGGGCCGGCCAGCAACTCTAAGATCGTGGTCGGCGGCCCTCTCTAATGACATCCCATGCTGCCCATGCCTGACCCGGTATCCAGCCGCAGCCTGCCTGCCTGCCTCTTACCAGAAGGATCCCTCTTTCTGCCGCCACTGAGGCCTGATATTTGGGTATATATGTATCTGGGTCTCTGATATCTGGGGTCTGATGTCTGGGTATACATGTATCTAGGGTCTGGAACTGATGTCTGGGTATACATGTATCTGGGCATGATATCTGGCTATTATGTATCTGGGGTTTGATATCTGGGGTCTGATATCTGGGTGTCACGGATCCCCCTGATTACCAAGATGGTGGTCCCTATTACGCAGACCGCTCACTACCCTTCCGATCCTTAGAATGGTCGGCACGTCTAGACAGATACAGAATACGTAAAGATAGGTAGACACAAAGAACGATACTAGGAGGGTACACAAGACCTAGAATGGTTGGCTCTTCCCAAGACCTAAACAATAGAAGAGGTAGTCTGATGCGTGCTTAGGATGCCACACAGACTGACCACAAAACCAATATAGAAGAGTAAACGCCAATACCAGGAGTGTTGCACAGAATAGTTAATAAGCCAATGCCAGGGGTCGGTACACAGAATGGTTCGTTTGCCAATGCCAGGGGTCGGTACACAGAATGGTCAGTTTGCCAATGCCAGGGGTCGGTACACAGAATGGTTCGTTTGCCAATGCCAGGGGTCGGTACACAGAATGGTCAGTTTGCCAATGCCAGGGGTCGGTACACAGAATGGTCAGTTTGCCAATGCCAGGGGTCGGTACACAGAATAGCCAAAATATACAATAGAATGCAAGAGCTCTGCGGGAAGTAACTACCACGTCAGGGCGCCGGTTGTTCTGCGAGTCTGGGCTTTAAACCCGGCGGGTCCGCGTCAGCCCGCCAGGCCCCGCCCCCCGGCGTCCCCACGTGTGCGGAAGCGACCGCAATATCACTCGGCGCCTGGCTAGCGAGCAGCGAGGAAGCTGCTGCCAGGCGCCGGGGGGTACGGGGAGCCACCGTGACAGAACCCCCCCCTCTACGGGCGGCCACTGGACGACCCCCAGGGGCACGGGGATGAGCCAAATAGAAAGCCCTCACCAATCGAGGAGCATGAACCTCAGTAGCCGGAAGCCAAGAGCGATCCTCCGGGCCGTAGCCCACCCAGTCAACCAAGTACTGAAGGACTCCCCTAGACACCCTGGCGCCCAGAATGGCCTTGACTTCAAACTCCTCCTCGCCCTCCACAGAGACAGGAGGAGGAGGGACACGGGCCCTGGTGTACCGATTACACAAGAGTGGCTTCAACAGACTCACGTGGAACACATTGTGTATCCTGATATGGGAGGGTAGTGCCAAAGCATAGGAGACCGGATTGATGCGCCGCAGAATCTTATAGGGCCCTATGTATCTGGGTGCCAGTTTCATAGAGGGTACTAAAAGCTTGATGTTCCGTGAAGAAAGCCAAACCCTGTCCCCAACTTGATACACGGGTGCCGGCCTCCTGTGACTGTCTGCTTTGATTTTCTGGATAACGCTACTTTCCTCCAGTGCCCGTTTAACCCTTCCCCAAGTTTCTTTCAAAGACACTAAATGCTCATCCAGAGCAGGAATCGCGGTATCAGGAAACGTAGCAGGGAGCACGGGAGGATCAAAACCGTAAACAGTGAAGAAAGGTGAATGTCCTGTGGATTCGCTCACTGCATTGTTCAAAGCATACTCTGCCCATGGTAGAAGATCAGACCAGTTGTCCTGTTTGTCAGATATAAAACATCTTAGATACTTTTCTATATTCTGATTAGCGCGTTCTGCTGCTCCGTTGGTCTGGGGGTGATAGGCCGAGGAGAAAGATAAGTCTATCCCCACATTCTTACAAAAACCCTTCCAGAATCTAGAGACGAATTGGGTACCCCTATCGGAGATAATCCCAAGAGGAATACCGTGTATGCGGACCACATTGTTTATGAATATGGGCACCAGTTCGAGTGCCGAAGGTAGTTTACGAAGAGGAACATAGTGGCCCATCTTGGAGAACCGATCTATGACCGTGAGTATTACAGTATTACCTCTTGACTCGGGTAACTCTACTATAAAATCCATGGCTAAATGCGACCATGGTCGTTCGGGGATTGGCAGAGGCTGGAGTAAACCAATGGGCGCTGTTTTGGGACTTTTATGTCTTGTGCACACCTCGCACACCGTTATGTAATCTCTAACATCACGGCGCACCGTGGGCCACCAGAGGAGCTTACGTATACTAGACAGTGTTTTGGTGATCCCCATATGCCCAGAGGTTTTGTTATCATGATACAGTTTTAATACTTCTTCCCTTTCGTTCTCAGGTACAAAGAGTTTCGCAGGAGGTCTCCCCCGCGGAGCTGTACCCTGGGCGGTCTGCAATCTTAACATTAGAGGAGACGAGACACTAATCGTGGTGAGAGCTATAATTCTTTCCTGGGGTACAATGGGATGCTGATCTTGGATGTTATGTTCGTAGGATTCGTACTGTCTTGACAATGCGTCTGCTTTAATGTTTCTTGACCCAGGTCTATATGTGAGGACGAAATTAAAGCTTGAAAGAAACAATGACCATCTCGCTTGTCTGGCATTCAACCGTTTGGCGTCACCAATGTACGTGAGATTCTTATGATCGGTAATGATGACAATGGGGTCCCTAGACCCCTCCAATAAGTATCTCCACTCCGTCAAGGCTGCGATAACTGCTAACAACTCTCTATTTCCGATATCATAGTTCCTCTCTGCCGGGGACAACTTTCGGGAATAGAAGCCGCATGGATGCAAGGGTTTGTCGGGTGCCTCCCTTTGGGACAAGACTGCACCAAGACCTAGCTCGGAGGCGTCAACTTCAACTTGGAAAGGCAGAGCCGGATCAGGATGTCGGAGAACAGGGGCAGTCGTGAATGCCTGTTTGAGGGCCTCGAAGGCTTGCCTGGCCTGGGGTGTCCATTTCTGATTTCCCACCCCTTTCTTAGTCATGGCCGTGAGAGGAGCTACCAAGGCCGAAAAGTCTTTAATGAACCTTCGATAATAGTTGGTAAAACCTAGAAACCTCTGGATGGCTTTAAGCCCTTGGGGTAGGGGCCAGTCGAGGATTGCCGACAATTTACCAGGATCCATCTGAAACCCCTCAGGGGTTATGATATACCCAAGGAAGTGCACCATCTCTATATCAAAGAGGCACTTTTCTAATTTGCAGTATAAGCCGGCCTTCAATAGTCTCCTTAACACTTGTTGCACATGGGTGTGATGGGTCTCCTTATCTGGAGAGTATATCAGGATGTCATCGAGATACACTATGACGAATGTTTGCAGAAAGTCCCTTAGAGTGTCATTTATGAGATCCTGAAACACAGCTGGCGCGTTACATAACCCAAAGGGCATTACCAGGTATTCGTAATGCCCGCTACGCGTATTAAAAGCCGTCTTCCACTCGTGCCCCTTTTTCACCCTTATCAGATTGTAGGCCCCGCGTAAATCGAGCTTCGTGTATATACGGGCCCCTTTCAGTCGGTCGAACAACTCTGTTATAAGGGGAATAGGATATGCATTTCTTATGGTTATTCTGTTTAAACCTCTATAATCAATGCATGGTCGCAAGTCTCCCTCTTTCTTGGAGACGAAAAAGAAACCAGCTCCTGCTGGGGAGGAGGACCGTCTAATGAATCCACGCTCAAGATTCTCTTTTATATATTCCTCCATAATATCGTTCTCCTTTTGCGACAAGGGGTATACATGTCCTCTGGGAGGCATGGTACCGGGGAGTAACTCTATGGCACAGTCATACGGGCGATGTGGGGGTAAAACCTCAGTCCTGGCCTTCGAAAAAACCTCCTTTAATGCCTGATAACAGTCAGGGACTACTGTGGATAAAGGAGGTGCTGTGGCGATATTAAGGCTACCAATAACAGTGACTCTGCCCATGCATTTCAACTGGCAACTGGGGCCCCAACATTTTATGTCTCTCTGGACCCAATCAATCACCGGGTTATGCTCAGTCAACCATGGAAACCCAGGACGACGGGGCATGAGGGAGAGTCAATAATCTGGAATCGTATGGTTTCCTGGTGCAAAACCCCTGTTTTCATGCATACCTCTATAGTGTCGTGGGTGATGTGGGGACATGACAAGGGTTTCCCGTCTATGGCCTCCACCATTAGGGGTCTTTCTTTGAGAACTAGAGGCATGAGGTTCTTAGAGGCAAACACTCTATCCATAAAGTTACCTGAGGCTCCAGAGTCTAGGAACGCCTCAGTCTTGAGGTGCACCCCCTCCCAGGTTAAGGAGATGGGCACCAGAATCCGGGTTTTTTTTTTTTCGTTATCAACAAAGGAGGCATAGAGTGAACCGATTACCTGGCTAGTAGGTGTTCTCTGGCCCGGTTTGCCAGTGTCACCCCTGCCACCCCTGGGTCTTTGAGGACATTGAAGACGAAAATGCCCTGCCCCGGCACAGTAAAAACAGAGCCCCCTTTCCCTTCTGTAAGTTCTCTCAGCCTCTGAAATACCTGTTCTACCTATCTGCATAGGTTCCACGACCGGTAGATCGGTTCTTACTGGCTCTGGAGTACCTGACGTATTGGTGTGTCTGGGTACCAAGGGTAAAGGAGGCAAAAGCCTTCTGGGTCTGTCTCGAGAATGCCTCCTGTCCCTAATTTGGTCGTCCATGGCAATACAGAAATCAACCAAATGGTCCAGATGTTCTGGCAACTTCAAGGGAGCCAGCTCAAACATCAAGGCCTCGTTCAGGCCTTCGGTAAACGCCAAGGTTAAAACGTCGTTAGGCCAGTGTACCTCAGAAGTCAAGGTCTTAAATTCTATGGCATAGTCGGAGACTCTCCTATTGCCTTGCTTAATGTGGAATAAGGACCTGCCTGCATTGGTGGCCCTTCTAGAGGGATCAAACGTACGTTTTAGTTCAGAGGTAAAGCCCTCATAGTCATATATGATAGGTTTTTTGTTTTCCCACAATGGCGTGGCCCACAGTAACGCTTTATCAGTTAAATGATTAATTAGGTAGCCTACTTTGGCTTTATCGGATACACAGGACCCTGGATTGTTCTCGAATAGAATCTCCAGTTGGGTCAAAAAACCCCGACACAGGTTAGGCGTACCATCATAGCGTACGGGTGCCTTCATACTGAGCCTACACCCCTCGGGTGAGGCCGAACTGGCCCTAGGCACTACTGGTTCTGGAGGACTTGCAGCACCAGTAGTGGATCGATTCAACAGGGTTTGCAGAGCAAGAGCAATTTGGTCCATCCTGTGGTCCTGCTCTTCTTGTCGGGCTGCAATTCTTGTCAACTGAGATGAGAGGTCTGCGGGATCCATTGGCCCTGACGTAATGTCACGGATCCCCCTGATTACCAAGATGGTGGTCCCTATTACGCAGACCGCTCACTACCCTTCCGATCCTTAGAATGGTCGGCACGTCTAGACAGATACAGAATACGTAAAGATAGGTAGACACAAAGAACGATACTAGGAGGGTACACAAGACCTAGAATGGTTGGCTCTTCCCAAGACCTAAACAATAGAAGAGGTAGTCTGATGCGTGCTTAGGATGCCACACAGACTGACCACAAAACCAATATAGAAGAGTAAACGCCAATACCAGGAGTGTTGCACAGAATAGTTAATAAGCCAATGCCAGGGGTCGGTACACAGAATGGTTCGTTTGCCAATGCCAGGGGTCGGTACACAGAATGGTCAGTTTGCCAATGCCAGGGGTCGGTACACAGAATGGTTCGTTTGCCAATGCCAGGGGTCGGTACACAGAATGGTCAGTTTGCCAATGCCAGGGGTCGGTACACAGAATGGTCAGTTTGCCAATGCCAGGGGTCGGTACACAGAATAGCCAAAATATACAATAGAATGCAAGAGCTCTGCGGGAAGTAACTACCACGTCAGGGCGCCGGTTGTTCTGCGAGTCTGGGCTTTAAACCCGGCGGGTCCGCGTCAGCCCGCCAGGCCCCGCCCCCCGGCGTCCCCACGTGTGCGGAAGCGACCGCAATATCACTCGGCGCCTGGCTAGCGAGCAGCGAGGAAGCTGCTGCCAGGCGCCGGGGGGTACGGGGAGCCACCGTGACACTGGGTATACATGTATCTGGAGTTCTGATATCTGGGGATTGATGTCTGGGTATACATGTATTTGGGGTCTGATATCTGGGTATACATGTATCTGAGGGTCTGATATCTGGGTATACATGTATCTGGGGCCTGGGTCTGATATCTGGGTATACATGTATCTGGGGTCCCCGCGGAGGGTGGGCCTTGAAGATGCGGGGCGTACTGATACGCCCCGCTGACTTCAATGGCCCGACCTGGCCCCTCCCCACAGGCGGTGCGCACCGTTGGCTGCTGTGAGACGCAGACAGCCTGAAACACTTTGCGTGTGTATATACAGTCTTTATATTTTCTAAATCTGCTAATCTCATTTAAATATTCTTGTTGCAATATGGATCTATTGCTATAATTGTACTCTAATGGATATATAAATTGCCTTGATTATGGATTGTTCTTTATATTTTCCAGGCCATCAGTGTGACCTACCCAGTGACCAAGTCCCATCCTGAAACTACCACTGTTAACAATTAGGCTAGGGTCAGACGAACGCATTTTCGCGTTGTCTGTGAAAAAGTGCGTTCGAACGAATGGACGTATTTTTTCACGGAGTACGCGATAGCGGTCATACGATGCGCATTTGCATCCGTGATTTTGTACGGATCATCAATAAAACACTTTGTGCATCTGGACGTTATGTTGGCCGGACATTAGCAGTGTCTGACATCTCAAAATCACGCACACACGCCTCTAGCGGACGCAGCGCACTCTGTACAACCGTACTAGAGGTTTTACGTTCTCGACAAAATGCGTTCGTTTTCCACTTGCGTTGCGCAGCCGGACTTTTGTGCGACCGTACTTCGTATATTGGCCGTCATTGCCTGGCATCTGCTGCTAGTGTGGCCGTAATTAAGTGCGCCTGCACGCGCGTTCGCACTGCGCTCGTCTGACCCTAGCCTTAAAGTAAGCTGAAATAATTAATATAAATGGTGTACCATTTTTTTATATCGCAGGAAAAAAAATATTGAAATATGGATCTTCGGGGGGGGGCCTTCTTAGATTCTTGCACTGGGGCCCTGAGGTTTCTAGTTATGCCTCTTATAATGACCTTGTGATCTGGTATTTTTAATAAAAGTAAGGCTTTACTAATAATTGTATGAAAAATATATAAAATAAATAAGAGTACGGAAAAGAGAAAGGAAGATACTGATACACATTTTGGTTGATTTTCATGCTTCAACAGTCAGTTCACAAGCAAACAATGGCTGTTACCAGAAACAAATGGTCCTCTCTGAGCCGGAAGCAGTCTTTGCATAAATTGTCTAATCCATGCCCAGCTGCAACATCGCCTCCTGCATGCATTCCACTTCTGCATTCTATGACTTGATTGAACATCCGATTACAGTTCAATATCCAAATCTTGATATTACACAAAGAAATAACAAAGACCTCTCAGGAGATAATATGCCGAGTTCATTGAGAGCCATTGGCTAAAAAAGAGTCCAGAAGATCCTGATATCCAGGAACTGGAGATTTTAAGCAGGACTAATTCCGTGCTCTTGGAGGGCTAAATCAGCACCTGAGAACCCTATTCTCCAGGGGAGGACATACAGGTGACCATAACCACTCAAATTATATTGAGTGGTCAAAGTGCTTCGAGAATCCATTAAATGCTAATCTTTAACTTTTACATTTTCATTATTTTCTATAATGTATACATGATCTTGTGATGGTTAAGCAGCAATATCCAGCCATAAGACATTCTAGATTTTTATGTTATATCACAGACTTTAATACTTCTCAAATACTGGAGTTATTTTAAGCGTCTTTATTTTTTAAGGGAAAATATGGTATGCCAGGAATATGTTAAAATATTGTGGGCATATTTAACATATTTTACTTAAATATTTAGTTGTATACCATGCTTTTTCCAAGTTTCTATAAATCTGCGGGGTGAGCAGTGAATCTGTCTTCCAAAGTGCAAAAAGTCTGATATAGTATTGGTTTTCTAGTAGTACACAGAGTGCAAGCTCAACCACAAATTCTAGCTTGGCATGAGGTCACTGGAATCATGTAGAGTTGCCGGCTGCCCAGAAGAAAACATAGCAAACCACATAGTGACGGTGACAGTAGTCGCTTGAAACTGGCACGCTGGTATTGCATTGTGCAATGTGAATAGGTTCATTCAAACAATTTTTAAATAATTTTAACCTTGTTTACCAGAGATAAAATTCTGTACTTCAAAATTAGTCAGTATATTTTTATATTGCACTATTTACTGGTAGCATGGTTTTTGCATGTGCAAGGAACAGAGTTTTTGCAAAACCAACTGTTTAATGTATTACACCACCCAATACACATTTTGGTACCATAAACGTTAGACCTATTTTGGGTATATATAATGCCATCGGCTCTAGTTTTGGTGATACCGCATTCCCACCTCAGCTGTTGCTGAACTATACATAGTGCAGGAGGGGCGGGGTCGCGCCTATTCCCCGAAGGGTTGGATGCAACCACCAAATGCATCCAGCCCAACAACATGTGTAGAACATAACAAAGAAAAAAATGTCATCTGCGCTTACTCCAATTATACCGTGTGAAACTAAACACAATTAGAGGTTTGGTTTCTTATTAATGGCCATTATAAGACTAGCTCGCCCCGCCAACGTCACGGCACCTCTATAAGGGCGAGTCCTAACCAAAATGAAACCACAGGCTGCTACATAGCAAACCATACCTGCTCATGCTGCTTATCAAACATGAGGTAGACTGGTGGGCCTTTATTTATGCTCCCCCAGAAACAAAATCCACTTTGGGATCAAAACAAAGACACGGAGCGGAGTCTTGCTGCAGGGATGACCTGGCTGGAAGTACATTGAAACATACATAGTGCAGGAGGGGTGGGGTCGCGCCTATTCCCCGAAGGGTTGGCTGCAACCACCAAATGCATCCAGCCCAACAACATGTGTAGAACATAACAAAGAAAAACCAAACCTCTAATTGTGTTTAGTTTCACACGGTATAATTGGAGTAAGCGCAGATGACATTTTTTTCTTTGTTGCTGAACTATAATTGGATAACATTTTATGAGTGCATAAAAAAGTGTATAGTGTTATTTTATTAGTGTAAAGCGAGTATATGTTAGTCTAATTGTGGCTTTGTGAACAACTATACAACCAGATTATCTAATATGACTCAAATAATACTGAATGGGCACAATGCAAAGTGTCCCTGAAATTCTATTTTTGTAGACATAATTGGTGGATTTACTGGTGGCAATTTCACATATATCACTTTTATTCTTAGCAGTTGTGTGCTGGATTGAAAGTGATATCCATAGAGAAGAGAAAAAAGTGGAACGGCGCTCGTAATAATTATAAGGAAAAAAATATGCGTGCAGCTCACCACAATGTGTCCCCCCTTATACATAAACATAAACCAGAAAGATTAGAGCATAGGGTGAAAACCGCACTGATATAGTTTAATTCGGAAAACCGTCCCGCTATGCAGTAACATATATGGTCACACAGTACTTATCTTTTGCTTGAAAGAATTGGTTCTGTACAGTATATCTAAAAACATAGGCAAAAGACTATCATTGTGCAGCGTGTTACATTCACATAATATAATGATTATTAGAATTAGTCTCACTCACAAAGAGTTACGGATCAGACTCTATCGATCAGTTCCAGACGTGTCCTCGAGCCTCCTTGTTTAGGTGGCTCAGTAGCAGAGTATCTTGCCCACTTATTGAGGGGGGTCCTTTCCCTTGTCCTCCTGTTTCCACACCGGGCTGTCAGTCCTCTTTCTACTCCAAGCACGCCAGTCATGGATTCCAAAATTTTTTAATTATTAAATAAAATCACATAAAAAGCAATTTAAAAACCTAAAAACTAGATGCGTTTCGCCTAACCAACTGTAGGCTTCCGACTGACACCTGACACATTATATTATGTGAATGTAACACGCTGCACAATGATAGTCTTTGCCTATGTTCTTAGATATACTGTGCAGATCCAATTCTTTCAAGCAAAAGATAAGTACTGTGTGACCGTATATGTCAGGACTCAAAATTTCCACTCGCCTACTCGCATTTGGCGAGTGGAAATTAAGTATTTTGTGCTGGGTACTCCCACAGTGCCACCGTGCAGCCCCCACCCCTTCCCCAGACTGCACGATGGCAGGGAACAGCTGCCTAACCTGACCCAGCTTTTCTCAGTCACTGGCAGGGGGGTGGAGAGGAGCTTCCCTGCCTCCTCGCTCTGCTCACACTGGGGTCTGATGACTGGGTATACATGTATCTGGGCTCTGAAGTCTGGGTATCAAATGTTATTTTTGTAACTTTGTTAAAGGTTTTATTTAGAATAGTGTAATTTCATACGATAATTTAAGGGGTGTGTTTAGGGGCAGAATTAAGGGCTGGGTAGGGTTAGGTGGAGCAACTGGTGGCGAGTAACTCTTATGGTCTGGTTAGTAGCTTGGGACTTGAAATTTTAAGCCCTGGTATATGTTACTGCACAGCGGGACGGTTTTCCGCACTAAACTGTATAAGTGCGCTTTACATCCTATGCTCTACTCTTTCTGACAGTGCTATCCATACTTATTAGGGCTATGGGCGTGGTTTTGGCTCCTTGTCACCGAAATATAGTTTTATGGACAGGTTTGCATATGTGGTGGAAAAAACATTGAAAAAAATAATTATAAGCAAACGCCAGTTTTAATATATTTAATCTTTTTTTCCTTGGTCTATGGAAAATCATTACCTCCAAAAACCACAACTATCTGAAGGTCTAGGCAAACAACAACCTCCTAGCTTTTATAATTGCACTTCTTCATGTGGTAACATTTTGCAATATCTTGCGACAGCATCCGTGTACAACACATGATTCACCAGCTTGGTATTAAATGTTGGTGTTACATTATCCCAATGGTAGACTTTGAACAAATCTTGCAACCTTACATAACTCATAGGGAAAATGAGGATGTAGAGCTTCACAGAAAATTAAACCAACATCCTAACACTGAAAATCAGCTCACAGTCTGTTGATGATAAGTTAGAGTTGACCCCCATTTTTTAAAGACTGTGGGAGTTATTTATAAAGCTACGGTGTTTGGTGGTTTTGCAGCATTGACCAACCCTGGGATTTCACAAAGTTCAAATCCAAAGAGCTACAGAAGCTTCTCTTGCCACTCTTAAAGGGTTATTCAATAAGTGCCGAACTTGCCACCGAATTGCACCGAATGGTGAATTTCACAGTATGATGCAAGTTTGTGGCAGTTCATCTATTCAGAGAGTTGTCAATTCGTGAAATACTGACGAATTGACAGCGAAATACGGTGCACTTCACCGCAGATCGCAGCAATTTAGCAATCTTAAGCGGCAGTGAAATTGTCCCAAAAAGAAGTAATAGTTAATCTATTTAGAGAACGCCGAACTGTACTGAAAGTTGGCGAAACACCCAGATTTTCAGTGGTTCAGTTCGACAGGTTTAAACAGGCGAATCCCAAAGGAATCAATGTTAAAACATATTATCGTTTCTAATTTTTTTATTCAACCATTTATTCTTTTTCATTTTCAGCAAAAAGCCTTTTTATTTATTTGTATATTTCTCTGGATTTCTCAGGTGAAATTCTTGATTCCCATTTTTTTATGCCATTTTTATTATTGTCTAACAGACCTTTCTATTACTTTTTTATAGGACCTTTTTTTATTATTTCCACACATTTTCATTGTTTTAAAATCCTTTTAAAAAATAGCAGAGTTCAGGTTATTTTTCTGCAGTTCGGCGGCATTCGGCGGACTTCGGTAGCGTTCAGCGGGTTATTGGAGGTCGGCGGTCTGTTCAGCGGTCTTCAGCGGCCCTGCAGTGAAATTGCTAAAGCACACCAAAGTGCGCCGAACGAGAAGGCACTGAAATTTCGGTGCTTTATGAATAACCCCTTTATAAATTCAGGTTCCTAGATTCTGGAAAGATATACAGTACATTGAAGTATAAGAAAAATCTCAACCTTTTTAAGACTCTCCACTGAAAAGTATATAAAAAAAACTATAACTCGCATGTTAACAATTCTTCCTGCTCCTGGATCCAGCAGAGATACAATCTGTACATTTTACTGTATGTGGTTGATTTCAAAAGCCTTTCAAAATAAAAAAAGCGTGTAATAATTAAAGTAATAGGTGTAAAAATTACCAAATAACTGTGCTGTTAATCTCACATATTTGTTGTGAATTGCCTATTGTAAATGATATTTATTAACCCCCCTTGGTCTTTAAATCCTTTTCACCACCAAAGATTTTTTAGCTTTACTTAATTTACCCATGTACTTATTTTCCCACTACTCTGAGTGATATCCTAAAGTGAGATTGAGGTCAGGGTACTTTCTTTAGTTGCCTCATGTTGGGATACAATTATCTTTGAAGATAGTCGATGTAGGATTATCACTTCTTCTGCTCTCTGTTGGTAAACACGTATTAGTAGGAGCTATGATGCACTAGTGTGTAATGTTGGTCCACTGTAAACATTTATTTTTGAGGATTTTGAAACCTCTCCCAGTGGTGTCGTAACGTGGGGGCGGGGGGTGCAGCCCGCACCAGGTGACACCCGCCTTTAGGGTGACACCGTCACCCTAAGGGCGGGTGTCTCACCCTCCGCCGCGTATTCGCTCCCTGCGAGCGTCCGCAGCATGCAGCTTCGGCGCTTGCCTGGGGGAAATACATCACCAGCCAATAGCGGCTGGTCACGTGGCTCCCCCAGGCGAGCGCCCAAGCTGCGCGCCGCCGGACGCTCAGAGGGAGCGAACACGCGGCGGAGGTGAGCTGGGGCATATCCATGAGGTGCTGGGGCATATCCATTTGCTGGGGCAGTATCCATCTGCTGGGGCATTCCATGTGCTGGGGCATATCCATGAGGAGCTGGGACATATCCATGAGGAGCTGGGGCAAATCCATGAGGTGCTGGGGCACATCCATGAGGTGCTGGGGCACATCCATGAGGTGCTGGGGCATATCCATGAGCTGCTGGGGCATATCCATGAGGTGCTGGGGCATATCCATGAGCTGCTGGGGCAAATCCATGAGGTGCTGGGGCAAATCCATGAGGTGCTGGGGCATATCCATGAGGTGCTGGCGCATATCCATGAGGTGCTGGAGCATATCCATGAGCTGCTAAGGCATTCCATGTGCTGGGCAGTATCCATGAGCTGGGGCAATATCCATGAGCTGGGGCAATATCCATGAGCTGGGGCAGTATCCATGAGCTGGGGCAGTATATCCATGAGCTGCTGGGGCAGTATATCCATGAGAGGAGCTGGGGCAGTATATCCATGAGCTGCTGGGGCAGTATATCCATGAGCTGGGGCAGTATATCCATGAGCTGGGGCAGTATATCCATGTGCTGGGGCAGTATATACATGAGCTGGGACAGTATATCCATGAGCTGGGGCAGTATATCCATGAGCTGGGGCAGTATCCATGTGCTGGGGCAATATCCATGAGCTGGGGCATATCCATGAGCTGAGGCAAAATCCATGAGAGGAGCTGGGGCAAAATCCATGAGAGCAGCTGGGGCATTATCAATGAGAGCAGCTGGGGCAGTATATCCATGAGAGCAGCTGGGGCAGTACATCCATGAGAGGAGCTGGGGCAGTATCCATGAGAGGAGCTGGGGCAGTATATCCATGAGAGGAGCTGGGGCAGTATATCCATGAGAGGAGCTGGGGCAATATCCATGAGAGGAGCTGGGGCAATATCCATGAGAGGAGCTGGGGCATATCCATGTGTGCTGGGGGCAGTATCCATGAGAGCTGGGGCAATATCCATGTGTGAGCTGGTCTGGGACAATATATCCATGTGTGAGCTGAGGCGCAATATATCCATATGTGAGCTGAGGCGCAATATATCCATATGTGAGCTGGGGCAATATATATCCATGGGTGAGCTGCTGGGGGCAATATATAACTGTGAACTGGGGCAATATATCCATATGTGAGCTGGGGGCAATATATATCCATGGGTGAGCTGCTGGGGGCAATATATATCCAGAGCTGCTGGGGGCAATATATATCCATGTGTGCTTTCACTGCCTTCGAACAGGCAACGTACTTGCTGGCAGTTGGCAAAAAGTTGTGTGAGCATATGAGAGAGCTCCACAGCAATAAACCTCACAGTAATGTGCGCTGTGTGTATGAGCATTCAGTGTTATATGGGAGTACTGATTTAGGAGTAAGAGTAGTTAAAAAAAATCTGTAAAACTCGGGGGGTGACACCATAAGTTACCGCACCGGGTGACACCAACCCTAGTGAC
Organism: Leptobrachium leishanense; assembly: GCA_009667805.1. NCBI lineage: Eukaryota > Metazoa > Chordata > Amphibia > Anura > Megophryidae > Leptobrachium > Leptobrachium leishanense. Next base: position 342,231,683 of record CM019064.1, on the reverse strand, counting down.
GCCACTGACCTCTCCTCTTTCTAATAGAGCAGTGGTTCCCAACCGTGGTCCTCAAGTCCCCCTAACAGGCCAGATTTTAAGGATCACCTTAGGGAAATGCAGACTGAATCCTGCAATCACTGAGCAGCAAATCATATCACCTGTGCTGTGCTTCACATATCTGGAAAACCTGGCCCATTAGGGAGACTTGAAGACCGCGTTTAGGAACCACTGTATTAGAGTATCACTAAAGTGCTGAAAACCACAATGAAACTTGTCTTTCTAGTAAGATTCCCCACTTTGTATATACTGTACATATATTTAAAAAAAAAATAATATGCAGAAAGACACTTTCTCTTCAATAGCGTCAATTTACACATACACATATTTTAAACATATAATGGTTCAAGCAAAGTTGTGCACGTGTGTAAAGCAGAGGTCAGCAATCCTGGCCCTCCAGATGTTTTAGAACTACATCTAACAATATTGTTCAACCACTTATCAGGTTGGCTGAGCCTCATGGGATATGTAGTTCCAAAACATCTGGAGGTTCAAGCTTTCTGACCCCTGGTTTAAGGTATAAACAAATCAACATTCATTGTTGACCATTTCCTTTACGATGGCTTGCATGCAAGTCAGTTTGTTTGTATTCCTAAAGAAAACGCATAAGTCGAGCCATCTCGGGCATCTGTAGCTGCTTTTGAAGAGCATGTTAACTCAATTGTATAGTGAAGCGTTAAAAGAAAGATTTTTTTTTAAATAATTTTTGGTTTAAGCTATTTCATTATTTTCCAAAATTCCTTCAATTTATTAATCCAGTTTCTCCGGCAGTTTACAGGAACGCACTGGCTCAGTATTTGATTTTTACTTTCTTGATTCACAGAATTGAATGGCAATTTCTGGCACTTTGTTCAGTGTTGAGCAGGTGAAGGGAGGGGGCTGAGATAATCCTAATCCTACAAGTGCATTGTATTTTACAAAAAAGATTTTAAAAAGTCTTCTTTTAGCCAGCTGTTTCAAAACTGTAACGTAGTCACAAAGCAGCTTGGTTGCAATAAAAAAAATGTGCTAAAACATTTTAATATAATATACCTTTGGATATTTTCAGTAGCAAATATTATTGTATTTTATATAATGGCCTGTTCTAAAAATTCTCTGACACAAAATATGTAGCAAAAATATAAACAGGCGATTTGCTCTATTGAATAATTATATGCTTTGGGAGAGAAACGGTGGATTTAATGGAGCTGAGCTGACCACAAAACGTTTGCAAAATTAGCAAGAAATTACATGGTTATTTTTAAATATACATATTGGCCCAACAGCATTAGTTACTGAGAATGTCACATATGTTATTAATGATAATGAATTATATTCATGGTTTTTCACTAAAATATTTTTACTCGTGGGAGGCTGAATTCTTACAGCTGGATATTCCAGGAGTGTCTTCCTTTTGGCTTATTTTCCTTTGCCCACTAATGGTTTGTTTACAAAAATTGCCATCCTGAGGTGCATGGATTCCTGTATCTAAGTCCTGCAATATAACATGTGATTCATTGTTTCTTAGCAGTAAGTGTCTGGAAATGTGACTGTTTTGTAAATTCACATTCTACAGGTCATTTGATCTCAAAGATAACATTTTATTACCATGTAAGAATTTTTCACAGCACAGTACATTGAACATTCTTATAGTGTTCCCAGTAATCAAAGAATTCTCCATTTGACACCAATAATGGGACATTTCTTCTTATTGATATTATTTATTGAGGTTGGGGATTGTAAATAGCATTAATTAACATTTTATTCATATACACTAATTGAACTGCCTCAATACTCGGATCTCAACCACTAAAACTATTGTATCTCAATATACTTCACATGTTCATGGCATACACTCCTTGCTGAGCCAACCACACACAAGTTTTGCTGTTTTGAAGCAACCAAAACATCCATATTTTGCATTTCTTATTACATTGCAATATTGGAATGGAAACATTTTGCAGATTTCCAAATGGGAAATTGAAAATATTAAATAAAGCCCCCATATTCCTTACTAGACATGAGTGATATGGTTTGGATGCGTTTGGAATTCGGCAAATTTGAATTGGTCCAAATTATGAACCACTCATGATTTCTAAATAAAAAAAAATTAGAATCGATCCAAATATTTCCAGTTTTTGAATTCTATCAGATCTATTCGAATTTAATCGTAATAGGAGAAAACAAATTATTTTTAATAGCAATTCAAAACCTAACTGCAACACTAGCCCTGACCATAATCAATTATTTTTAATGATACAGAAACTGTAACTCTAACCCAAGCCCTAACCCTAATCCTGAAATAAATAGTAACTGTAACCCTAACCATAGCCCTAACCCTAATCATGAAACAAATAGAAACAGGAAACCTAACCATAGCCCTAACCCTAATCATGAAACAAAGAGAAACAGTAAACCCAGGGCTTTTTTTCAGGGGGTACTCGGGGGTACTCAGTACCGGCACCTCACCACCAGCCAGAACTAACAGGAGAGAGCATGATGCTCCTCCCTCCTCCTGCATTGGCAGGCAGAGAATTGGAAGTGCTCGGCAGCTCATGTTGCTCCTGAACGCTTCCGATTGTCAGGAGTGTATGTAGGGACTGATAAACCCCTTCCCCCAGTAAGTGACAAGGGAGAGCTGCTCCCCCTCTCTCTGCAGCCGCTGAAACGTTGAACAGCATGGGGAGGGGGGTGCAGCATGTTTACACACATGTGGAGCTCATACACACTGCGCATTACTGTGAGTGTCATTGCTGTGGAGCTCATACACACTGCGCATTACTGTGAGTGTCATTGCTGTGGAGCTCATACACACTGCGCATTACTGTGAGTGTCATTGCTGTGCAGCTCATACACACTGCGCATTACTGTGAGTTTTATTGCTGTGGAGTTCATACATACTCAGTAAAACTGTGAGTTTCATTGCTGTGGTGCTCACAATTGCTAGGGGATTATCTACTCAGTGCCATCTTTGCAAAAAAACAAACCCAAAAAAAACAGCTAACAGCCCTGCAATACAGATTTTTCTTGCAACAGAGGCACTTAGTGGATAACCCCCATAGGATTACAACAATAGTTGCAGCTCATTTAAAGGAAAACAGTATTAAAAACTATGGTTCCCTTTTATAGTGTCTTTTTTTAAGTGAGCTACAACTATTGTTTATTAGGACATAAAAATAGTCATAATAATCAGTTTTTCCCCGGGTGTGAGAGTACCTCCACCTATTTTTCCAGAAAAAAAGCACTGAGTAAACCTAACCATAGCCCTAACTCTAATAAATTATTTTTAATAATATTATAGAAACCGTAGCTCTACCTCTAATCTTCAAAAACCACAGAAATTTAAACCCTAATCATAACCCTATGTGCTACACTAATGTGTAACATAAAAAGAGCTGACCCTATAATTTTATATGTTGACTGTAACATATTTCTTGGATTTTTTTTTAACAAATTCCATTTGTTTCTGTATTGCAATGCTTCCCGTAAAGGAACACTATTAAAAAACAGAGTTCCCTTTTTTTGCCCTTAAAAAATTATTACAATTTTTTTTACTCACCTTTTGTCCCTCACCTTCCTCTTTGGCTCAGGGACTCCCAAACCCGGTGGTCCCTAAAGTATTGTAATGCAATTTGTATTCTTACGCGACTTGCATAGAGCAGCAAATTACACAGAGCAACACTTACCACTTTAGGTATGGAAGTTCTATAGTGCCTCCACAGAACAATGGATCGGAGCTGTATCCATCGGCTGCCTCACGGAGGCCGATCACTGATTGGTGACTGATCTGGTGACTGGCAGCTGGGAAATTCCAAAATCCCAGATGCTAGTGATGCAGGTTGGGTTAGGGGAATCTCCTCCACTTCATAGAGTGTTTTGAGCAGATTGTTGGAGCTGGGAGGGGGGAGAGAAGGAGGGGCACTCCTCACATCCTGACCACTTTAAAACTGTAAAGTGGTCAGGATTAGGTATGGGCTGGCGGTTCGATCCGAAAATGAGTTCGATTCGAACATTGCCCGTTCGGCGAACATCGAACATTGCCGCGTGTTCGCCGCGTGTTCGCCCACAATGTACTTTTCCACTGGCCTGAAGCTTGTAATTGGCTACAGCCAGGAAACCTGACCACAGGTCAGGTGCAAGACTATGTCAATCAGGGCTCAGAGTTTTGCCCAATCATGGGCTCACAAAGCTAAGTCCCGCAGCACACTATATAAGGCTTCCCCGCAGCCCCGGCACGTGTTTTTTTTTGCAGGAGTGAGAGGAGATTGTTCTTTCAGTGTGTCTCACAGACGTCTAGCAGATTTCTGGCAATTGTAATCTGTGTCTTCTCACTGCCAGCTATTGGGGTCTCACAGACTTCTAGCAGATATCTGGGAATTGTAATCTGTGTCTTCTCACTGCCAGCTCTTGGGGTCTCACATACTTCTAGCAGATATCTGGGAATTGTAATCTGTGTCTTCTCACTGCCAGCTATTGGGGTCTCACAGACTTCTAGCAGATATCTGGTAATTGTAATCTGTGTCTTCTCACTGCCAGCTATCAGGGGGTCCCACATACTTCTAGCAGATATCTGGTAATTGTAATCTGTGTCTTCTCACTGCCAGCTATCAGGGGGTCCCACATACTTCTAGCAAATATCTGGGAATTGTAATCTGTGTGTTGGCACTGCCAGCTGCTGCCAGGCTATCAGGCTGTATCACTGATTTATACTGGTTTTCAAGAACAATGCTATATCTTTAATCTAATTCTAGATACCATACAATAACAAAGTTTAATCAGAGTTCATCTGTTTATCTATTCAGAGTAGAATCTGGGTGTTGCCAGCTATCAGGGTGTATCACTGACGTATAGCATTGTTCTGGAAAATCTGTATATCTTTAATCTATATATCACTCATCTTGTCAGAAAGACCAAAAAGGACAGGCAGACGCTCCCAGACACAGATAAGAGGACAAGCAGCCTCTGTGTCGGAAAGGCTGTGCCCCTGGTCGTCGTGGAAGTGGTGCATCCTCTGCAGGTGCACATTTGTCCTTGTTTCTAACTGGTGCTGGCCGTCTTAAGCAGCAGCAACATACAGAGGATTTGCAGGATTGGCTAACCAGGCCATCCTCATCCTCCGAGTCCTCTGCCAGCCAGGCTTGTAGTGGTTTACAGTCCACCTCAGCTGCCAAAACATCTACAGTTGTGTTCAAAATTATTCAACCCCCACTGAAATTTAGTGTTTAGGCCAGTTTGACATTGATTTTGATCAGTCATCTTGCTTACAATTAAATCAAAGAGGCACGTGTAGGTCAGACAAATGTAACATAACATTTATAATGAAATAACCACAAATGTCTTTTCTGTGCTCACATCATTATCAGTTTTATTCAACCCCCAAGTGACATTCAATCTTAGTACTTAGTACAACATCCTTTTACAGTTATAACAGCTTTTAAACGTGAAGCATAGCTTGACACAAGTGTCTTGCAGCGATCTACGGGTATCTTCGCCCATTCGTCATGGGCAAAAGCCTCCAGTTCAGTCACATTCTTAGGCTTGCGCACTGCAACTGCTTTCTTTAAGTCCCACCAGAGGTTCTCAATCGGATTTAAGTCAGGTGACTGCGATGGCCACTCCAAAATGTTCCAGCCTTTAATCTGCAACCATGCTCTAGTGGACTTGGAGGTATGCTTGGGATCATTGTCCTGTTGAAAGGTCCAACGTCTCCCAAGCCTCAGGTTTGTGACGGACTGCATCACATTGTCATCCAATATCTCCTGGTACTGAAGAGAATTCATGGTACCTTGCACACGCTGAAGCTTCCCTGTCCTGCAGAAGCAAAACAGCCCCAAAGCATGATTGACCCCCCGCCATGCTTCACAGTAGGCAAGGTGTTCTTTTCTTCATAGGCCTTGTTCTTCCTCCTCCAAACATAGCGTTGATCCAAGGGCCCAAACAGTTCTAATTTTGTTTCAACAGTCCACAGAACACTATCCCAAAACTTCTGTGGTTTGTCCACATGACTTTTGGCATACTGCAGTCGACTCTTCTTATTCTTTGGAGACAGCAAGGGGGTGCGCCTGGGAGTTCTGGCATGGAGGCCTTCATTACGCAGTGTGCGCCGTATTGTCTGAGCTGAAACTTCAGTACCCACATCTGACAAATCTTTTCTCAGTTCCTCAGCAGTCACACGGGGACTTTTCTCCACTCTACGCTTCAGGTAGCGCACAGCAGTCGAAGTCAGCATCTTCTTTCTGCCACGACCAGGTAGCGTTTCAACAGTGCCCTTTGCCTTGAATTTGCGAATGATGCTTCCTATGGTCTCTCTTGGTATGTTTAACATCTTTGGAATCTTCTTATACCCATTGCCCTTCCTGTGAAGAGTAATCACCTCTTCTCTTGTCTTCCTGGACCATTCTCTTGACTTCACCATGTTTGTAACCACACCAGTAAATGTCTAGAAGGAGCTGAGTATCACAGTCATTTTAAAGTTGCCTAATTGGTGCTTATTATGCTTTATTGCTGCTCCGTGACATCCACAGGTGTTTTCAATACCTGATTGAAAACACTTGAATGAACATCTGTTCTTCAGAGTGGAAGTCTTTAAGGGGTTGAATAATTGTGTCAATGAAGAATTCACAAAATAAACATTTACTACTGTATTACAAAACCAACTGATGTCATTTTAGTTGCATATGGTTCTTTAAAAAGTCCTTGTAGGATTTCATTCTGAATACAATTACAAATGTACACTAAATTCCCTAAAACCCTTTACAGCATTGGCGGTTGAATACTTTTGAACACAACTGTAATTCAGCCTCCATCTCCACAGCTACTCCTGCCGTAGCCTCACTATCATACATGGAGGAGTCAGCTGAATTGTTTGACTACAGTGACAGTGACATGCTGCTTGAGGATGCGCAGCAACTCCAGTGCTTTGATTCAAACTCTGAGGTTGAGGAAGGGAGTATAATCAGCCTAGAGGGAGGGGATGCCAGTGACACACAAAGAACTGGCACTCATGTTCCCCAGCAGCTGCAGCACACTGCCAAGTTGGCTCCGATGACGAGGAGATAGTGACCTCATCATCATTGTCATCACCCCCTGACTCTACCTGGGTGCCTGATTGTACAGAGGAGTCAAGGGAGGAGGAGGAGGAGGACCAACAAAAACGAGGCAGAACGTCCTCTATGAGCAACCGTAGCCAGTCCAATACATCAGATGTCAGAGCTGCTCAGGTGCAGAGCGCTGTTGTCTCGCAGCACACATCCAGGATCTCTGCTGTTTGTGAGTTCTTCACGACATGTGCAGCAGACTGCAGAGTTTCTATTTGTAAGCTATGTCGGAAGAGAATCAAGCGTGGGAAAGACATCAGACACTTGGGTACCACGTGCTTGAGGCGATATATGACCACCTGCCACGCATCCCATTGGCACAACACTTTGCATAGGTCCTCCTCCTCATCTGTCTCTACCCCCACTATATGTCCTGCCATGTCATAGCCTACAACCTCCACTGACAGGGATGATGCTACAGTAATGGGTGTACCACGTCCTTCCTCTGAATCTGCCAGCATCCCATCAGCTGCAGATTTATGCAGTCAGATTTCATTGCCCCAACTGCTGCAGCGGAAGAAAAAATATTGTCCCAACCATCCACATGCACAACGTCTAAATGCCAGCTTAGCAAAATTACTCGCATTACAGCTGCTGCCTTTCTAGCTGGTGGACTCTGCTTCCTTCCGTAAATTTGCTGAATAAGCTGTACCACAGTGGCAGGTTCCAAAATGCCATTACTTTTCACGCAAGGCCATTCCAGCACTATACCAGCACATGGAAGACAAGTTATGGAGTCATTGGGAAAGGCAGTCAGCAGCAAGGTGCACATTACTTTAGACACGTGGTCCAGCAAGCATGGACAGGGCTGTTACATTTCCTTCACGGCACACTGGGTAACTCTGCTTGCAGCTGGGAGGGATCCAGGACGGGCTCTGTGCTGGAGCTTGCCTCCAGGACGGGCTCTGTACTGGAGCTTGCCTCCAGAAAGCTGCTTATATGAGGTCTGTCTGCTTCACCACCTCTTCCTCTTCTTTCTCCTCCTCCTCCTCCTCCTATGTCTCTGGCGAAGTGGCAGTTAACCCAACGCGTGTCAGGGGCTACGCAATGGCTCAAGCAAAAAGATGCCATACTGTGCTTGAGCTGGTTTGTTTAGGGGACAGGAGCCACACCGGGCCAGAAATTCTGTCAGCTGTGCAGGGGCAGGCGCAGAGATGGTTAACACCACGCCAGCTTGAGCTGGGAATGGACGTCTGTGATAATGGCAGCAACCTTCTCTCCGCCCTACGCCTGGGTAAGTTGACGCATGTACCATGCCTAGCTCACATCCTAAATCTGGTGGTACAGCGTTTCCTAACAAGGTACCCAGGGCTGGCAGAGCTTCTCAGCCAGACCAGAAAAGTCTGCAGCCACTTCAGACGGTCATTCCCAGCAAGCGTTCGCCTGGCAGAAATTCAAAGAGAATTCCACCTTCCCACAAACCGCCTGATCTGTGACATGCCCACCAGGTGAAACTCGACATTGGCAATGCTGCAGCGCCTGCACAAGCAGCAGAGGGCCAACAATGAGTACCTGTGTGAGTATGGCACAAGGACAGGTTCAGGTCAACTTGTTGTTTTTTTCTCCCGCAGTGGCTGATGATCAAGGATGCATGCACTGTACTGTCACCATTTGAGGAGGCAACAAGGATGGTGAGCAGGGACAGTGCATGCATCAGTGACATAATTCCTTTAGTGTTCCTGCTGGATCGCATTCTGTGGGGAATTATAGATGTGGCACTAGAGGCAGAGCAGCGAGAGGAAGAGGAGGACTTCCCTAGCTCTCAAGGCCCCAGTCTTTACGCAGACAGCATTCCTGCGGGTCCTCAGATCAGACAGGAGGAGGAGGATGAGGATGAGGAGGAATATTTAAGTTGTGGGGGCATTTAAGGTGGGGATTCCTCAAGGGAGGGTTTTGTGTCCCCAGAAACCCAAGGACTAGTACGTGGCTGGGAGGAGGTAGTGCACGATACGGTCATCCTCAGCGACCAGGAACACTCTGAAGCTAATACCACCTCCATCCTACGCTGCATGGGCTCCCTTATCCTGCAAAGCTTGCTAAAGGACCCCAGGATTCGTGCTATCAAGGAGAGGGATCATTACTGGTTGGCAACCCTTCTTGATCCACGATACAAGGGTAAGGTTGCAGAGCTCATCCTGCCCTCACAGAGGGAGCACAGGATGAAACAACTTGAGGATGCTCTAAAGCGACACTTGTGTAACACCTTTCCAGACACTGGTAGGTTACCAAGCGATGACACAGGTGCTTCTGAGGCTGCGGTTGATCAGAGGAAGAGCGGTGAAAGGGGCCGCTTGACTGATGCCTTTTCCAATTTTTTTAGTCCACGACGCCCAGGGACGTCATATGTAGGCACCCATTGCCAGCGTCTTCACCATATGGTGCAGGACTATCTAGGGGCAAGGGAAGACCTGGATACCTTTTACAGCAGATGATCCACTGGCTTTCTGGGTGTTGAGATTGGATCACTGGCCAGAACTTAGCCAATATGCTATGGAGCTACTAGGTTGCCCTTCATCCAGCATGCTTTCTGAAAGGACGTTCAGTGCCGCAAGAGATTTTGTCACAGACAAAAGAGTGCGTCTGTCCACCGACTCTGTAGACCGGCTGACATTTATAAAAATGAATCAGTCCTAGATCAGCAGCTATCACTCCCCTGATGTTGATGTAACTGAATAGATCGGGGATCTCTTCTGCATTCCCAAAACCTGCACCACTGCACTCTTCCACAATACCTCAGAGGGGTTACGGTGTGAAGGCACTAGCTGCCACCAAATGCCCAATATTTGGGTGCACTGAGACTGACACTGACACGTTTAGCAGATTCATATAATTTTAATATTCGACGGCAGGGTCCACCCCTGCAGTCTTCAACAATACCTCAGAGGGGTTACGGTGTGAAGGCACTAGCTGGCACCAAAGGCCCAATTTTAATGCACCTGTTGTTACTTTCATCCAAAGCCTGCAAAGGTTTCACCGTAATTTAGCCAAAAAATTACTAAACTTGTTCTGCGTGTCCTAAAATGTCTCCTCTTTTCATACAGGCTGCCGCCGCAAGCAGTTGTTTATGAATAGGTTAAAGGAAAACCATTTACCGTCATTTGAAATGTCATTTTTTTCTTTTTAAATGTTTCTTTTTTTTTTGTAAATATCTGTTTATTGAATTCCAAAAATAAACACATAAATCGATGAACACGCAGGTTCTCAGAGATGGTAAATAAGCCATTATGGACACGCAGGTCTGGCACTTGACAACATTACATACTTATTACTAAAAAGGAAAGTCTGTGGTGAGGGAAGGTAGGAGGGGGTAAGAGCAGGATTCAGGTGAGCCTCACGTCTATCGCTCATATACAGATCTCTCTAGAAACCGTCTACTGTTCGGGGGGGTCAGCAATGCTCTGAATGAAGTGGCCGAGGATCGGAGGACCCAGTTCGACCATATCTCAGAGTATAGGGATAATTGGTCAGAGGCCTTGTATATCAGGTGTTCAATGGAATGGAGTTCTTCCATTCGGGTAAACCAGAGTGCGAGGGGTGGGGGTGTGAGCTGTCTCCAGAACAGGGGTATTAAGGCCTTGGCGGTGTTCAGGACCCGAATGGCCAGCGTGCGTTTGTACGAAGCTATCGAGTAGTGATTATGGTGTAGGAGCAGTGCGGCAGGTGAAAATTCTGGAGGGGGGTCTATGAATTCTTTGAGTATGTCGTATATTCTAACCCAGTAGGGTCGGATTATTTGGCATTCCCACCAGATGTGCAACATGTCACCCCACACATCATTGCATCGCCAGCAGAGCGCAGGAACCTGTGGGTCAAAGCGATTAATTATGTCCGGTGTCCTGTACCAGAAGCTTAGGACTTTGTATGCCGTTTCTTGCAATTTGGAGGAGGTGGAGCAGTGATGTGTCAATTCGCATATCTTGGACCATTGGTCATCTGAGAGTGTGATGTTCAAGACTGACTCCCATTTTCCCATGTATGGCGGTGGAGTGTCTGCGGCTGCCTCTCTGAGCAACGAGTACAACAATGACAGACCATGTGAGAGAGGTCCCGTGCTATGACATAGTCTCTCAAACGTCCATAATGGGCGCCCCAGCTGATGTTTTTGGGGAATACCATCAAGGTAGTGCCGTATCTGAGCATAGTGAAACGAATGAAGGAATGTAACCTGTCTGTCTTGCATTATGTCTGCCAGTGATCGGCGGGCCGAGGCGTTAAAGAAGTGCAATATACGAGGTGTGGGAGCGGGTATCAGCCGTCTGACCGAGTGAGGGTCTAGACCAGGAAGGTAATCTTCATTATGTATCACCGGGGTCATGGGAGAGGGAAAGGAGGTGAGGTTAAATTTGATTGCTATCCGGCGCCATATTCCGTACGTTGCCCCCACATATGGCGAGGAGTTGGCCAGTTTCCTACCCTCTTTCAATGGTAGCCACGGAAGGACTGTCATCGGCCTCCCAACCAATTCCTGCTCCACCGCTCTCCACAGTTTAACCGATCCCTCCCTGGACCATTCCACCACCCTCTGTAAGTGACAGGCCTGATGGTAAAGGCTAAAATTAGGTAGGGCCAGGCCCCCTGCAGCTCTAGATCTAGTGAGTACCTGGTAGCTCGTCCTGGGGCGTTTACCTCTCCATATATAAGTGGCCACCAGAGACCTAAGGGAAGCAAGAAACGCCAGAGGAAGATCAATAGGTATCGTTTGTATCAAGTACAGGAGTCGGGGTTGTACGTTCATCTTAATAACTGAGATACGACCCAGCCAAGAGATGTGTGGGTAATTCCATTTGGCTAGGTCCCGTTGCAAAAGTGTGAGTAATGGAGGGAAGTTTTCTCGAAAAAGGTGGGAACCTTGCGATGTGAGCCATATGCCTAGGTATTTAATTTTGTCAGTAGCCCATGTGAAAGTGAAGTGTGGCTTTAGAGCCTGGGCTCTGGAGTCAGGGACCGAGACGTTTAGGATATGGGATTTTAGGTAATTGATTTTGAGGTTGGATAGTCTACCATAGTCCTCAAAGGCCACCATGATTGCTGGCAGGGATACCTCCGGCCTTGTGACGAAGAACAAGAGGTCATCCGCATACGCAGCCACCTTGTGGTGTTGAGGACCCACCTGTACCCCTGTTATGTTCGAATTTAACCGTATGGCCTCCAAGAATGGTTCTAGGGTCATTACGAATAGTAACGGCGAGAGAGGACAGCCTTGTCGTGTGCCGTTGCGGATAGGGAATGGGGCCGTGAACACCCCGTTCACACAGACACGTGCAGTCGCGTCCCCGTATAGAGCTCCTATCCAGGCGCGGAGGTGAGGACCCAGGCCAATGCGTATCAGGGAAAGTGATATAAAGTCCCAATCTACCCTATCAAAGGCCTTCTCCGCGTCCGTGGACAGGAGCGCCAACGCCTGAGACGAGCGGCGAGCATGGTGCATGAGTTGCAGAGTTCGCATGGTATTGTCCCGGGCCTCTCGGCCAACCACAAAACCCACCTGGTCGGCATGGACAAGGGCGGGAATGAATGGTTTGAGTCTGTCAGCTAGGATTTTTGCGAACAGCCTCAGATCACAGTTCAACAAAGAAATGGGTCTGTAGCTGGAGCAAAGGTCGGTGTCTTTCCCCTCTTTCGGTAATATCGTTATGTTGGCACATAGGGTCTGGGTGGGGAGAGGTTGCCCCTCCGCCAGGTCATTGTAAGCTGTCAGGAGATGTGGGGAGAGAACTGCAGTGTAGGTTTTGTAATATCTGACCGGGAGACCATCAGGGCCGGGGCTTTTTCCTGTTTTAGAGGTCTTAAGTGCCAGGGCTAGTTCTTCTGCCATCAAAGGCCGGTCCAAGAGTTCCGACGTTTGACTCGAGATTCGTTTAGTGGAGTATTTAGTGAGGTAAGCCATAATGTCCGCGCGCTTACGGGCAACATCTTGGGGACAAATATTGCCTTGCAGGTCATAGAGCGCGGCATAGTAGTCTCGTGTAATTTGAAGAAGCTTTGCGGGCAACCATTGCGTTACGTCCTGCGAGTCGCGTAATTTCGCTATGTAAGTAGCTGAGCGTTTTTTTGCTATCATTCGCGCTAATAACCTCCCACTTTTGTCCCCGTGTAGATGAAAAAGGGCCTTTAAGCGTAAGTACGATCTGTGATAGGTCGTGTTCATAAGTGTGGTTAAGGATCTGCGCAATTCAGTCAGGTGGGCCATAGTCTTAGGGTTACCCTCAAGTTTGTGGTCAGAGGAGATCTGGGTTATCTGGTGCTGTAGGTCTCGCATAGCTGCCGATCGGCTCTTAGCCAGTTCGGCGCCTTTTCTGATGAAGTAGCCTCTGATCACGCATTTATGCGCCTCCTCACCAGTGGCGTTTTCTACGAAAAAGTCTGTGAGGACCTGCCGTCCCTCCTCGGTCACTAGCGGGTCAGACAGGAGGGAGTCATTAAGGCGCCAGTTAGGGGCAGTCGGCCTAAACATGGGAGAGCGCAAAGTGATAGAGACAGGGGCATGATCCGACCACTTGGCCGTACCAATTGCTGCGCTGCGTAGGGCCGAGAGGTGATATTGAGGTATGAACAGGTAGTCAATCCTAGAGTAGGATTGGGAGGGATGTGCATAAAATGTGAAGTCTTTGCCCACAGGGTGAAGTGTCCGCCAGCAGTCCGCAAGTCTCGACTCATGTAGGGAGTTACGGCATGAGCGTATTATGTGTAGTGGTATGGATGAATTACCCGCGGAGGTATCCCAAGAGGGTTCTAAGGGTACATTTAGATCCCCTCCCAGCACAACCAGCCCCTCGGCAAAGTCCCGCAGTGTACGAAGGGTAGCGGAAAGGAACCTATGCTGTGTTCTGTTGGGGGCGTAACAGTTGGCAAAGGTGTATATCTGGTCCAGGATCCGGCCCTTGACAAAGACAAAGCGGCCCCCCGCGTCAGTCATAAAATCAAGTAGTTGAAACGGGACGCGTCTGTGGAACAGAATCGCAGTACCCTTGGTTTTAGCCTCGGTATTATTGCTATAGAAGCCTAGAGGGTAATAAGAGTTTGTCAGAGTGGGTGCCTTCCCTTCCTGGAAGTGGGTTTCCTGGATTAACACAACTGAGGCCCTCTGAGATCGGAAGTCTCTCATGGCGTGGGAACGCTTCTCAGGGACATTTAAACCATTTGCATTTATAGAAACAATGATCAGATATGCAGGCGTAAGAGACGAGCAGCGTGCATTCGACATATCCAAATCCTCAGGGGGGGGTCGGGAAACAAGACAAGGGAAGACAAGGGAAAACTATATACAGTCTTAAAGAGGCGATGAGCGGCGGGTGCAGCAACGACACTAGTGGAAACACCAGATGACGGCCGCACTCTGCGAGGCCGCTAACCTCGGCGGGGTACGCGACTGAGCCCCAAGCGGGACCGACAGAGAATTAAGGAGAAAAAAGTAATAAACATGGCGGTGTGGAGCCGCTCCATGACTCAAAAAAGGCAGAAAAGTAAAACATATGCGGCAAACAATTATGAGGCCTAAGGCCAGCTTTAACTGTATTATTAGAGACGAACCTGACCGGGTTTGGGGTTGGGACAAGTCCCTCTCACGAATTCTGAAAAAAGGGAGACCCCCTACGTGATCAGTCCAGCTTTGTGAGGTAGCATAAAAAGGGCCATCCAGACCAGTGATGTTATCGTGCCACAGCTAAAATAGTGGGGAGGCCAAGTAGCGAGGAGTGTGCTGGTCAATAATGAGCATCGATATGTGCCGCCATCCTCGATCAGTAATCCCTTGTAGCCTCTCCCGCAACGGGTAGCCCCTAAGTGGGGCGGTGAGGGGGCCAGCAGGGTATTCCGTGCTGTCTGACGAGTGATGCAAAAGACTGAAAAATGATACAGGCAGCTCGTCCCCAGGCAAAGCGTGGAAAGGGCTGGAAGGTTCGGGTTGTTGTCTTGTAGATCGTCCGGGCACAAAGAGGCGGCCCAGCGTGGGCCCGCATAATTCTGCTGTGTGGCTCAGATGGTATCAATCCGGGGTGGTGGATGTACGTTGTGGAAGCGGGGTGCGTCCAGATCACATCTGCGAGCCGGTGCGTCTCCCGGCTTGACCACGGTTACGTCCTGGACGTGGCGGGAGAGGAGTCTGGCGTGCACCACGTGCCGCTTGGTTGTAAAGAGCAAGGGGATCCGGCCAGGGGAATTGCAAAGGCGGTAATTGAAGGTCTGTCAACAGGGTCTCCACATCCTCCGGGGATTGTAAGATGAAGGTGCCTTGATCCGATAGAACCGCTAGGCCAGATGGTGTGTGCCAGCGGTAGCAGAGGTGTTGGTCGCGTAAAAGCGATGTAAGCGGTTTCAGGGCACGTCTATAGGCCAGGGTCGCTGGTGATAGATCAGGGTACAGTTGGAGCTCTGTCCCTTCGTAAGAGAAGTGCGTGGCCTCACGTGCTTTCCGTAATATGTCTTCCTTAAGGCCATAATCATAGAGGCAGCATATAACGTCCCGTGGTGTGCTCCCAGTGGGCCCCTTAGGTCTGAGGGCTCTATGCGCCCGAACAAAATCAATGGTTGAGGGTTCAGTTCTGTCCAGCAGAGTATTAAAAATTGATAAAAGCATACCCGTCAGGTGATCCACAGATGTTTCGGTTTCAGGTAAGCCCCTCAGGCGGAGGTTATTCCGGCGGCCCCTGTTATCTAAGTCCGCCATGTGGAGGGCCATATTACGAAGTTGAGTAGAGCGTAGCTGCAGGACCGATGTGGACACTTCTTGAGCTAACCGCAGTGAGTCCGATCCCTGTTCCAGTACGTCTACCCTGTGTGTAAGGCCCTGAATGTCTTGGCGCACGTGTTGCAGTTCCGCCATGATGGAGGAGCGTAATTCGGTATTAGCCTCCTTTAAATCAGCTTTTGTGGGCAAGTTGCGGAGCAAAGGGAGCCTTACCGCTGGGTCTGTTGATGTATTTGCCTCTGAGTGTGAAGGGGATGGGTTGAGCATGGACGGTTCAGGGTCTGTTTGTGTCCTCACCTCCTCCGCCGCCATTTTGTCCGGCGGGCCTGCCGGGAGATCCAAAGGCCCCACCAAAAATCGGCGCAGGGATGGGGTATCTGTCGCCCGATCAGGTCCCTGGGTCTTCTGAGCGCCGGGGGTCTTGTTAGATTTCCCCATCGCCGGTCAGGGAGTGCAGGAGAGCCGTTTGGTGCTGGAGTCTGAGCGGAGCTCCTCACTCACGCGGCCATTCCGGATGGAGCCCAAGCCACGCCCCCCTAAATGTTTCTATACATCTGACAAATCCGCCACTTCATGGGCAAGTTATGCGGACAACCTAGGCACGATATTTGAAGGAATTTTTTGTTTTTATTCTTAACCTTTATTTCATGGAAAAATCACTGTTCTTTTAAAAACTTATTTTTTTAAAATGTTTTCCTTGTTTCCTGTCCTTCAGGGCACTACCCGGACCACCATACACCTTTTATGGCAAATATCTTGCATATATGCCCTCTTGCAGGGCACTCTAAAAATCAAACGTTCGAGTCCCATTGACTTGCATTGAGTTCAAATCGTGTTCGCGTCCGAACTCGAACTTTTGAAATTGTTCGAGTTCGAATGCGAACCGAACATGGGGGTGTTCGGCTCATCCCTAGTCAGGATGAGTACAATGTTCCTTTTAAATGGTGGCCTTGCTCTCCTGTGATGGAATTTATGTGGAATGTTGGTTTGTACCAGGCATTCTTGTGCATAATGATATACCACACATATACACTCCTACATTCACATATTACTGAATACCAAGGAGCTGTGTCAGCCTTAAATATTTACAATGTATTGAGTTAATTTCTGCATTTTGTTCACAAGTGGGGCATCAAATTTGAGCCTTGCCTAAGGACTCATAAACTCTAGAGCTGGATCTGTCCAAAAGTCTCCTTTGGTTAACAAGGTATATTATGTTAACAACAGAAAAGTCAAGGAAAATAGAATTATTCTCTATCTGCAAAGTAGATATGGTTATTCTTGGCTTGTATTTTACTGCCACTTACCAAAATACTTCAAGAGTAATTGCCCTTTTGTCGGTGCTGTGTGTTTCCGTTACAGAACAAAAAACTCCCATGACACCTGATGTCTCTGTCCACTGCTTTCTAATTCCCATAATGAGCTATATAGGTTTTCATCGTAACATTTGGTTGAAACCATAGATTTCAAAGTGGCTTCACAGTTTAGGTGAAAAGCAACATAATTAGAAAAACAACAACATTGGAGTATTTTATTCTCAGGTCCCCCTGTAAAAGTTGTATGAACTAGCCAAAGGCCATGGAGATCTTCTCAAGATTAACATCTGGTGATTGACCCCGCGTTATACGTTTTTACTCTGACTCATTTTTTCACATTTATGATTCCAATCTGTGGTTTTACTTAATAGCTATTCCTGAATGTAAGAAAATAAACAAACATTAAGTACCACTTCCCACTAACCAAGCCTATGTAGGTGACCACAAGTAGCATGTTAAGTTTTTTTTCCCTATACCGGTAACCCACATATAGAGCAGGTTTGCAGAGACTCGGTTATATACGTATGTGTTTGTATGGAACCTATTGGTCACTTTAAGCATCATAATGATATCAGGGGTATTTTTTTTTTTGGAGAAAGGATTTTACCAGGAAGGATACATTGAGATTTCTCTCGTTTTCAAGTAAGTCCTGGGTGGGGAGTGTGTACCGTTAGGTGTCTTGCCCAAGGACACTTACCGAGAGGTGCTCGTCGGGATCGAAACCCATGACTCCACAGGCTCTCTTCACGCAGAGCAGTGATGTTACCTCTACTCCACCCAGCCAGTACTGGCAGGGGTTACAGACAAACTCAGGAGTTTGCAAAACTCTAAAGGAGTACAGTGTTATTAAGAATTATACAGTTGTGTTCAAAATTATTCAACCCCACTGAAATTGAGTGTTTTTGGCCAGTTTGACATTGATTTTGATCATTCAGTCATCTTGCTTATAATTAAATCAAAGAGGCACGTGTAGGTCAGACAAATATAACATAACATTTATAATGAAGTAACCACAAATGACTTTTCTGTGCTCACATCATTATCAGTTTTATTAAACCCCCAAGTGACATTCAATCTTAGTACTTAGTACAACATCCTTTTACAGTTATAACAGCTTTTAAACGTGAAGCATAGCTTGACACAAGTGTCTCGCAGTGATCTACGGGTATCTTCGCCCATTCGTCATGGGCAAAAGCCTCCAGTTCAGTCACATTCTTAGGCTTGCGCACTGCAACTGCTTTCTTTAAGTCCCACCAGAGGTTCTCAATCGGATTTAAGTCTGGTGACTGTGATGGCCACTCCAAAATGTTCCAGCCTTTAATCTGCAACCATGCTCTAGTGGACTTGGAGGTATGCTTAGGATCATTGTCCTGTTGAAAGGTCCAACGTCTCCCAAGCCTCAGGTTTTTGACGGACTGCATCATATTGTCATCCAATATCTCCTGGTACTGAAGAGAATTCATGGTATCTTGCACACGCTGAAGCTTCCCTGTACCTGCAGAAGCAAAACAGCCCCAAAGCATGATTGACCCCCCGCCATGCTTCACAGTAGGCAAGGTGTTCTTTTCTTCATAGGCCTTGTTCTTCCTCCTCCAAACATAGCGTTGATCCATGGGCCCAAACAGTTCTAATTTTGTTTCATCAGTCCACAGAACACTATCCCAAAACTTCTGTGGTTTGTCCACATGACTTTTGGCATACCGCAGTTGACTCTTCTTATTCTTTGGAGACAGCAAGGGGGTGCGCCTGGGAGTTCTGGCATGGAGGCCTTCATTACGCAGTGTGCGCCGTATTGTCTGAGCTGAAACCTCAGTACCCACATCTGACAAATCTTTTCTCAGTTCCTCAGCAGTCACACGGGGACTTTTCTCCACTCTTCGCTTCAGGTAGCGCACAGCAGTCGAAGTCAGCATCTTCTTTCTGCCACAACCAGGTAGCGTTTCAACAGTGCCCTTTGCCTTGAATTTGCGAATGATGCTTCCTATGGTCTCTTTTGGTATGTTTAACATCTTTGCAATCTTCTTATAGCCATTGCCCTTCCTGTGAAGAGTAATCACCTTGTCATGGAGCTGATGTAATGTTCCATGCTTCAAACCCCAAGAGACTTTATGTTCATTTTTATCGTGTGGTTTTAAATATATTTTACATCGTTTGGTTTTAGTTTAATTTAGTTTAGTGTAAAATGGCATAGCTTTGGTTTTAAAAATACTTATATTCCTGTAGGTAAATGTGTTTTTGTGTATACAGTAAACAAGCTTTACTGCTGTGTAATTTATGCACCAGGGCTTTTCCCATTATCTAGCTGCATGTTTAATTCAAGGGATCTCTGATAGTGTGTGTTTAATCTGATGTGTTAGAACAATGGATATACAAATGTTGTGTGAGATGAAGGCTAGAGAATGTAAAGAATGTTTATTGTAAGTAACTGACATCATGTAATTAGTATGGGTATGCAAATTATGACTAGTAATTAGTATGGGTATGCAAATTATGACTGTTGGACTTCAGCATAAATGGTGGTGTTTTGTTCATTACAAAGTCAGAGAACTCTCAGAGCTCAGAGAGAGGGAATCCTGTTTTAAAGGATACAGCCGCGCCTGGTGTCTTTATTACAAACTACGCTACACTCCACACTCACCCTCAGAAGGCAGAGAGCGGCCTTCTGGAGATTCCTAACGGCTCCAGGGCAGAGGAACAGAAGCAGGCAGGTCAAGTCGCTCGAGGCGCTGAGGACAGCGCTCCCAGTAGCCGGGCTGACCGCAACGAAGGGGTGTCTGGAGAGCCAGGACAGACGGAAGGGAACGGTTCCTTCACACTGGTGGCAAGCGGTGAGGATAAGCTCTCCAACCCCAGAAGAAACGCAGAATGGCCAGCTATGCCAACTACAAGAGGGACACGCTGAGATACATATTAGAGGGCCGTGGAGGAATCGCCGGCACCAAAAACAAGAAATCCCTGGTGAAGGAGCTTACAAGGATGGACCAGCGAATGGTAAGAACCCCATCCCCGACTCCGGCCACTAAAGATCACCTCCAAAAGAAAGCTCGAGCAATATTAGAGATATGCGGCACCACCCCCTCCGAAGCCGCAGTTGTACAACTGATGATGGACCTCCAAGAAGATGAGGAGCGAGATAAGGAGCGCCAACACCAGCTGCGGTTGGCCGAGCTCCAAGCCACATGGACAGAATACCCCACCCCTGAAACTTACCCCGTAGAACCCTGGGTTGAGGTTGACAGCCCGCCTGGAGCTTCGTCCAGGGAATCTACACCCCCCAGCGATCCTTTTATGGGGACTTACAGCTTGTCTGGAGCTTCATGGGAAGAACCCGCACTCCCCAGCGATACTTGGGAGGAGATTTACAGCTTGCCTGGAATTTCCGTCAAGGAAGCTACACCCCCCACAGTCTGCCACGAGGAGCAGACAGATGTTCCCCCCGGGCTGGTTTGCCCGCAACCTTTGATCCCCCTGGAGATGGAAGAAGCCATCCTCCCGCAAAGCGACCCTTACCCAGCAGAAGCGCTGGCAACGGGGCAGAGCGCCGCTGGCCTCTGCCCACCCACCCCATCCTGCCCCGAGGCGCAGATGGATGATCTACCCGGGCTGCTTTGCCCGCAGCCCTTGCTTGTTTCCCCGGATCCCCCGAGGATCCCCCGGGGCTTGTTTCCACACAGCCCCTGACCTCCTTCATTATGGAGGATGCCCTCCTCCCACAAGGAGACCCCCACCCAGCAGAAGAGCTGGCCACGGGGCAGAGCGCCGCTGGCCTCTGCCCACTCTCCACAGTCTGCCACGAGGAGCAGACAGATGTTCCCCCCGGGCTGGTTTGCCTGCAACCTTTGATCCCCCTGGAGATGGAAGAGGCCATCCTCCCGCAAAGCGACCCTTACCCAGCAGAAGCGCTGGCAATGGGGCAGAGCGCCGCTGGCCTCTGCCCACCCACCCCATCCTGCCCCGAGGCGCAGATGGATGATCTACCCGGGCTGCTTTGCCCGCAGCCCTTGCTTGTTTCCCCGGATCCCCCCGAGGATCCCCCGGGGCTTGTTTCTACACAGCCCCTGACCTCCTTCATTATGGAGGATGCCCTCCTCCCACAAGGAGACCCCTACCCAGCAGAAGAGCTGGCCACGGGGCAGAGCGCCGCTGGCCTCTGCCCACCCACCCCATCCTGCCCCGAGGAGCAGAAAGATGATTCCCCCGGGCTGCTTATCCCACAGCCGCTGACCCCTTCCACCCCGCTGGATTTTGATCTCGCACCCGCTTTCCCAGCAGAAGAGCTGGCCCCAGGGCAGAGCACCGCTGGCCTCTGCCCACCCTCTACAGCCTGCCCCGAGGCGCAGATGGATGATCTACCCGGGCTGCTTTGCCCACAGCCCTTGCTTGTTTCCCCGGATCCCCCCGAGGATCCCCCTGGGCTTGTTTCCACACCCCCCCTGGCCCCCTTCATTATGGAAGATGCCCTCCGCCCACAAGGAGACCCCTACCCAGCAGAAGAGCTGGCCACGGTGCAGAGCGCCACTGGCCTCTGCCCACTCTCCACCGCCTACCCCGAGGAGCCGATGGCGGATACCCCCGGGTTGACTTGCCCACAGCACTTGGTTTCCCCGGAGAGGGAGGAAGCCATCCTCCCGCCCAGAGACCCTTCTCCAGCAGAAGCGCTGGCTACGGGGCAGAGCCATTGTCAACTCTGCCCACTTTTCCAACCCTTTGGCCCGGAGGCCCCCTACAGCCACTACTTTTTCCAGCAGCTGACCAGAGCGCTCGGGACGCGTGCAAGTGGCCCGCGTTTTTCCCGGGTGCGTGATACCCCCAGAGGTGCTACAGGCGGTACCCCTCTCCGACGACAGAACCCTTCCCCAGGAGGGGACACATGCCACCAACTGCACCAACGGGGCGCCCGACGCTGGGGCCTGGAGCACCCCTCGGACAACGGGCTAGTTTACGAGGACAAGTGGAGAAGCCTGGTGGCTCGCCTCCTCCCGACAGACTATGGACCCACACCCAGGCATACCCTGTGGCGACCGTCGGACCCCACTGGTGATGCTTGTGCGCCAGCATCCTGGAACTTTGAGGATGGCGCAGAGAAAAAAAGGACAAGGTGAGAAGTCTCGTCAGTGGCAAGAGATCCGTTTGGGATCTAAGCTTGCCCTGCCGTTCTGGAAGGGGGGACATATGTCATGGAGCTGATGTAACGCTCCATGCTTCAAACCCCAAGAGACTTTATGTTCATTTTTATCGTGTGGTTTTAAATATATTTTACATCATTTGGTTTTAGTTTAATTTAGTTAAGTGTAAAATGGCATAGCTTTGGTTTTAAAAATACTTATATTCCTGTAGGTACATGTGTTTTTGTGTATACAATAAACAAGCTTTACTGCTGTGTAATTTATGCACCAGGGCTTTTCCCATTATCTAGCTGCATGTTTAATTCAAGGGATCTCTGATAGTGTGTGTTTAATCTGATGTGTTAGAACAATGGATATACAAATGACAAATGTTGTGTGAGATGAAGGCTAGAGAATGTAAAGAATGTTTATTGTAAATAACTGACATAATGTAATTAGTATGGGTATGCAAATTATGACTGTTGGACTTCAGCATAAATGGTGGCGTTTTGTTCATTACAAAGTCAGAGAACTCTCAGAGCTCAGAGAGAGGGAATCCTGTTTTAAAGCATACAGCCGCGCCTGGTGTCTTTATTACAAACTACGCTACACTCCACACTCACCCTCAGAAGGCAGAGAGCGGCCTTCTGGAGATTCCTAATGGCTCCAGGGCAGAGGAACAGAAGCAGGCAGGTCAAGTCGCTCAAGACGCTGAGGACAGCGCTCCCAGTAGCCGGGCTGACCGCAACGAAGGGGTGTCTGGAGAGCCAGGACAGACGGAAGGGAACGGTTCCTTCACACACCTCTTCTCTTGTCTTCCTGGACCATTCTCTTGACTTCACCATGTTTGTAACCACACCAGTAAATGTCTAGAAGGAGCTGAGTATCACAGTCATTTTAAAGCTGCCTAATTGGTGCTTATTATGCTTTATTGCTGCTCCGTGAAATCCACAGGTGTTTTCAATACCTGATTGAAAACACTTGAATGAACCTCTGTTCTTCAGAGTGGTGGTCTTTAAGGGGTTGAATAATTGTGTCAATGAAGAATTCACAAAAGAAACATTTACTACTGTATTACAAAACCAATTGATGTCATTTTAGTTGCATATGGTTCTTTAAAAAGTCCTTGTAGGATTTCATTCTGAATACAATTACAAATGTACACTAAATTACCTAAAAACCTTTACAGCATTGGGGGTTGAATAATTTTGAACACAACTGGACATGACTATAATCTGAAAGTATGAGAGAAAATGGTGTCAGGACATAAGAGGAGCATATGGGGGAGAGAGGCAATGAAATGCAAGTTTGCAATTTGTGTAGTTTAGGTGTTGTTCCAAAGAGCATCGGTACAGTTTTGTCAGTATTTAGAAAACGTTTGTTATCTGCAATCCACTTTTCTACCTCTGTGAATTGTTCTTGCAGCACAGCCTCCAGCTGCAGGAGATTAGGTTTGCTGGTATAGATAACGGTGTCACCTGCGTACATGTGTACAGTTGAGGATTTGCAGACATTGGGCAGATCATTTATGAATATCATGAATAGCAGGGGGCCAAATATTGAGCCTTGGGTTACACGGCACGTGACTGGGAGGGGGAGGGAGGAGCTGCCAGAAATGGACACATATTGTGATCGGTCGGATACATTCGATTGAAACCAGGTTAGCGTGCGATCACCAATATCAGAGTTTTTACGTTTTTGTAATAAGATGCCATGGTCTACTGTGTCAAAGGCCTTTGCAAAATCAAGGAAGATGGCTCCAGTTAGGTCTCCTTGTTCCATGCCAGCTTGGATCACTCCCTTTATATGTGTTAGGGTAATTATCTTTACCGTGCATTTGGGACTGATGGTACTTTTGAAGATCAAATTAATTTGATCACATTGGTGTAGGGTTAAATCAAAGGTTAAGTCCATATAAAAAACAAAAGTGGAAACTACTCCTAATATTGAATATGAAATTTTGTTGGAGAGCAAGTTCCATAGAATGCCAAAGTGGAAACAATATACAGATTGAACCACTAAACCAGAAACAGGGTGCTGACGGAACGCACGTTTGGAAACCCAAATCAGAATTTAGTGACCTTGTCTAGTGTGTAGAACATGTGTTTCTTAACTTAGTTTTTGTTATGGACATAAATGGGATGGCATTACCATTCAGCTCTATTTTGTAGAATTACAAGATTGCAGCTTACTTAATGTGAAGGAAAAAAGACATTAATCTTTTTACTACCACAATCTAGTTTTCACCCAATTTTCACACCTTTTTAAAACAAGATAAGTGTCCCCCCCTGTAGAGGGAGAAACAAAATCCCCTTGTTTTATCTCTCTCTCCAGGCACCCTGCAGTAGTCCAAAACCTCACTGTAACAAAAAGTTCAAACACATTACTGTAGTACAACAGTCAGGGAGAGGGCAAAATTAGACATGTGCACGGCAAGACAAATTGTTTCGTTTCGGCTAATTTTTTACAGGTTTTTTTCAGTTTAGTTTCAGATCATTTCATCGCTTTTTTTTGTTTCAGACCATTCGATATAGTACCGCGATTCTTATTTCAGACCAGCCAGATAATTTGGACAGCTTGTAATTCGTATTTCGGATCACTTCGTGATTAATTTTTATTAGTTATTTCTCATTTTGAGTTGATTCGTATTTCGTTTATGTTATTTCATTTTCGAGTTGATTTGTTGATTCAGACAGCCGATATTACATATTTCAGATCACTTTGTATTTCGTTTTTACTAGTTATTTCATATTTTGGGTTGATTCGGATTTAGTTTTTATCACTTATTTCATTTTTTAAAATTAATTTTGGAATGTGAAACAGATTACTTAAATTATAGTAAAAAAGATACATAATCCCCCCCCCCCCGTTTTTGTTGCTGAAATATATCAGCACCAAGGACCAGTGACGTGCGGTGAGGTCAGTGGCTGGTGAGGCACTGGCTAGTATCAGAGCCAGATATACGCAGGGTTACGCTGTCACAATTTACGCATTTGATTATCGTTATATAGGAGAATAGAGTTTCACTATTTATACTCATGGTTACCAATTAAAATATACACTATATTGCCAAAAGTATTCGCTCACCTGCCTTGACTCACATATGGATGGGTGAGCGAATACGTTTGGCAATATAGTGTATATTGCATGGGACTCTCACTGTGATATTTACAAATGTTGAGGGCTATTAAACCAATGGGAGCAAGACATGTCACAATATAAATCAGCAGAAACCTGCTACGGCTGACAACAGGTAGCCATGTTATCATATATTAGCAATCAAATGCATAAATGGTATAGCAACCATCAAAGAGGTGCAGGAAATAATAAGGGGGGAGGGTAATTGCTCAAAAGACAGCATTGAGTCCCATCAGAGGTGGTGAGAGGAGAGAACCAGACAACTAGAGCATACTGCGGACTGGCATTGTTTTTCAATGTGAGAAAAAGGAGTGTAAAAATCAAAGGAGCAGCCTGTGCCCAATATCTCAAATATAAAACAAGCAGTGGGGGAAGTGGGAGCTAAAGAGAGAAAAATGGGGTAATACAAAAGCAGTGTGTGGGGTGATCTGTCTTCAGTTAAACTTTAAATTTGTCCATCCTGAGTGGGGAGATGGAAACCTGTAGGGTCAGCAGGGGTGGAAGGAGGATTTTAAAGACATGTATTGTATGCCTGTCAGAATCAAGTGTATGGGATCTCATCTCTGTGCTCTAAATCTCATCTGAGCTCCATTTGAGCCACAAACTCCGCTTGCAGCTTGAATGGAATGGCTTTTCCGGTCGATAAAATAAATACAGGAGACGTTATGTGTAATGTTTCATGTACTTCGCTTATTGACATCTAGGGAATATAGTCCCAAATTGGCTCCACCAAACTCACCTGAACTTTGCAAGGCTGACAGGCGCTGGTCTGGCTGACACTGGTGTGTTGGCGGGCACTGGTCTGGCTGGCACTGGTGTTCTGGCTGGGTTTTCTGGCAGCAGTGGCGACTCTAGGAACAATATATGGGGGGCGCTATTAATTTTCACCACTAAATCATACCACTGGGAGAAAAAAAAACTACATAAGTATAAATAAGTGTAGCGCTGTGTTTAAATTCTTGTCGTGGCAGTACCTATTTTTGGCCACCGGAGGGAGACAAGCGTGATGAGAGACACTGAACTTTGCATTGAGACTACATTTCCCGGCATGCTTTGCGGGCGGACACAGGAAGTGGGTGGGACACACAGCGTTACATCCTGAGCCTCGTGGAGATAGCTGGCAGAGCGCGCCAGGGAGTGAGTGAGACAAGACGCAGTGCTGCAGAACGCAAGAGTGACTAGGCCGGAGCGCAGGTGCGGCCTATCAGAGTCCCAGATCGGGTTGTTCAGCCTTACAAGAGGGAGACCCAGCGATCCACCATCTTACCCAAGCTGCTATTGAGGAAGCCGGAGGACCCCGAGTTAGGCGTACCGCAGGTCGATCGGATTGGGAGAGCAGGCGGTAAGCTGGACAAGTCACGGCCGGAGCAGAGAGAGCCAGACAACAGATCCAGTAGCCGGCACCCCAGTAAAAATCGAACGGAGAGACGTCCTGGGTCAGCGGAGCCTTAAGAATCTGGCGGATGGGTGAGAGGCCTCCAAGGCCGTTTGTGATTAACGAAAGCATGCTGTTGTTGTTTCTAAAACCCACAGGGCCTCAACTTGACTAGTCGAAGACATCTTTTAAGCAATTCACTGGCCAGTTGAATAGTACCCGGGTACCACAATACACACACACATTTACATTCCGGGACTTAACCTGTGCGGGACTCACTTCCTAATCTCCGAAAGGGATTAAAGATTTGTTTCTTATTTCTTTTTTTCCGAACGCGTTTCTCGAATTACGAAGCATTGTATTTTTCTGTTTCCGCTGCGCGTCTCTCGAATTTCGAAGCATTATATTTTCTGTTCCGATGCGCGTTTTCCCGAAATACGAAATACTGTAAATATATCTGCGAACACCGTGTTATCTATTATATGCCATTCATTCTAGTAAACTATATAATTTATAAAATCCACAACGGTGCCGGAGGATATTTATTCCCTAGTGCGGGGAGACTGACCTGTGGTTCAATTTCAGCGGCTCCTCCGGGAGTGAGCGCTACACGTGGGGGCTCGTTTCCGGGATCCAGTCTCTGGAAAAACCGCATCTAAAGGGTTAAATATGGATCCAGACCCTGTTGCTGAATGGTGTGAGGAGCACAGTAGTCAGTTAGAATGTTGTATAGTCATGGATATTCCCGCAGACACTTGGGCCGAAGATCAGATTCGCCAGGCCGTGGCCGCGCTGACACCAGATCATCGGGGGTTAATCCTGGACATTAAAAAGAACACAGATACCTCTCACACGTATGTTCTTTTTGATTGGAGAAAGGGTGTTCCAGTGTGTTTTCAGGGCGCGAGCGTGAAGCTGACCGATGAGGTGGAAGTCCAACTGATTCAGCCAAGTGCGCCACGTGGCGAATCCACAAGTGTTTCTGCGCCCAGTCCGTTGGCCATGATCGGGCCTGAATTCATAGTGGCTATTGGAGATTTGCTGGCTAAGTGTCAGAGAACAAGCCCTCCGCACACTAACTTCGGTTATCGACGTTTGAGAAATTTTACAGGAAACGTACCAACTCCGGCGGGAGAAGAAACCTTTGAAGAATGGGTGGAGCAGGCGATGCAGGCTCTGGATGAGTGGGACGTCCCTGAAGCCCAGAAAAAGCAAAGGATCACCGAGAGTTTAAAGGGACCTGCGTCAGAAGCGGTGAGAAACCTAAAACTGAGTAGGAAAGACTGTACTGCTTTAGATTATTTAAACGTTCTGGAGGAAGTTTTTGGGCGAACAGAAAAGGCTGCAGAGCTTGTATATCAGTATGAACACAGCTACCAGCGGAGAGGTGAGAGAATGACCGAATACATGAGGCGCCTAGATAAGATTCTGCACCAGATACTCCTCAAGAAAGGGGCCGAACCGGCCGAAGTGGATAAGATTCGAATAAAACAGATCCTGAGGGGCTCTCAACCTCTAGATCCAGTGATGCTGCAGCTGAGAAGCAGAGCAGGTAATCAAGAACTGAAGTACCTGGAACTGATCCGAGCTGTCAGAGAGGAGGAGGCTTTGCTGGAAGAAAAATCCTTCAGGCAAGGGGAAAGAGCTTACGCACAACCTGTGAGGCATAACAATGGTTTGCAGCCTGAAAGCGACTCGCTGGATACTTACGGATCCGACGGGGACGAGCAAGAACATCTGATTACTTTTAAATCCACAGAGAGGGCTGCCAAAGAATTAAACCTCTCTGAACGTGGTGAGTTGCACAAAACTGTTAAGAAAGTACAAGAAGCTCAAGCTGAATTGCAACAGGCGCACGCGGAACTGTGAGTATGGATGAAGGTGACAGAGATGCAGGCAGAGATGCAGAAGTTCCTAACAGGCATGCAGACAACCAGAGTTGCTGTGGCGTCTAGCCAAGGTCCTTTAACCGAATCACAGCAGGCGACTGCGTCTCCACTTTCTAAGAAGAGATGTTTCGGTTGTGGAGAAATGGGCCACTTCCGCGCACAATGCAAAGGCCGAAAGCCTGAAGGGAATAGAGTTGAGGAGCTGTTAAAAGCCTTAGAAGGACTGTTATCTACCTCACCGGCGGGAAACGCCAGAGGGCACAAGTGAAGGAGCAACCTAGGTGCCGAAGGTTGAAACCCGCTCCAAAAATCAAGCCAGGACTAAGAGGGCGAGAGGGCCCAAAGTCGGGCCAACTGCTGAACCTGCCAGGACTGAAAGAGTCACTCCCTTAGCATCCGGACCTACGTCATGGGGAGGCAATGCACACCCAAAGCCTACACGGGCCAAGAAAAAGGCCAGGGTACAGCAAACTGGGTCTAAGTGTCCGGATACCGCCACCAAGTTTCCTGACCAACTGATAGGTCCTTCTCCTATTGTGCCAATCCAAGTGGAGGGAGTGTACACTAAAGCCCTGTTGGATTCAGGGGCTCAGGTGACATTGATCTACCGAGACTTCTACGAGAAACACTTGAAGCACATTCCTCTACAGAAATTGAAGGATCTGGAAATCTGGGGTATCGGAACTGAGAAACTCCCTTATGACGGTATCTACAGGTGAAGTTGGAGATCGGATCCGAAGTCATCGGACAGTCCGGAGGCTGTGATGCATTGGCCATTGTGTGTCCTCGACCCTCGGGTGCCAACAGAAGTTCCATGATAGTGGGGACGAACACTGATTTGGTGCGGCGTCTCCGGACACCTATCGTATTGGAAGAAGGTTCTACCCAAGGAGTACACCCAATGTTACGTCCAGTCTATCAGAGGATGGTCGAAGAACAGAAGGCACCTGCCGAAGTGGGGCGCCTATGGAGATTAGAAGGAACAGAGAAGGTTCTGCAAGCTGGAGAAGTGGCGAGCTTCCGGGCTTCAGTCAAGTTGAACGGATCGCAACCAGGCCCCTATGTGGTGCTGGAAACCGATTTTAATCATGGGAGTGAAACCGGAGTCGAAGTAATCCCTGAAATAATCTCCACTAAAGCTCTGAAAAGAACACGAGGAAGAGTCTCAGTCAGCGTGTGCAATGTGTCTGATTCTCCAGTAGTCCTTAAAGCACGAATGCCTATCGGGCAAGTAGCGTCCGCTACGCCCCTCTCTCCTACCGATTTAGGAGGGGGAGTGGATAAAGAGATTCCAGATGAAAGATTCTACCCCAAGGACGCTCCCATTTCATCCGAGTGGAAGAAACGTCTTCAGTCTCAAGTTCTAAAGTGGAGAGAATTGTTCTCGAAAGATGAGTTCGACGTAGACCTAGCTAAAAGTACTGAGCACCGCATTCGATTACAAGAAGACAAGCCATTTCGTGAAAGGTCAAGGCGAGTACCGCTGGGAGACTTGGATGATCTGCGAGAACAGCTGAATGAATTGCAAAGAACCAAGGTGATTCAAGAGTCCAGGAGCCCATACGCATCTCCAATAGTGATGGTCCGGAAGAAGAATGGTTCTGTCCGCCTATGCATAAACTATCGCACGCTGAATCGGAGAACCATCCCAGACCAATATGCTACTCCTCGGATAGAAGATGCCTTACAGTGTTTGTCTGGAGCAAAATGGTTTAGTGTACTAGACCTGCGAAGCGGGTATCACCAGTTACCAATGCATCCCGAAGACAAAGAGAAAACTGCGTTCATCTGTCCACTGGGGTTCTTTGAATTCAACCGAATGCCTCAAGGCCTTACGGGGGCTCCAGCCACGTTCCAACGGTTAATGGAGAAGACGGTCGGGGACATGAATCTGATCGAAGTGTTAGTGTACCTGGATGACATAATAGTGTTCGGGAAGACTCTGGAAGAACACGAGCAACGTTTGGAGAAGGTTTTGAAGAGGCTCCATGAAGAGGGATTGAAACTGTCTCTGGAGAAATGCCAATTCTGTCTGCCGTCCGTTACATATCTGGGACATGTGGTCTCAGCAGAAGGTGTTTCAACAGATCCTCGGAGGTTGGAGGGCGTAGCTTCCTGGCCTAGACCTCGAAACGTCACTGAACTTAGATCTTTCTTGGGGTTCTGTTCATATTATCGAAGATTTGTAGGAGGATTTGCGAAAATAGCTCAACCACTGAACAAACTCCTACAGAAGGAAAGTACCGAAGAAGGCTGCAAGGCCTCTGACCGAAACCCGTCCGCTCCAGGACCAAGGAAAGCTCGAGAGTCCATACAGGGCGAATGGACTAGTCAATGTGAAGGTGCTTTCTTGAAGCTGAAAGAGAGTCTAACTCAAGCTCCTGTCTTGGCCTACGCGGACCCTCACAAGCCGTATGAGTTACATGTGGATGCCAGCAGAGAAGGTTTAGGAGGAGTCCTGTATCAGGAGTATGGTGGACTACTGAGGCCTGTAGCGTACGTGAGCCGGAGCCTTACGCCTTCAGAGAAGAACTATCCTACCCACAAGTTGGAGTTCCTAGCCTTAAAGTGGGCAGTGGTAGAAAAGTTAAAGGACTATCTGTATGGAGCCGAGTTTGTGATAAAGACGGATAACAATCCGCTTACCTACATCCTTACTACTGCGAAACTGGATGCAACGGGACACCGGTGGTTGGCCGCTCTGTCAGGGTTTCGGTTCAGCCTGAAGTATCGCCCTGGGGTGAATAATCGAGATGCTGATGCTTTGTCGAGAAGACCCTACACTACAGAATGGACTCAGTTAACTCCAGACGGGGTACAAGCTTTGTGTCAAGGAGCAGAGCGCCGGGTCAAGGGAGGGATTGAAGCAGAGGCCATAGGAGTCATGGCTGCGGCTGTTCCTGAGTTCTACTGCAATCCTACGCAATTGAGGGATGAAAGTCTACCTACCTTTTCCAAACAGGACCAGAAAGCGGATCAGGCCAGAGACCCTTTAATTGCATTGACCATAAAGGCCCTAACTGCGAACCAGCGGGAAATTCTGCTGACAAATTCCCCAGATGGAGCCAGATTGGTCTACAAAGAGTGGGAACGGTTGAAGATGTTGGATGGGGTGGTCTACCGAAGGGGCCCCCCCACTAACGCTGAAGAGACCCAACAGATGTTCCTTCCCACTAAGCATAGAGAGAGTGTGCTGCGATCACAACACGATGAGCATGGACATTTGGGTGCTGAAAGAACTTTTAAGCTGGTGCGAGGCAGGTTCTATTGGCCT
Source organism: Leptobrachium leishanense (assembly GCA_009667805.1). NCBI lineage: Eukaryota > Metazoa > Chordata > Amphibia > Anura > Megophryidae > Leptobrachium > Leptobrachium leishanense. The sequence goes on along the minus strand of CM019064.1, from coordinate 342,199,785 downwards.
TGCATGAGAGCTGAAGTGGAAAGTTATTGTCATTCATGTCTGAGGTGTATTCAGAGGAAGACCCTACCGACCCGAACCGCTCCAATGAGCCATCTGCAGAGTCAGGGACCCATGGATTTGGTGTGCATTGACTTCCTGTGCTTAGAGCCGGATGCTAGTGGGCAAGGGAATATTCTAATAGTGACTGATCACTTCACACGTTACGCCCAAGCTTTTTCCACAAGAGACCAACGCGCTCCGACAGTGGCCAAGGTTCTGATGGAGAAGTTCTTTGTTCACTACGGCCTACCAAGGAGAATACACTCTGATCAGGGTAGAGACTTTGAAAGCCGACTTGTTGGACAATTATTGGAACTATTGGGAATCCAAAAGACCCGAACTACACCATATCACCCTCAAGGTGATGCTCAGCCTGAAAGGTTTAATCGCACGCTGCTAAATATGCTGGGGACACTGTCAAACACAGAGAAGCAGAGTTGGAGTCGCCATATAGCTACTCTGGTACATGCATATAACAGTACGGAGAGTGATGCCACTGGATACTCACCGTACCGTCTTATGTTCAGAAGAGGAGCTCGACTGCCAGTTGATTTGGCGTTTGGGTTATCTTTAGACCAGACGTCGGTAGCTTCCCATAGAAATTACGTGGATCGACTTCGAAAGAACCTGGCCTCTGCGTTTGAACAGGCCCGTTTGACCTCAGGAAACAAGGAGCAGAGGAACAAAAGGAACTATGACTTAAAAGTTCGGATACAAGATCTGCAACCCGCTGATAGGGTTTTGTTGAAGAACTTGGGTGCTGCTGCGAGGCAAAAGTTGGCGGATAGATGGAATTCTTAAGTATACATTGTCTGCAAGCAACTGCCGGGTCTGCCGGTGTATCAAATCCGGCCGGATGGGAAGGCTGGGCCTTTTAAGAACTGGCACCGGAATCATTTGTTACCTTTGGGAGAGGCTGTGAGGATACCAGTTGGGGACGAACTTTCTCTGCCAAATCCGCCTGCTCCACGTTTGCCTCCTGTTACTCGGTCTCAGCAGACCCGGGTTGTCGAAGAGAGCGAAAGGGACAGTGAGGAAGAGAGTTTTTGTCTGGACTGGATGCGTTCACCAGAGCCTGAAGAGGTTGTCTCAGTTCCTGAACGGTGGGAAAGTAATTTGAGGCCTGAAGCTCCTGAATTTCAGCTAGAAGTTCCTGAGACTGTTGGAATCCCTATAGCTCCTGAAGCCGAATCTTATGACTACAGTTCTATGCCTTCACTGGAGGGATCATACTCCGAAGAGATGTCTGCTCCAGTGGCAGAAAGAAGGACTGAGCCAGCACCTATAGTACTTCCACCTGAAGAGGAACTGATTGATCCAGAACCAAAACGCTCTGTTCGACCGCCCCAGCGACTCACCTACGACTCACCAGGACATAGCACTGAAGAGGCCGTCACCACAGTGCGAAGGTTGCCCGAAGTGTCTGCTATGTTAGCTGAGGTAGCCCAAAGCATGAGTCAACTTGAAGAAGTGTATCTAACCCACTGTATGTTTGCTGCTGAACCTGTATATGTTATCTAAACTGTGTTGAAATGTAATGCAACTGTTGTACCTCCTTGGAGAGACCCAAGAGTTCTAGGAGGGGGAGAGTGTAGCGCTGTGTTTAAATCTTGTCGTGGCAGTACCTATTTTTTGGCCACCGGAGGGAGACAAGCGTGATGAGAGAAACTGAACTTTGCATTGAGACTACATTTCCCGGCATGCTTTGCGGGCGGACACAGGAAGTGGGTGGGACACACAGCGTTACATCCTGAGCCTCGTGGAGATAGCTGGCAGAGCGCGCCAGGGAGTGAGTGAGACAAGACGCAGTGCCACAGAACGCAAAAGAGTGACTAGGCCGGAGCGCAGGTGCGGCCTATCAGAGTCCCAGATCGGGTTGTTCAGCCTTACAAGAGGGAGACCCAGCGATCCACCATCTTACCCAAGCTGCTATTGAGGAAGCCGGAGGACCCCGAGTTAGGCGTACCGCAGGTCGATCGGATTGGGAGAGCAGGCGGTAAGCTGGACAAGTCACGGCCGGAGCAGAGAGAGACAGACAACGGATCCAGTAGCCGGCACCCCAGTAAAAATCGAACGGAGAGACGTCCTGGGTCAGCGGAGCCTTAAGAATCTGGCGGATTGGTGAGAGGCCTCCAAGGCCGTTTGTGATTAACGAAAGCATGCTGTTGTTGTTTCTAAAACCCACAGGGCCTCAACTTGACTAGTCGAAGACACCTTTTAAGCAATTCACTGGCCAGTTGAATAGTACCCGGGTACCACAATACACACACACATTTACATTCCGGGACTTAACCTGTGCGGGACTCACTTCCTAATCTCCGAAGGGATTAAAGATTTGTTTCTTATTTCTTTTTTTCCGATACGCGTTTCTCGAATTACGAAGCATTGTATTTTTTCTTTCGCTGCGCGTCTCTCGATTTCGAAGCATTATATTTTCTGTTCCGATGCGCGTTTTCCCGAAATACGAAGCCTCGTATTTCTTTTTCCGCTGTGCGTTTCCCGAAATACGAAATACTGTAAATATATCTACGAACACCGTGTTATCTATTATATGCCATTCATTCTAGTAAACTATATAATTTATAAAATCCACAACGGTGCCGGAGTATATTTATTCCCTAGTGCGGGGAGACTGACCCGTGGTTCAATTTCAGCGGCTCCTCCGGGAGTGAGCGCTACATAAGATTCTAAAATACCAGAGTAATGTGATGCAATGATACATTATCGTTTTTATTCAACTGTTTATTATTTTCATTTTCAGCAGCCATATTTCGTTTTTTCTGAACATATTTTTGCACTTGGTATTTTTATAGAAGACAAAATTTTTGATTCCCAATTTTATTTTAAATAGTTTTTTTCATTCTATAACAGACTTTATTATTTTTTAAGGGACCTTTTCTATTCTTTACACACGTTTTAATGCATTTTTATTGGTTAAACACCTATTACAAGAATAGCAGAGGTCAGTTTTTTGTTTATATCTGCAGTCAGTCTCTGGGTCGCCATAGGTGTTGCAGTGGATGACCCAGGAAGACCACCGTCCTACGACCTGTTGTCCGTAGTTTGATAACAAAGTTGTCGTCAGACTATGAACACAGTAGATGGCTAGCCTTAAACTTATTTGCCTCTGTGCTGCCTGCGCAGCCAATGACTACATCGCTGCGCAGCAATGACTACACGCTGCGCAGCCATTGACTACAACGCTGCGCAGCCAATGACTACACGCTGCGCAGCCAATGACTACACGCTGCGCAGCCAGCCCGGAGGCAAAGTAAGTTTGGCTCATAAAACCTGAGTAGCACATAAATGCTAATGGTACATGCAGTATGGTGGTGCTAAATAAGGGATGAGGTGGGAGCTGTTCCAGCTAGGAGAAAGAAAAAAAAAACACACCATCCCTCCCAATGGATTATACTTTATTTGTACAACATGACACCTCCCGCCTTTTTTTTTTTTATCTCAGAAGCTATTCATTCTATGTCTTTGCATGGCTAGAGAATGAGTGGTTTCTGAGATAAAATAAAAGCCAGAGGTTGTCATGTTGTACAAATAAAGTGTAGGCCATTGAAGAAAAAAAATAGGGAATAAAAAGCCTCTTATCTCTTCCTTCTCCTCCTCCCCCCAAACTCCCCCATTGCCCCAGACAGCAGGCTCCAAGCAGCAGGGAATCATTGCACAGAGCTCCCACAGCCCCTGGATGAGACACACTCACCACCCCTGCTCATGTGCACAATCCTCTAACAGCAGGCTGTGCATTGTGGGGGAATGTAACTTTACGCCAGTGCCCAGCAACGACTTCAATGAGATGAAGCTGAAGTTAGCTCCTTATTCGGCCAGCTTCTTATTCTCCCACTGAAGATAGCTTCTTATTCAGGCAGCTTCCTATTCAGTGACTGAAATTGGCTGCTTATTCGCCAAGATCTTATTCCTCAAAGAATAATGTCAATAAAAGTATATCGAACAATTGGACAATTCTAAACATTCATATGATGAAATAAATTTATCCAGATAACTGCCCCCCCCCCACTCGTTTCAATGGTAGAAAATGAATAAGTAACTGATGATTTTCTCTATGAAAATCATCTTGGCTCACCCCAAACTGACTAGTTTTCTATTAATTAGACTGTTCTCTATCAGAAAAAACATAATCTGGCCCGAGCCAAACATTATTGATTAAGCAAACTGGCATCAAACCTAGCCCCCCCCGCTCCATTAAATGCAATGAGAAAAAATAAGTAACTGATGATTTTCTCTATGAAAATCATCTTGGCTCACCCCAAACTGACTAGTTTTCTATCAATTAGACTGTTCTCTATCAGAAAAAACATAATCTGGCCCGAGCCAAACATTATTGATTAAGCAAACTGGCATCAAACCTAGCCCCCCCGCTCCATTAAATGCAATGAGAAAAATAAGTAACTGATGATTTTCTCTATGAAAATCATCTTGGCTCACCCCAAACTGACTAGTTTTCTATCAATTAGACTGTTCTCTATCAGAAAAAACATAATCTGGCCCGAGCCAAACATTATTGATTAAGCAAACTGGCATCAAACCTAGCCCCCCCGCTCCATTAAATGCAATGAGAAAAAATAAGTAACTGATGATTTTCTCTATGAAAATCATCTTGGCTCACCCCAAACTGACTAGTTTTCTATCAATTAGACTGTTCTCTATCAGAAAAAAATAAAATCTGGCCCGAGCCAAACATTATTGATTAAGCAAACTGGCATCAAACCTAGCCCCCCCCGCTCCATTAAATGCAATGAGAATATAATAAGTAACTGATGATTTTCTCTATGAAAATCATCTTGGCTCACCCCAAACTGACTAGTTTTCTATCAATTAGACTGTTCTCTATCAGAAAAAACATAATCTGGCCGAGCCAAACATTATTGATTAAGCAAACTGGCATCAAACCTAGCCCCCCCCCCCGCTCCATTAAATGCAATGAGAAAAAATAAGTAACTGATGATTTTCTCTATGAAAATCATCTTGGCTCACCCCAAACTGACTAGTTTTCTATCAATTAGACTGTTCTCTATCAGAAAAAACATAATCTGGCCCGAGCCAAACATTATTGATTAAGCAAACTGGCATCAAACCTAGCCCCCCCCGCTCCATTAAATGCAATGAGAAAAAATAAGTAACTGATGATTTTCTCTATGAAAATCATCTTGGCTCACCCCAAACTGACTAGTTTTCTATCAATTAGACTGTTCTCTATCAGAAAAACACATAATCTGGCCCGAGCCAAACATTATTGATTAAGCAAACTGGCATCAAACCTAGCCCCCCCCCCCTTATTAAATGCAATGAGAAAAAATAAGTAACTGATGATTTTCTCTATGAAAATCATCTTGGCTCACCCCAAACGGACTAGTTTTCTATCAATTAGACTGTTCTCTATCAGAAAAAACATAATCTGGCCCGAGCCAAACATTATTGATTAAGCAAACTGGCATCAAACCTAGCCCCCCCCGCTCCATTAAATGCAATGAGAAAAATAAGTAACTGATGATTTTCTCTATGAAAATCATCTTGGCTCACCCCAAACTGACTAGTTTTCTATCAATTAGACTGTTCTCTATCAGAAAAAATAATCTGGCCCGAGCCAAACATTATTGATTAAGCAAACTGGCATCAAACCTAGCCCCCCCCTGCTCCATTAAATGCAATGAGAAAAAATAAGTAACTGATGATTTTCTCTATGAAAATCATCTTGGCTCACCCCAAACTGACTAGTTTTCTATCAATTAGACGGTTCTCTATCAGAAAAAATATAATCTGGCCCGAGCCAAACATTATTGATTAAGCAAACTGGCATCAAACCTAGCCCCCCCCGCTCCATTAAATGCAATGAGAAAAAATAAGTAACTGATGATTTTCTCTATGAAAATCATCTTGGCTCACCCCAAACTGACTAGTTTTCTATCAATTAGACTGTTCTCTATCAGAAAAAACATAATCTGGCCCGAGCCAAACATTATTGATTAAGCAAACTGGCATCAAACCTAGCCCCCCCCGCTCCATTAAATGCAATGAGAAAAAATAAGTAACTGATGATTTTCTCTATGAAAATCATCTTGGCTCACCCCAAACTGACTAGTTTTCTATCAATTAGACTGTTCTCTATCAGAAAAAACATAATCTGGCCCGAGCCAAACATTATTGATTAAGCAAACTGGCATCAAACCTAGCCCCCCCCCGCTCCATTAAATGCAATGAGAAAAAATAAGTAACTGATGATTTTCTCTATGAAAATCATCTTGGCTCACCCCAAACTGACTAGTTTTCTATCAATTAGACTGTTCTCTATCAGAAAAAACATAATCTGGCCCGAGCCAAACATTATTGATTAAGCAAACTGGCATCAAACCTAGCCCCCCCCCGCTCCATTAAATGCAATGAGAAAAAATAAGTAACTGATGATTTTTCTCTATGAAAATCATCTTGGCTCACCCCAAACTGACTAGTTTTCTATCAATTAGACTGTTCTCTATCAGAAAAAACATAATCTGGCCCGAGCCAAACATTATTGATTAAGCAAACTGGCATCAAACCTAGCCCCCCCCGCTCCATTAAATGCAATGAGAAAAAATAAGTAACTGATGATTTTCTCTATGAAAATCATCTTGGCTCACCCCAAACTGACTAGTTTTCTATCAATTAGACTGTTCTCTATCAGAAAAAACATAATCTGGCCCGAGCCAAACATTATTGATTAAGCAAACTGGCATCAAACCTAGCCCCCCCCCGCTCCATTAAATGCAATGAGAAAAAATAAGTAACTGATGATTTTCTCTATGAAAATCATCTTGGCTCACCCCAAACTGACTAGTTTTCTATCAATTAGACTGTTCTCTATCAGAAAAAACATAATCTGGCCCGAGCCAAACATTATTGATTAAGCAAACTGGCATCAAACCTAGCCCCCCCGCTCCATTAAATGCAATGAGAAAAAATAAGTAACTGATGATTTTCTCTATGAAAATCATCTTGGCTCACCCCAAACTGACTAGTTTTCTATCAATTAGACTGTTCTCTATCAGAAAAAACATAATCTGGCCCGAGCCAAACATTATTGATTAAGCAAACTGGCATCAAACCTAGCCCCCCCCCTCCATTAAATGCAATGAGAAAAAAATAAGTAACTGATGATTTTCTCTGAAAAATCATCTTGGCTCACCCCAAACGGACTAGTTTTCTATCAATTAGACTGTTCTCTATCAGAAAAAACATAATCTGGCCCGAGCCAAACATTATTGATTAAGCAAACTGGCATCAAACCTAGCCCCCCCGCTCCATTAAATGCAATGAGAAAAAATAAGTAACTGATGATTTTCTCTATGAAAATCATCTTGGCTCACCCCAAACGGACTAGTTTTCTATCAATTAGACTGTTCTCTATCAGAAAAAACATAATCTGGCCCGAGCCAAACATTATTGATTAAGCAAACTGGCATCAAACCTAGCCCCCCCGCTCCATTAAATGCAATGAGAAAAAATAAGTAACTGATGATTTTCTCTATGAAAATCATCTTGGCTCACCCCAAACTGACTAGTTTTCTATCAATTAGACTGTTCTCTATCAGAAAAACATAATCTGGCCCGAGCCAAACATTATTGATTAAGCAAACTGGCATCAAACCTAGCCCCCCCCGCTCCATTAAATGCAATGAGAAAAATAAGTAACTGATGATTTTCTCTATGAAAATCATCTTGGCTCACCCCAAACTGACTAGTTTTCTATCAATTAGACTGTTCTCTATCAGAAAAAACATAATCTGGCCCGAGCCAAACATTATTGATTAAGCAAACTGGCATCAAACCTAGCCCCCCCGCTCCATTAAATGCAATGAGAAAAAATAAGTAACTGATGATTTTCTCTATGAAAATCATCTTGGCTCACCCCAAACTGACTAGTTTTCTATCAATTAGACTGTTCTCTATCAGAAAAAACATAATCTGGCCCGAGCCAAACATTATTGATTAAGCAAACTGGCATCAAACCTAGCCCCCCCGCTCCATTAAATGCAATGAGAAAAAATAAGTAACTGATGATTTTCTCTATGAAAATCATCTTGGACAAACTGACTAGTTTTCTATCAATTAGACTGTTCTCTATCAGAAAAAACATAATCTGGCCCGAGCCAAACATTATTGATTAAGCAAACTGGCATCAAACCTAGCCCCCCCGCTCCATTAAATGCAATGAGAAAAAATAAGTAACTGATGATTTTCTCTATGAAAATCATCTTGGCTCACCCCAAACGGACTAGTTTTCTATTAATTAGACTGTTCTCTATCAGAAAAAACATAATCTGGCCCGAGCCAAACATTATTGATTAAGCAAACTGGCATCAAACCTAGCCCCCCCGCTCCATTAAATGCAATGAGAAAAAATAAGTAACTGATGATTTTCTCTATGAAAATCATCTTGGCTCACCCCAAACTGACTAGTTTTCTATCAATTAGACTGTTCTCTATCAGAAAAAAACATAATCTGGCCCGAGCCAAACATTATTGATTAAGCAAACTGGCATCAAACCTAGCCCCCCCCCCTCCATTAAATGCAATGAGAAAAAATAAGTAACTGATGATTTTCTCTATGAAAATCATCTTGGCTCACCCCAAACGGACTAGTTTTCTATCAATTAGACTGTTCTCTATCAGAAAAAACATAATCTGGCCCGAGCCAAACATTATTGATTAAGCAAACTGGCATCAAACCTAGCCCCCCCGCTCCATTAAATGCAATGAGAAAAAATAAGTAACTGATGATTTTCTCTATGAAAATCATCTTGGCTCACCCCAAACGGACTAGTTTTCTATCAATTAGACTGTTCTCTATCAGAAAAAACATAATCTGGCCCGAGCCAAACATTATTGATTAAGCAAACTGGCATCAAACCTAGCCCCCCCGCTCCATTAAATGCAATGAGAAAAAATAAGTAACTGATGATTTTCTCTATGAAAATCATCTTGGCTCACCCCAAACTGACTAGTTTTCTATCAATTAGACTGTTCTCTATCAGAAAAAACATAATCTGGCCCGAGCCAAACATTATTGATTAAGCAAACTGGCATCAAACCTAGCCCCCCCCCCCGCTCCATTAAATGCAATGAGAAAAAATAAGTAACTGATGATTTTCTCTATGAAAATCATCTTGGCTCACCCCAAACGGACTAGTTTTCTATCAATTAGACTGTTCTCTATCAGAAAAAATAATCTGGCCCGAGCCAAACATTATTGATTAAGCAAACTGGCATCAAACCTAGCCCCCCCCCGCTCCATTAAATGCAATGAGAAAAAATAAGTAACTGATGATTTTCTCTATGAAAATCATCTTGGCTCACCCCAAACTGACTAGTTTTCTATCAATTAGACTGTTCTCTATCAGAAAAAACATAATCTGGCCCGAGCAAACATTATTGATTAAGCAAACTGGCATCAAATAGCTAGCCCCCCGCTCCATTAAATGCAATGAGAAAAAATAAGTAACTGATGATTTTCTCTATGAAAATCATCTTGGCTCACCCCAAACGGACTAGTTTTCTATTAATTAGACTGTTCTCTATCAGAAAAAACATAATCTGGCCCGAGCCAAACATTATTGATTAAGCAAACTGGCATCAAAACTAGCCCCCCCGCTCCATTAAATGCAATGAGAAAAATAAGTAACTGATGATTTTCTCTATGAAAATCATCTTGGCTCACCCCAAACTGACTAGTTTTCTATCAATTAGACTGTTCTCTATCAGAAAAAACATAATCTGGCCCGAGCCAAACATTATTGATTAAGCAAACTGGCATCAAACCTAGCCCCCCCTCTATTAAATGCAATGAGAAAAAATAAGTAACTGATGATTTTCTCTATGAAAATCATCTTGGCTCACCCCAAACTGACTAGTTTTCTATCAATTAGACTGTTCTCTATCAGAAAAAACATAATCTGGCCCGAGCCAAACATTATTGATTAAGCAAACTGGCATCAAACCTAGCCCCCCCCCGCTCCATTAAATGCAATGAGAAAAAATAAGTAACTGATGATTTTCTCTATGAAAATCATCTTGGCTCACCCCAAACTGACTAGTTTTCTATCAATTAGACTGTTGTCTATCAGAAAAAACATAATCTGGCCCGAGCCAAACATTATTGATTAAGCAAACTGGCATCAAACCTAGCCCCCCCGCTCCATTAAATGCAATAAGAAAAAATAAGTAACTGATGATTTTCTCTAGGAAAATCATCTTGGCTCACCCCAAACTGACTAGTTTTCTATCAATTAGACTGTTCTCTATCAGAAAAAACATAATCTGGCCCGAGCCAAACATTATTGATTAAGCAAACTGGCATCAAACCTAGCCCCCCCCCGCTCCATTAAATGCAATGCGAAAAAATAAGTAACTGATGATTTTCTCTATGAAAATCATCTTGGCTCACCCCAAACTGACTAGTTTTCTATCAATTAGACTGTTCTCTATCAGAAAAAACATAATCTGGCCCGAGCCAAACATTATTGATTAAGCAAACTGGCATCAAACCTAGCCCCCCCCGCTCCATTAAATGCAATGAGAAAAAATAAGTAACTGATGATTTTCTCTATGAAAATCATCTTGGCTCACCCCAAACTGACTAGTTTTCTATCAATTAGACTGTTCTCTATCAGAAAAAACATAATCTGGCCCGAGCCAAACATTATTGATTAAGCAAACTGGCATCAAACCTAGCCCCCCCCCGCTCCATTAAATGCAATGAGAAAAAAAGTAACTGATGATTTTCTCTATGAAAATCATCTTGGCTCACCCCAAACTGACTAGTTTTCTATCAATTAGACTGTTCTCTATCAGAAAAAACATAATCTGGCCCGAGCCAAACATTATTGATTAAGCAAACTGGCATCAAACCTAGCCCCCCCGCTCCATTAAATGCAATGAGAAAAAATAAGTAACTGATGATTTTCTCTATGAAAATCATCTTGGCTCACCCCAAACTGACTAGTTTTCTATCAATTAGACTGTTCTCTATCAGAAAAAACATAATCTGGCCCGAGCCAAACATTATTGATTAAGCAAACTGGCATCAAACCTAGCCCCCCCCGCTCCATTAAATGCAATGAGAAAAAATAAGTAACTGATGATTTTCTCTATGAAAATCATCTTGGCTCACCCCAAACTGACTAGTTTTCTATCAATTAGACTGTTCTCTATCAGAAAAAACATAATCTGGCCCGAGCCAAACATTATTGATTAAGCAAACTGGCATCAAACCTAGCCCCCCCCCTCCATTAAATGCAATGAGAAAAAATAAGTAACTGATGATTTTCTCTATGAAAATCATCTTGGCTCACCCAAAACTGACTAGTTTTCTATCAATTAGACTGTTCTCTATCAGAAAAAACATAATCTGGCCCGAGCCAAACATTATTGATTAAGCAAACTGGCATCAAACCTAGCCCCCCCGCTCCATTAAATGCAATGAGAAAAAATAAGTAACTGATGATTTTCTCTATGAAAATCATCTTGGCTCACCCCAAACTGACTAGTTTTCTATCAATTAGACTGTTCTCTATCAGAAAAAACATAATCTGGCCCGAGCCAAACATTATTGATTAAGCAAACTGGCATCAAACCTAGCCCCCCCCCGCTCCATTAAATGCAATGAGAAAAAATAAGTAACTGATGATTTTCTCTATGAAAATCATCTTGGCTCACCCCAAACTGACTAGTTTTCTATCAATTAGACTGTTCTCTATCAGAAAAAACATAATCTGGCCCGAGCCAAACATTATTGATTAAGCAAACTGGCATCAAACCTAGCCCCCCCCCCCTCTCCATTAAATGCAATGAGAAAAAATAAGTAACTGATGATTTTCTCTATGAAAATCATCTTGGCTCACCCCAAACTGACTAGTTTTCTATCAATTAGACTGTTCTCTATCAGAAAAAACATAATCTGGCCCGAGCCAAACATTATTGATTAAGCAAACTGGCATCAAACCTAGCCCCCCCGCTCCATTAAATGCAATGAGAAAAAATAAGTAACTGATGATTTTCTCTATGAAAATCATCTTGGCTCACCCCAAACGGACTAGTTTTCTATCAATTAGACTGTTCTCTATCAGAAAAAACATAATCTGGCCCGAGCCAAACATTATTGATTAAGCAAACTGGCATCAAACCTAGCCCCCCCGCTCCATTAAATGCAATGAGAAAAAATAAGTAACTGATGATTTTCTCTATGAAAATCATCTTGGCTCACCCCAAACTGACTAGTTTTCTATCAATTAGACTGTTCTCTATCAGAAAAAACATAATCTGGCCCGAGCCAAACATTATTGATTAAGCAAACTGGCATCAAACCTAGCCCCCCCCCCTCTCCATTAAATGCAATGAGAAAAAATAAGTAACTGATGATTTTCTCTATGAAAATCATCTTGGCTCACCCCAAACTGACTAGTTTTCTATCAATTAGACTGTTCTCTATCAGAAAAAACATAATCTGCCCGAGCCAAACATTATTGATTAAGCAAACTGGCATCAAACCTAGCCCCCCCCGCTCCATTAAATGCAATGAGAAAAAATAAGTAACTGATGATTTTCTCTATGAAAATCATCTTGGCTCACCCCAAACTGACTAGTTTTCTATCAATTAGACTGTTCTCTATCAGAAAAAACATAATCTGGCCCGAGCCAAACATTATTGATTAAGCAAACTGGCATCAAACCTAGCCCCCCCGCTCCATTAAATGCAATGAGAAAAAATAAGTAACTGATGATTTTCTCTATGAAAATCATCTTGGCTCACCCCAAACGGACTAGTTTTCTATCAATTAGACTGTTCTCTATCAGAAAAATAATCTGGCCCGAGCCAAACATTATTGATTAAGCAAACTGGCATCAAACCTAGCCCCCCCGCTCCATTAAATGCAATGAGAAAAAATAAGTAACTGATGATTTTCTCTATGAAAATCATCTTGGCT